>CP106723.1:94634482-95234482 GCA_025506655.1 Gossypium rotundifolium | reverse complement strand
TTTTATTAACGATATTTTATGAGATATAAGAGGTAGAGTTGTTTTAAAGCGAATCCTATAGTCTCAATCTCTATAGTTCCAACATCTAAAACTAAAAGTTCTTGAGTGTTCCTATAGTCATATCACAATAATAATCGTTAAATTTCAATACACTTACTTGACTTGGTGCTAGATGCTCATGGTGCCATACTACATTTAAAAACATAATTCAAACAGTTTTGAACAATAAATGTTGTTGAACCTACTCCACAACCGAGTTTTGAACCAAGCTTTGATACCATAAAATGTAACACCCCAAATTCGGTCTATGCGTTAAGACCAAATTTGACATGTCACACTAAATGAACATACACCTAATGTTTTAAAGATTTAAAGAAAATGGATTATTAAAAACATTTTAACGTGGAGTTATTGAAACTAAGTTTGATTACTAAATCTAATAATTTTGGTCGTAAAAATTTGTAAATTGAAACTTAGGAAAAAATTGATTTAATATTTTAGAAAATTTAAAGAGTTTGAAAGTAATTTGAAAACAAAAATATAAAAATATTATTACTGAAAAATTAGCGAGTTAAAACTATTTAAGAATGAAACCCTTTTAGTACATTTATTTCTATTTTTAGAAAAATAATCCCACTTAAGTATTTCAAGCATATTATAAAATTCATCCACAAGTAGAACATCCATAAAAATTTAACCAGAGGCCATATTACAAAATAGCAAAAATAATAAAAAGTACTTAAAAAGAAATCTGAAATTTAAATAACCCATTATTCGTAGTATGGCCTCCACTAAGTCATCCCCGGCCCAAGCCTCCATCACTGATCATTACCTGAGGAGGGTAAAGAAAATAGGGTGAGTTACTTAGATCTTAGTGTGTAACTCACTTAACATTGTCACTGGGCCAAAAATTCAATTAAGCATTTATTGGGCCAAAGCCCATTTACAATCATAACATAATATCATATATAACATGCATGTGTTATGCAATTTCCCAACCAACCTAGTTTTCCATCTGCTACACACCACCCGTACCAACCAACACACCTGTGGGGAGCTTTAGTCACCCACCCCGCTAGCACACCAAATTGGGCATTAAGCCATATATCAAATTGTGGCAGAGCCACTGGTAATTTTATTGTGGCAGAGCCACCGGTAATTTGTAGCAAAGCTACCAAAATTCTATTCATCAAAATCCCAACCCATGCAAATCATGTATATAATATGCATATCCAATTACAATATTCCATTCATATAATTATTACGAACAATATGCCTATTTATCACATATCACATTTGGCCCATTAATCACATATCACATTTGGCCCATTTAGCACATATCACATTTGGCCCATTTAGCATATATCACATTTAGCCCATTTAGCACATATCACATTTGGCCCATTTAGCACATATCACATTTGGCCCATTTATCATAGTCTTAATATCGATGTTTATAGTTTCTACCAATATAATAATAATTACGCCATCTTACCCGATTTCACTAACAAATGACTAAATCAAGCGATTTACCATTAGTCACAATATAAATATCTATCCCATGAAATATGGTGTGAGATTACACACCTGATTACGGTAAGCACTACACTTTCCTGATCGTCAACACCTAAAAATATTTTTTGTGCTCAATTAGATCATTAACACTTATAATGAATCCATTCTAAGATAAGCGATCTAGATTTTTACCCTCAAAATCTCAAATAACTACTATTTGTCGATTCTTTCCGGATGACGGTTCACAACCCGTTGGAAAACCTCGAATAGCTAATGGCTCAGAATTACGAATAACCTTGAATAATTGATTTTCACCAGAAGAGGGTCCACAACCGGTGGAAAGTCTCGAATTGCCGAAACGGCCCTACATATGAATTAAGGAGTTTGGATTGTCAATACACTCCTTTTGAGATCACCACTAGATTTCCCTTTCAACACATTACTACGAGCCTCCATTCATTAGATCTTCAATAAATCAATAATATATTAAAGCATAGACTTAACAAAATGGTATAAATAGGCTTACCACGAAATTTTGAGTGATTCACGAATAAATCCCTATATAAAATAATCAGTTACTCCTTTCCATACTGTTAATCATCTTAATAAATAAAGGATGATCATGAAATCTGTGAAGAACTCTTACCTTGAAGGTTTTTGATCCGAATTCTAGTGATTACGAAATAACTTCGAGGAAATGGTAATTCGGTGAAACACCCCAAACCCGACCCACGAGCCTTGGCCGGATCCGGTATGTTCCTTGAGTAAAACGGTTCAAAACTGGTTTGTACCTTTTGAAAATCTTTGTGTAATTTTAGGAGAAAACTCAAATTGGGTTGGGCTCAAGTTGAAAGCGGTTTTTTTTTTAAATATAAGTTTTTATAAAATTCCATTTTAAGTTTCAAAACTTTAAGTTAAAAGATATGCAATTTTGTTTTAACTTTGTTTTAGAGTTAAAATTTGTTAAATAAAATTTACTTAATCATTAGTTTGAAAGAAATTTCAGTATTGTAAGAAAATAATTAAAATGCATGCATAAACAGTTCATAACTATGGCCTTATTACATCAAAACAAAACCCGAAATAAATTCAAACAATACTTAAAATATAAAAAGTCCAAATTGAAATAGAATCCTGAACTGAGCATGGCCACCCCTAAGCTCCTGCCGACCCGGTCCATCACTGATCGTCACTTGAAAAATATTCCCACAACGAGGTGAGTCAAATGGACTCAGTGTGTATAACCAACACTAAGTCCCAAACAATTTAGGCATACAACATATCATACATATACATGTAGCAATTTATAAGTAATAATGCAATCCCGAACCCAAGCCTATATGCCATCCGCTACACATCACCCGTACCAACCTGCACACCGTGGGGACTACTAAGTCAACCCTCCATCCGCTACACATCATCGAAGGTAGTCGCTGCAGTCGACATGCTCATGGTCCTTATATATTGTGGCATAGCCACCAGATAACATTTTGTGTCATGAGACACCACATTCAGATAATGTGACCGAAGTCACCACATTCAAATATCGTGGTATGAACCACTAGATCACTTCCCCTTACAAATTCTCCCATATGCCCCATGTCATACAAATATGCATAGACTATGTCCTATTCTTTATTCACATTCTCATAGTTTCACACATGTGCCATAACAGATCGTGTTATATTCCTAGTAGGAGTAGGAAAACGTACTTGAGTACTTTGTACCATCGCATGGTAACTTAGCCATATTTTCACATTTTTCTTATCACATGCATTAAATTAAAGCCGTAATCTATTAAAGTTTAGTGTGGAGTACACACCTGGTTCACTTAGCAAATTTACTGAAATCCCAAAACTCAATCTATTGCTTTAGATCTTCAATTCCTATATTCGGCCAACCCTAACATGTTAGTAAAAGAGCCGTTCAGCTATAAAACCAAATCCCGAAGGCTTAATGTAACCAACTTCTTACCTTGCTGTCAACTGGTTACTAACCAAATCCCAAAATTTTGTGATCTTGCCCCCTAGCGATCGTCCAACACTAGATCACCTAAATAATTAGTTTCCAGCTTTTGAATAAACAAGAAATAGATTTGGACCACCAAATATAGCCTTGGCCGATTAGAATATTCACTTACCTTTGTGAATCTAAAATCCCGAAAATCTACTTGATTTATGGTATCTGCCGAAATCAATGTGTCAGATCCAATTTAACCTTTAATCACAATGCATGGCCCTTGGCCGAATACCATATAACTTAGCTTGGGTTAGAAATCCCGAAAGATTGCCTCTTGAAATCGGCTACAAAAGGAGTCCCGAAACCCCTTCAAGCTTTCGGCCAAAAACAATAATGGTATTAGTCTTTAACTTTCGACTTTAAAGAAAAAGAAAGGAATTGGTATTTGATCTTACCCTTACCACAGAATCGACAGCACCTATGCCTGACACCACAAGGATTCAGCTTTGTCTCCTAATAGAAACAGGATATTTGGCTATCTCAAGGAACACAAGAGGAAGGGTATGAATCTTTTTAAGGGTTACGGCAAAGATGAACTAGGGAGAAGGAGGTTTCGGCTAGAATAGATAAAAGAAAAAATAAGACTTTGAAAGAGGTAAAGTGGAAATTCGGCTAGAGGAAGAGATGTGGAAGAAAAAAAAAGAAAAGATGAATACTTTGCTTCTTAATTTCATCTAGCTTCTCCTTGTTTTTTCCGCTTATCCCCTTATTTAAAAATAATAATTTGATTAAACCATAATTATCACCTCCCTTAGCCGAAATTTAAAAAGAGTTTAATCCTAACTAAAGCTCATCCTAATAAAGTCCCTATGCCGTCCACCTCTCTCCCTTTTTGCCGAAAATAAAAACCCCCAAAATATTGCTTCCCTTGTCGCTCAAACTTAAGACCTGCACCATGTTTGTGGCGTCATTCCTAGAGGCCTTAAGTGGCGCCTCCAAGCCACTTTTCCAAGCCCAATTGTGTATCATGTTTCACATCCAATTTCTCTTAAAGCCCTACCAAGCTTAGCTCCCTTTTAAAACTTAAAATACGATATTTTCTAAATCATTCTCCTATATTCTAGGGTTCCCAAAATTCATAAAAACACATTCATACACACAAAGGCATGCTTTCACATTCAATTAAGTAATTATGCATAAGCCATAATCCAGGATATTACAGTTCTACCCCCTTAAAATAATTTCGTCATCGAAATTATCTGGCTGAAATAAGTGAGGGTATTCTTGTCGCATTGCTTCTTCCGGCTCTCATGAAGCTTCCGCCGATCCATGATCGTGCCATGGCACTTTGACTAGAGGCACCATCTTCCTCCGTAGCACTTTCACATCTCGTTCTAAGACCTAAATCGGCTCTTCTTCGTAGGATAAATCTAGCCTTAGTGCCACCCCTTCGACCGGAATCACATGGGATGGATCTGATCGGTAACGACATAGCATAGAAACATGAAATACGTCGTGCATCTATTTCAATTCCGAAGGCAACTCCAACTGGTATGCCACTGGTCCAATTCACTTCAATACTCGATAAGGTCCTATGAACCTTGGACTTAGCTTCCCTTTTCGACCAAATCTCATCACCTTCTTCCAAGGCAAAACTTTAAGAAACACTTGGTCTCCCACATCAAATTCTATTTCCTTCCGTTTGAGATCTGCGTACGACTTCTGCCTATCAGATGCTTCCTTCAACCGTGCCTGAATTATCTCAACCTTCTCCTCGAATTCGGCCACAATCTCTGGACCCAAAACTCGATGTTCCCCTAATTTTGTCCAACACGTAGGAGTGCCACACTTCCGTCCATACAGTACCTCATATGGTGCCATCCGAATACTGGCTTGATAACTATTGTTGTATGCAAATTCTGCTAGAGGCAAATATTCCTCCCAACTTCCTCTGAAATCCATCACACAGCCCCTTAACATATCCTCTAAGACTTGGATTACTCATTCAGACTGGCCGTCCGATTGTGGATGAAAAGCCGTAGTGAAATCCAATTTGGTGCCTAAAGCCTGATGTAATGCTTTCCAAAATCGAGACGTAAACCTTGGATACCTGTCTAAAATGATTGACACTGGCACTCCATGCAACCTTACAATCTTTGCCACATATAACCTCGCCAACTTCTGCAAAGAATAATCTACTCTCACCGGAATGAAGTGCGCGGACTTTGTCAACCGATCCACTATCACCCATACCGAGTCCTTCTTAGTAGGCGTAAGGGGAAGCCCACTAACAAAGTCCATGGTCATTCTCTCCCACTTCCACTGCGGAATCATTATTGGTTGAAGCAATCTTGACGGAACTTGGTGTTCAGCCTTAACTTGTTGACATGTCAAGCACTTGCCAACAAATTCTGTAACTTCCCTCTTAAGACTAGGCCACCAAAACTGCTCTCTTAGGTCTCTATACAACTTAGTACCTCCAGGATGCATAGCATGAGGACTACTATGTGATTCCTAAAGAATTCTCCGTCTTAGCTCCTCATTCTTCGACATACAGACCTTACCCTTGAAACACAATACTTCATCACTGGACATATTGTAATCCTCTAAACCACCATTTTGAACTTGCCGCAACTTAGCACTTAAATCCTCATTTGCCAACTGACTTTCTTTCACCTCATTCAACCATGTCGGCTTGACTTGTAACTCTGCCAGCAGACTTCCATCATCATACAAACTCAGATGTGCAAATAATGCTCTCAAATTCGACACAACCTTCCGACTTAAGGTATCCGCTACCACATTTGCCTTGCCCGGGTGATACTCTATAGAGCAGTCATAATCCTTCAGTAACTCCACCCATCTTCGCTATCTCAGATTCAACTCCTTCTGAGTCAACAGATACTTAAGGCTCTTGTGGTTTGTGTAGATCACTGACTTTTCTCCATAAAGATAATGCCTCCATACCTTAAAAGCGAAGACCACTGCCGCCAATTTCAAGTCATGCATCGGGTAGTTAACCTCATGCGGCCTCAATTGTCGAGATGCATAAGTGACTACTTTCCCATCTTGCATCAGTACGCATCCCAATCCTGTTTGAGAAGCATCACAATACACCACGAAATCCTTTCCTGCCTCAGGCTGAATCAACACTGAAGCTTCGTCAACACTTTCTTAAGCTTCTTGAAGCTCTCTTGCTGCTTAACTGACCATACAAAAGGTACTTCCTTCCTCAATAACTTCGTCAAAGGCGCGGCTAATGACAAGAACCCTTCTACAAACCTTCTATAGTAGTTTTCCAATCCCAAGAAGCTACGAACCTCCGCCACAGTCCTAGGTGGTATCCAATCCAACACCGCTTCAATTTTCCTAGGATCCACCCTTATTCCTTCTGCTGACACCACATGTCCTAAGAACGTGACTTCCTTCAGCCAAAATTCACACTTGCTGAATTTGGCATAGAGCTTATTCTCCCTCAACACTTGCAACACAACCCGAAGATGCTAATCATGTTCCTCCTCAGACTTGGAGTACACTAGAATGTCGTCGATGAACACAATGGCGAACCTATCTAAGTAGGGTTGGAAAACCTGGTTCATCATATCTATGAACGTGGCGGGGGCATTCGTCAATCCAAACGGCATTACTACGAACTCAAAATGCCCATACCTTGTCCGAAAAGCTGTTTTATGGATATCCACTTCCTTCACCTTAAGCTGATGATATCCAAACCTTAGATCTATCTTTGAGAAAACTGCGACCCCTTAAGCTGATCGAACAAGTCATCAATCCTCGGTAAAGGGTACTTGTTCTTGATGGTCAACTTGTTCAACTGACGATAATCTATGCACATACGCATAGTTCCATCCTTCTTCTTCACGAACAAGATCGATGCTCCCCATGGAGACACACTGGGTCGAATAAACCCACGATCAAGCAACTCTTGGATTTGAGCCTTGAGCTTAACCAACTCCTTTGGTGCCATTCGGTGCGGGGCAATTGACACAGGAGCTGTACCAAGTAGCAAGTCAATTCCAAACTCCACCTCCCTATTTGGGGGTATTCCAGGTAATTCTTCTGAAAAGACATCCACAAAATCCCTTATAGTTCGAACTCCACTAACACCTTCATCCCTTGCATCCAGGGCACTAACGAAGGCCAAAAATGCCTTGCACCCTTTTCAAACCATCTTATCAGCCTTTAGTGCGAAAACTACATTAGACAAGTAGTTCCTCCTTTCTCCTATCATAACTATCACCTCACCCTCTGGGGTCCTTAACTCCATTCACTTAGCAGCACAATCCAAAACAGCCCGATGCTCCACTAGCCAGTCCATGCCAAGAATGAGATCGAATTCTCCAAAAGGTAGTTCCATTAAGTCGACAGGGAAAACCACTCCTTGAATCTCTAAAGGTACACTCCGAAAGATCTTATTCACCACTATCATTTGGCCTAATGGGCTTACTATAGTCATCTCCCTATTAGAAAGTCTAGAGGCTATGCCTAGTGTTTCAACTACACTACGTGCAACATAAGAATGGGTCGAGCCCACATCAATCAAAGCAAAATAAGGCTTGTTCGCTATGAGGAACGTATCGATTATGACGTCCGGTGCGTCTCCGTCCTCTCTCCGTGAAACGCATATACTAGACCCGACTGTCTTGCCTCAGTATTACCAACACCTCTGCCTAGTGTTCCACATCCTCTTTCGGCACCATTACCTATGTTATCCGGACCACGACCCCGCTGAGGCTGCTGTCCGCCTCTACCAGCCTGATTAACACCCTGAGCTGCTGGTCGATTCCCATCTATCTTAATCAGATAGTCCTTAATCATATGGTCCTTAGACCCACACCTGAAACATCCTCCTGCCTTCTTCCAACACTCTCCTAAGTGCTTCTTTCCACACTGATCACAAGTACGGTATTGCCCTGCTGCAGCAACTTGTTGACCTCGCGGCCCATCATCTCTAGGTCTCTTCCGAACATTCCCAGTTGACCCTGATGGCCCAAATTCTCTCTTCTGCTTGTTTCGGTCCATGTTCTGCCTTACATAATCCTTAATCCCTTCAGCTACCTTAGCTTTCTCTACTAATGCAGAAAACTCCCGCTCTTAATGTGGAGCGATTAACAACCCCAGGTCATCCCTTAGTCCGTCCTCAAATCGGACACATCGCTCATGCTCCGTAGCCACTACTCCTCGAGCATACCGACTCAACCTCAGAAATTTAGCTTTGTACTCCGCTACAGACTTGTTCCCTTGAACCAACCACAGAAATGCCTTCCTATGTGCATCAGTGTAACGCGTACCGACATACTTCTTCTGATATGCCGCCTTAACATATTCCCAAGTAAGATCCTCGGCTGTGGCACCATCCCAAACTGTGAGCCACCATTGATACGCTTCATCGTGTAGCAGCGCCACCATTCCTTTCAGTTTCTCCTCAGCAGTCAGATCCAGCTCATCCATAATCCGTTCTATCGCCTCCAATCAATACTCAGCCGTACTGGGTGCCACACCAGATACTCCACGGAACACCTCAGCTCTGTTAGCTAGGAGTCACTCGGGTACAAACTTTCGAGCTCCCATATTTCCACCGCCTACCACCATTTCCGAACTCACAAAGACTGACTGCGATCTTGCATCACCCCGTCGATCCTATTGCTCAACACCAATAGTTGGTGGTGGCGGTGGTGGTACCTCATTATCGGACCCTTGACCCGATCTAACGGGTTCCGAAATAGTCATTCTCCCTCGACCACGTCCTCGTACATTATGACCACGTCCCCTAGAGCTCATTTCTACAATCACGCTTTAATCTGATTTAAGAAATTTTATGCATTAGTATTTTGTTTCACTGATTATCCGTGAGCAATTTTATGAAAAATATTAATAGTAGTTCTTTCGATCATTAAGGGTTTCAAGTCTTCTATCCTAATTCATGAAAACACATCCATTCAGTAGTATCTACCATAAACATCCTCTATTCCAACATTATTGTCTATTCCTATCCTAGGGGTATTTTCGTCATTTCACTTACAGGGGTATTTTGGTAATAAATCGGGGTAATTTCCAAAAATCCTTATAAATCAAGGGTATTTCAAAATTTGCAAAAAATTGGGGTTATTTTCGAGAATTTGTTTTCCAAATCGGTGATGTTGCAGAAATTTTAGAGATCGGGGGTCATTTTGGTAATTTTGTAAACAGGGGTAATTTCGTAAATTTCCAAATCAAGGTACCTTAGAATTTTGTAACGATAAAGTTTTTGGATATTTTTGCAAAATCAAAAATTGTTATTGAAATCGGGGGTAGTATGGCAATTTTGGGAAATCAAGGGCATTTTAGTAATTTTACCACTAGGGGTATTTAGGTAATTTTTGTAAATGAAAATATTTTGGAAAATTTTCAAACTAAGTTTTGCTACAACTTAAAGGGGTAATTTGGTGATTTTAAACTGAAGTTTTATGAAAATCTGACTAATCCCTTTCGGTTTTAGTTATTGAGTTTGGCCCAGTGAATAAGTCCTCACGGTTAGGGTGAACCAGTAGCTACGCACTGTAGGATTCCAAAGAAGAGGAGGTGAGTCACTAGGATGCAAGTACCGTGCTCTTCCAGATCCAATCCTAGACATGCGCATAATGGTTGCCACACCTTAACTCGGCGACTTAGTCACAAGTTTGTTTAATTAGGCTTTAAGGTTTTATGTAATCGTTGGGGTAACTAGTCCTAGGGTTCAAGTACTTAATATACTAATCTATGTTCCATTTATACCCGTCTACAAGTCATACTATAATTCACACAATAGATAGGGGTACTTACCTAGTGGACTTCGGGTCGGAGACTTGGGTGCCATGCCTGAAAACCTGCTTATTTTCCAAACTTTTCACAAAACTTTATTTGGGCTCTATTTAAAAACATTGTGGGCCTTAAACCCAAGGCCGAGAGTTTAAGAACTTGGCTCTGATACCAAGCTGAAACACCCCAAACTCGGCCCATGAGCCTTGGCCGGATCCGGTATGTTCCTTGAGTAAAACGGTTCAAAACTGGTTTGTACCTTTTGAAAATCTTTGAGTAATTTTAGGAGAAAACTCGAATTGGGTTGGGCTCAAGTTGGAAACTGGTTTTTTTTTGAAATATAAGTTTTTATAAAAATTCCATTTTTAAGTTTCAAAATTTTAAGTTAAAAGATATGCCGAATTTTGTTTTAGGGTTCGTTCTTAAATAAAATTTACTTAATCATTAGTTTGATAGAAATTTCGTATCGTAAGAAAATAATTAAAATGCATGCATAAACAGTTCATAACTATGGCCTTATTACATCAAAACAAAACCCGAAATAAATTCAAACAATACTTAAAATATAAAAAGTCCAAATTGAAATAGAATCCTGAACTGAGCATGGCCACCCCTAAGCTCCTGCCGACCCGGTCCATCACTGATCGTCACCTGAAAAATATTCCCACAACGGGGTGAGTCAAATAGACTCAGTGTGTATAACCAACACTAAGTCCCAAACAATTTAGGCATACAACATATCATACATATACATCTAGCAATTTATAAGTAATGATGCAATCCCGAACCCAATCCTATATGCCATCCGCTACACATCACCCGTACCAACCTGCACACCGTGGGGACTACTAAGTCAACCCTTCATCCGCTACACATCATCGAAGGCAATCGCTGCAGTCAACGTGCTCATCTCCTTTATATATTGTGGCATAGCAACCAGATAACATTTTGTGTCATAAGACACCACATTCAGATAATGTGACCAAAGTCACCACATTCAAATATCGTGGAATGAACCATCAGATCACTTCCCCTTACAAATTCTCCCATATGCCCCATGTCATACAAATATGTATAAACTATGTCCTATTCTTTATTCACATTCTTATAGTTTCACACATGTGCCATAACAGATCGTGTTATATTCCTAGTAGGAGTAGGAAAACGTACCTGAGTACTTTGTACCATCGCATGGTAACTTATCCATATTTTCACATTTTTCTTATCACATGCATTAAATTAAAGCCGTAATCTATTAAGGTTTAGTGTGGAGTACACACCTGGTTCACTTAGCAAATTTATTGAAATCCTGAAACTCGATCTATTACTTTAGATCTTCAATTCCTATATTCGGCCAACCCTAATATGTTAGTAAAAGAGCCGTTCGGCTATAAAACCAAATCCCGAAGGCTTAATGTAACCAACTTCTTACCTTGCTATTGACTGGTTACTAACCGAATCACGAAATTTCGTGATCTTGACCCCTAGCAATCAGTGAACACTAGATCACCTAAATAATTAGTTTCCAGCTTTTGAATAAACAAGAAATAGATTTGGACCACCAAATATAGCCTTGGCCGATTAGAATATTCATTTACCTTTGTGAATCTAAAACCCGAAAAGCTACTTGATTTATGGTATCTTCGAAATCCATGTGTTAGATCCAATTTAACCTTTAATCACAATGCATGGCCCTTGGCTGAATACCATATAACTTACCTTGGATTAGAAATCCCGAAAGATTCCCTCTTGAAATTGGCTACAAAAAGAGTCCCGAAACCCCTTCAAGCTTTCACCAAAAATAATAATGGTATTAGTCTTTAACTTTCAGCTTTAAAGAAAAAGAAAGGAATTGGTATTTGATCTTACCCTTACCACAAAATCGACAGAATCTATGCTTGACACCATAGGGATTGGCTTTGTCTCCTAATAGAAATAGGATATTTGGCCATCTCAAGGAACACAAGAGGAAGGGTATGAATCTTTTTAGGGGTTACGACAAAGATGAACTAGGAAGAAGGAGGTTTCGGCTAGAACAGATAAAAGAAAAAAGAAGACTTTGAGAGAGGTAAAGTGGAAATTCGGTTAGAGGAAGAGATGGGGAAGAAAACAAAAGAAAATTGCTTCTTAATTTCGGCTAGTTCTCCTTGTTTTTTTCCCCTTATCCCTTTATTTTAAAAAAATAATTTGATTAAACCATAATTATCACCTTCCTTAGCCGAAATTTAAAAAAGAGTTTAATCCTAACTAAAGCTCATCCAAATGAAGTCCCTATGCCGTCCACCTCTCTCCCTTTTTACCGAAAATAAAAACCCCCAAAATATTGCTTCCCTTGTCGCTCGAACTTAAGACCTGCACCATGCTTGTGGCGTCATTCCCAGAGGCCTTAAGTGGTGCCTCCAAGCCACTTTTCCAAGCCCAATTTTGTGTCATGTTTCACATCCAATTTCTCTTAAAGCCCTACCAAGCTTAGCTCCCTTTCTAAAACTTAAAATACGATATTTTCTAAATCATTCTCCTATATTCTGGGGTTCCCAAAATTCATAAAAATGCATTCATACACACAAGGGCAGGCAATTAAGCAATTATGCATAAGCCATAATCTAGGATATTATATTCGGCCCTCTCTATTTCACCATAAAGACGAAAAAAGATTTGTCTAAGAGGGAGATGATGAATTCAGTTAAAAAGACACTCCCAAGCCAATATATGGATTCGACAATAAGAAAAATAAAAATAAATAATTGAAGAGGATTCTTACCAATTGTCCAAAGTTCGAATAGAAGAAATGATTAAGAAGAATTATTTGAGAAATGAAAGATTCGGCTAAGAAGATGGTTATTAGCATTCGGCCATGGTGAAAGATTTTGGAAGAGAGAAAAAAAATGTTTAAAAGTTCTTTGCAAGAATGAAGAAAGGAGAAAAAGAATTAGAAGAAAGGGAGAGTTTATGTATCGGTTTTCAATGATGGAAGATGAACAAAGAGAGGGTCTTGCGGTTGGTGTATAATCAGAAAAATGGAAGACAAAGAAAATGTCATTCAAAGGCTATATGATTTCGGCACAAAGAGGAATAGAGTTTAGGGAGAAAAGATGATATTAAAATGGTCAACCAAAAGAAACAAAAACTTACCTATTGCTCAAATTACTGGGGAGAGAAGTTGTGGAGAGAAAAGAAAAATAATGCATTAATTTGCTAAAGCATTTGGCCAACTAGCTCCTAATCCTTACCAATATTCGACCAACCACTTCTAGCCCCAAAACCGTCCATATACATTGGCCAAAAACTCAAAGTATAGACCCCAAAGTTTCCAAAACATCTCCCTTGTTTCATGCCTTATGCCCCCCTCTTACATGCCTTTTCCATATGACTCTTTTCCTTTAGTTCACTCTTACCATTTCTCTTAGCCATCATACCATAAAATAAAAGTCCAACATACCAAAAATATGATGCTTGGCCGACACTTGTTAGGGAAGAGCAAAAATTAATATTCACAAAATGCATACGAAGAGATTTGAACCTCTCCCCTCAAGACCATACATGTGGCGCATAACCTCTTAACCAATAGCTCAATTATGATAGCTACTTACTCATAATTTTCCATATACCATGAGTTCACTATCTCCCTCTCATTAAAGTACTATAAACTAAAAATTTTCACTAGGTACAAATAAATCCCAAGCCTTCTCAGGACCTCATCATCAAGAAAAAATTAATAATCTAACACGCTAAATCACCAATTTAATGTAACACATAAAATTCAAATTCTAGGATGTTACATACTGCTACCTTAGAGGGTTATTATAAGAGAACGAGAGTTCCACTAATTAATCTAAGGTTAGACGTTATTCGCCTTGAGAGAGGGTTTTATATAGTTTAGCGAGTCTCATGGATCAAGCTAAGTAAAGAAGTCATATGAATTAAAATTTAGATAACAAGAGAAGTCATAGGTGGATTCTTCCTAAGCGTATCATCGAAATCAACTGAGTTTTTCCACAGTCTTTTCCCAAAAGTTTCATCCTTTAGTCTTTGCATCTAGTTTAGTTTTTTATTAGTTTTAGATCAAACCAATCACTCTCATGTTTTAGGCTAAATAATAGAACGAAAGTGGGTAGTAGTACTTTTAGGTTCTTTTGGGTTCGATAAAGTAATCTTGCCTAAACAATACTATTGTTCGATAGATGCACTTGCCTCCATCGTTGTCATAGTTAGTCTACAGGTTTGATCATTCTTTATAAATATTAAAACTCGACTGTTTGACACAACCAACTAACATAGCCTAGCACATGGTCTAGCCACGGGCGTGTGTGGCTACTTCGAAAGGCACAACGGCTAGACACACGGGCATGTGGTTGGTCGTATGACCTAAGTTAGTATGTACCCTCTGTTTTCACACGGTTGGAGACACAGATGTGTTTGATAGCCATGTGAGACACACAGCCCGGTCACACAAGCATGTGTCCTTTGTATTGAGAAAAATTATCAAAGTCTCGTAGAAGTTTTATAAGTTATTGGTTTAGTCCTAAGCTGTTCCAAAAGCATGTTTAAGGCCTCGTAGACTATTATAAGGGACAATTTAATTGAGATGGAATGATGTTTGTATGAATTGATCAAATGTATGAGAAAAGTACGATTATATGTGTTAAAAGTTTGGTAATGCTTCGTAAGCCTATTCTAGAATTGAATACTGGTGAGGGGTGTTACATCGAGATTCAACCTGATATGAAATACAGTGAAGAACCTATCAGAATTCTTGCACGAGTGGTGAAAGAATTGAGAAATAAGAATATAGCTTTAGTAAAAGTTCTATGGCAACGACACGGAATAAAAAAAGCCACCTAGGAACTCGAGGAAGCTATGAGAAAGAAATATTTGAACCTCTTTCTGGTAAGATATTCGGGGATGAAAATACCTCTAGGGGGAGAGTTCTAACACCAAGTTTTCAATGAAATTGGAATAATTGATTAAGGACCTCAAATTTGGGGTCATTTTTTTTTATTTCCTACAACATGATAGAAACACCGTATAAAAATTTCGAGAAATTTTACTGTTTACATGTTCAATTTGATAAAAAGACTAAATCACGTAAGTACAAAAGTGAGTTCTATTAGCTAAAGGTATTAAATAGCTATATAACTTTAAAGTGGAGGTCCTTATATGGCAATTAGCCCATTAATGAGTTAGTGGATTATAATGTCTTGCCATTTTGTATAATTATTAAATGTTTTAAAGGTTAATTTTGTAAATTAGTAAATAAAGGTTAATTAAATAAAACTAAAATTTTCATCATCTTCCATTATCTATTTTACAATCAAAAAATTCAAGGGAGGAAGCCATTTTTGAATGCTTCATTCGGCCATCTCCATTTCTTCATTTAGGTATGAAATTTAATCTATTTTTAATGATTTTTATGTTTTCAGGATCGTTGTAGCTTAATCTAGCTAGCCCGGGGACTAATTTGCAAAACCGTTAAACTATTAGGGTTTTCCATTGATGAATATGCCTGAGTTTTTATGTTTGATGATAGAAAATGAATGGTTGTTGTTAGATAAACAATTTATGGTGAAATTGTCAAATAGGGACTAAATTGAAAAATATAAATTATTATGAGGTGAAATTGTGAAATATATGGGCTGCTATTAGTATGTTTATAATTCAGCTAGACTTGGGTAGGGATAAAATTGAATGAATTTCATTTTCGAGCCTAAGGACTAAATTGTAAAGAATTAAAAATATAGGGACAAAATGGTAATTTTGCCAAAATTATGTGTTAGACTAAATTGAATATGAATTATATTGAAATGAGTTAAATTCATTCATATAGATTCTGCCAGACCTCGTACGGAGTTAGATCGAGGCAAAGAGAAAATATTAGATTAGTCGCCTCTATATCTACGTACACTAATCGAGGTAAGTTTGTGTAGTTAAATTACGTATTTATATGCTTTAATTGAAATATATGTATGTGGACTGTATAATTCCTATGTATAATTACTGATCGCATATCTGAAAAGATGACGTACGACGACTACCGAGCCTTGTTTGAACCTTAGGAATTCATATGATACAAATGACATGTCATTAGGGTTACTGATTCTCAGCTCGAGAGAGCTTACCATTATTTTGCTCGCATGAGCTTACTATTACTCAACTTGTATGAGGTTACTGATTATAGCTCGTAAGAGCATACCGATTCAGAGCTCGTATGATTATACATGTATAGGAATTGACGAATTATAGTTCAGTACACCTCGTGTGTGCTACCCGAGTATCTAACAATATTCTAAATGGTTCAACGGCCACAGTTCTATTATGACATTATATGAGTTCGATATGAACTATTATAGGTATTTACATGAAATACATGAAAGTGATGTTACATGATACATTGATATATGAAATGAATAATACATGTATACGAAATGTGATTACTTGTTGAATTCATCCATGTGTATTGTATTTTATATGTGATTTACATGGCTAATATGTTGGTGAACATGTGTTTAGGCTTTTGGCTAAATTGGTTGGGATATGCTATGTTTTTTACATAAATTGTGGTTAAATGGTAAGTAAAATTCTTTGTTATATGAACTTAATAAGCTTAAATGCTTACTCTATGTTATTTTCTGTATTTTATAGTGATTCAAAAACTCGTTCAGGTTGGAAGCTTGTCGAGCTACATCACACTATCCATTGGCTCTTTTGGTACTTTTAGTTGTTTAATTTCGGTTATAATGGCACGATAGGTTATTTCGACAAATGTTGGCCTATGTGTGATGTTGTGGTTGTGGCCATATGCTTTGGCTTGTGTTTTGATATATTTTACTATGTATATATAAATTGGCTTATCATGTTTGATGTGTAGTTTGGTATGGTTAATATGTGAATTGATTTATGTTTGATGGATGAAAATGAAATGGTAGTTGAATATGCATATGGATATGTATTTTAATTTGGAGTGATTTAGTGCTTGTCGTGGAAAGCACATATGTATAATAATGTTATTTTCGAATGGATTGTATTGGTGTTTTTAGTGCACAAGTTACAAGTGACTTATATGACCATTTGATGCTAGAGATCAAGTATATAAATGGTACTAAATGGTATGTTATGAGTAATGACCTACATGGTAAGTTCTGGTACAAGTATGCATATAAGTTAGTTGAATAATTGGATATATTGAATGTTTAGACATACATGTTATGAGTTATCATTTGAGGTGCCTATGGGCATATTGGTTGTATGTGAAGATATTACATGTTTAAGGCTTGATTTTGGCTTGTTTTGGATGCCTATTTATGAATTTTGTATATGCAAAATGTTGAGTATAGGTTGGTGCCAAATTTTGTGAGAAATGTGGCTTGTAAAATGGCCTATTTTCACCCACACGGGCAGAGACATGGGTGTGTGTCTTAGCCATTTGTGACACATGGCCAAGTGACATAAATGTGTGTCCTCTATAGCTTTATAATGATTTGCAACTCATGATTTACATGGCCTAGCAAACGGCCTTGCACATAGACTTGTGAGGTTACTTCAAAATGGTACACGGCCTGGCACACGAGCATGTGGCTTTGCCGTGTGACCCAAGTCAGTGAGTTACATGGTTATGGACACGACCGTGTGTCCCTATTTTGAATGCCAACACGGCCTAAGACACAGGCATGCCTCTTGGCTGTGTGAGTCACACATTCTGGCCATATGGTCGTGTGACCCTTACAGCTTTGAAAACTTGCAATGTTTTCAAAAAAAATTCTGCAAGTTTTCGATTTAGTCCTGACTTGTTTCTAATGTGTATTTTAGGCCTCAAGGGCTCATATATGGGAAAATATGTATGATCTCGATTGGTATCTAACATTAATATTATATGATATGAAATGTTTAAAATTTCTGTCTATTTGATATGTAAACTCTGGTAATGCTTTGTAACCCTGTTCTAGTGATGAATATAGGTTAAGGGTGTTACAACGAAATCTCAATACTTTCTTCCAAGGCAAAACCTTTAGGAAGACTCGGTCACCAACACCGAACTTGATAGCTTTACTCTTTAAGTCAGAATACGATTTCTACTGGTCTGATGTTGCTTTCAAATGGTCCCAGTTAATCTTCATAGTATTCTCGGTCTCATACACTAAATTCAGTCCCAACACATTCTTCTCCCCTAATTTGGTCCAACATAGAGGTGTTCTACATTTGCTTCCATAAAGTGCTTCATAATGAGCCATCTAGATGCTTGACTGTAAGATATTATTATAAGCAAATTCTGCAAGGGGCAACTGTTCCACCCAACTGCCTTGGAAATTAGTAACACAGCCTCTCAATATATCCTCGAGAATCTAAATAACTCTCTCTGGACTGCCTATCATACTGTGCATGAAAGGCAGTACTAAAATTCAACCTTGTATCAAGAGTTTCATGTAGTTTCTTCCAAAACCAAGACGTAAACCTAGGATCCCGATTAGAAATTGTAATTGTCCGGTTTAGACCCTAGTCGGAATAGTGGTCTCAGGACCATAAATTCGAGTCGTAAAAATATTTTAAAATTATTTTTTGTGTCTGCAGTATATGATTAAGCATGTGTGAAGGTTCTGTGAATTAACTTGTATGTTTGTGTGCTTTATTTGATAAAAGGACTAAATCGCATAAAAGGTAAAAGTGGCCTATTAATTTAATAAGTTTCGAATTGATAATGTTCTTTTAATGTGAAGTCCTTAAAGTGGAAATATGCCATAAGAATGATAGTTGGACGGTAATGGACATTAGAAAGTGGGATTATACAAGTGTAATTAAAAGGTTAAATGTGTAATTTAATTAAAACTATATGTTATAATAAAAAAAGTTTACATGGTGGATATTTCTAAGTGTTCATCCACCGAAAATAAGAAAGAAAAGAAATAGTTTAAGCTTGTTATATTCGGCCATGGTCTAAGCATAATCGGGTATGTGTTTTTAATCAATTTTTTATAATTTCTTTTTTGTAATCGTTGCTTCGAGCACTTTGAAACCCATGTCTTAATTTTGTGAATTGATGAAAGTTTTCAAATGTGCCATTGATGAAAACATGAGTTTTGTAATGTTTGATGGTGAAATATGAAATATATGTGTTAGATTAATAAGTTTTGTCTTTGAAGTTTTGATAATTTTGAGTATTTTGGACTTAATTGAGAAAATATTATTTTGAGGGACTAAATTATGAAATAAATGAAATATATGGACTTAGATGAGCATGAGTAAAATTCGGCTATGCATGGGTATCATGAGATTTTGTATAGGTTGTGATTTTGTGAAATAGGGACTAAAATGTCCAAATGTGAAAATATGAGGGCTAATTTTCAAATTACCCTAAATAAATGGGTCAATTTTGAATATGTATAGATTAAGAATCGAAGAAAGCAGACTTAGATGGCGGAAAATCAAAAGTAATTGAGTAGCCGGGTCCGTTTCCATTAAACCGAATCTGAGGTAAGTCAATATACAAATAAATGTATTTGAATTGATTTATTTGTGCATTTATGAAATTTGGATTGCTATGAATAACAAGCGAGATGGGATGTATGAGAAATCTAAGGATATATATTTATATCGACAAGTATAAATGTCCGAGAAGTCCCGTATGAACTTTGGAACAGATAGGATTACATATGTCATGACATAGGTTTCCGATATGTGACATCATGTAAGACCTCTCTGGGACGTTGGCATCAATATGAGATATACGTGTAAGACCATGTCTGGGACAGTGGCATCGATATCTGAGTACATGTAAGACCTCGTCTGGGACGTTGGCATTGTACGACTATTCTGAGCACTCTGAATATCCTATTAGATTTCGAAAGGTTCAATTGGCAAGTCCAATAAATGGATGACTGTGTTTGTATATCTGCTTCTGGAACGTTTGATGTATATGTTTTGAATAGCATGGAAGGTGAGTAAATATGCATATGGATGCAATGAACCAAAATGTGATATATATGCTTAAATGAACTATGTGTATATGTGATATTTGAGTTGATGAATTTGGCAAGCTATGGCTAAGCAAATAAGCCAAATAATATGTGATGCATTTGCAATGAGAAACATTAATGTTATTGTTTCAATATAGTTTTGTGCAACTTATGTTAAGTTTATTTGTATATGGCTTACTAGGCTTTTGAAAGCTTACTTTGTGCGTGTTTGCTCTAGTTTATTTGTATATGGCTTACTAGGCTTTTGAAAGCTTACTTTGTATGTGTTTGCTCTATTTTATAGATAGTAAAAGCTACTGAAGGCTTGGGGAATGTTGAGGATTGTCATCACACTACACAATCTTATTTTGGTACCTTTTGAAAGTGTATATACTAAGTATCGCATGTATAAGCTAGTTATTTTGGGTTATGTTTGATATGTGTAAATAGCCATGTGATGTGGCTAGATAAATGTTGGTAATATGCATGAGTGATTCTGGTATATGATGCTTGTTTTGGTATGGCTAGATGGCAACGAAATGGTTTTATGAATGGCAAGCTTATTGATGGATTGATGCCATAGTGAATTGGTGAAATTGTGGATGAATCATGCTTGGTTTTACATGTGATTTAGTTGTGCTAAATTGGCATATAAAATGGTATGATAGAAATGAGATTGAATTAAGATGATATGATGATTAATTGGTGTGTTTTTGGTTGCTTATTGTGTTAAGAATTTTGCTTGTATGTGCATGTAGGAATGACCCAAGTGTGGGTGGAAATTTGGCCTTGAAAATGGCTTATAATTGCCCACACGGTTGAGCACACGGGTGTGTGGCTCGACCGTGTCCCTCGTGGTTTTAATTCAAAACAAGTCAGGCTCGACCACGTGTCTCAGGTCATGGGGACAAGTTAATATGTATGCCATATTTTGGCACGGCTTAGACACACACGTGTCTGAGGCCATGGGAGGCACATGGCTTGCCCACACGGGCGTGTGACCTTTGTAACTTAGAAAATTTTTTAAATTTCTGAGAAGTTTTGTATTTGTTTAGTTTAGTCTGGACCCTATTCTAAAGTATGATTAAGGTCTCATTGACCTATAGAGACTTTTTGACTTGAATGGTTGAATAAAATTATGAAATGTCCATAAAAGTTTTTGATTATCCGGTAATGCCTTTCAAACCTAAACCGGCGATGGTTACGGGTAAGGGGCATTACAAAAATGATGGAAATCGGTAGACCATGAAGTCTCATGATTTTTAAGATATGCAATTTCACCAACTTCTGTAATGAATAATCTGTATGCACTGGTAGAAAGTAAGCAGACTTGGTCAACTAATCAACAATCACCCAAATGGAGTCTTTCCTCTAGGTGTTAAAGGTTAACCACTCACAAAATCCATGGTGACTTGTTCTCATTTCCACAGAAGAATTTTAATGTGTTGGAGCAAACCAGAAGGAAACTAGTGCTCAGCCTTGTCTTGTTAGGAAACCAAGCATCTTGCCACAAAGTTAGTCAAATCACACTTTAATCCTAACAATCAATATGCTCATAAAGATCTTGATACATCCTGCTCCCTCTGAGGTGCATAACGTAATGACTACAATGCACTTCCCTCAGAATGGACTGCCTCAACTTTGAATTTGAAGGTATACAAAATCTCCCACGATACCACAAAACTCCTTCAGAATTGAAGGAAAAATCTGAAGTCTTTTCTTCCTAGATAAGTTTCATATGAGGTGTAAAAGACGTATCAGACAACTTCTTTAACTGAATCTCCTCTCTGTGTCTAGCCGAATACACAAGTGTTGGCTATCTCGCATCTGTCTGATTAGCATTTTGACCCTGTGCTCGCTACATGTGACCGGCATTACCACATTGATTTTGACCCTGATCTCTACGGGGTTATTGTCCAACTCTTTGATTTAAGGCTCGATTCTATCCATGTGCTCTTATATGATCATTAACTATTGGGAAATGTGTCCATATTGTAATAACATGTAACTATTTTCTATTTATTTGAAAGATGAATATATAAATAAAGATAATTTCACATTTCAATATTATGTCTTTTGTATTTTCTCTTTTATATTTTTTATGCATAGCAAAATTGTAATATCCGGGTTAAGGGCTATTTTGTTTTGGCATTGGTTGCATGATTAATTGCTTGCTATGATGTTGTTTGGGTGTTTTCGGGACTTAGTTGTAGGCTAGGAGTGAGCACTGGTAGGTGGTGAAATTGTAGTTTGGGCTTTAGGGATAGGAGTGAAGGTCTTTGGGGTTTATAATTAATTTAAGTGAATTTGTATCACAAATGAAGAGCTAGCAAAGTGGCAAGGCATCGCCACTTGGAGCATGGGGTGGCGTCAATTGCAAGAGGGAGGTCTTGAGTTCAAGTCGAGAATCCCACCCCTTTTTCATCCATTTTGACGGCATGGAGGGGAAGAGTTGTGGGCAATTTGAACTCTAGCTTGGACTTGGTCAACACATTCAAACGGTGGATGGAGAGCAATTGTAGGAGGAAGACTTGGTATTTGCCATTTGAATTGGTGGTGTGAGAGCAAATGGGGGAAGGTTGGCCGGTTTTGAGGAGTGTTTGGGGGAGCTTGGGAAGTGTCGAAACTCCCTTGGTCCTTTGGGTGTATTTTCGGTCTTGGGGGACAATTAAGTTTTTTTTTCTTCTTTTCTTTGTGTCAACAAGCCGATTTTTAGTTTAGTCAAAAGCTTGCAAAGAAAACTCTCTTCACTTGCAGATAGCCTAAGCCGAATTTCACCCATTTTGTTGTTTCATTTTTTGAAACCGAAACCAGCATTTTGTTTCTTTTCAACTTGAGCCGAAACTAGCTCCTTTGACTCTCCCTTTCCTTTCTCATATTTTCTTTTCTTGGAACCGAAAACCCAAAGCATTGGTGCTGCCGAATTTGCTTGTTGCTTCCATCTTTTTCTTTTTGTTTTTGTAGAAACCGAATGCCTTTCTCATTCCCTTTCTTCTCTTGTTGCTTGTAAACCAAACTAGCCTTCTTCTCTCCTTTTGACCGTAACACATTTCACCAAAACCTACATCCTCCATCTTCTTCATCTAAACCAAAGCTACCACAAGCAAACCCTTGCCGATTTTAGTCATTTGTAGTCAAAGCTCTTTCTCTCCTACTTCCCCTTTTCTTTTGTTCATTTGGTGTAAGCCGAAACTTCATTCTCCAAATACTTTCCTCTACTTCTTTCATTCAAAATCAAGAGCACTCTTTCTTCCTTGTTTTTCTTTTTAGAAACTCTTCTTTTCGGGATCAAGGGGGTTAGCCGAACCTTCCTTGGTATTGGCCGAATATTTGGTTATGTTGGGTGCTTGGTTTCCAATCGATTGGTAGTGGGTAAGTGTTGGCCGAATGGCCTTTCTCCTTTCTCTGGTACATTGCCGATTCTTAATATTGTTGGCCGATTGTGTTATTGTTGGAAGGTACTAATTTTTTGTAAACCGATTCTTATAATAGGACATCCGGATCTAAGGAACGTTCTTGAGGAGTTTTCTTTCTCTGGTAAGCAGGCGGTGAGTAGTGGTAAGAACGAGTGCTGTATTCGATTTCGATTAGTTTTCTTTAAGACCAGTTGTTAAGGGATTAGCTGCTCTTTTACCAGGGTGTGCCGATTGTGTAAGGAGAAACCATTGTTGAAGCCGATTCCTGGAAGAACCACTGTTGGGTTCGGTTGGTAGAAACCAAATCCGAGTTAAGGTAAGGTAAACCGATATACCTTTGATCTCTTTGGTTATGGCCGAATGATATGTGTGCTAACCCTTTGGTTGGTCGATTTTAGGATCAAAGTTGTCGGGGTGGTCGAGGTCTTGACCGGTTCTTAGTATTAAAACCTCCGCTAATTGGTGTGTAATCCAACACACTATCTTAACTTAGTAATGTAATAACTGTTGTGTAAATGAAACAGTGTGATTGACTGATTTGGTACCCATTGAGGTATGGATACGGATTCGGGTAAGTCCGTTCTGATATGAGCTATGTGATATGATATTATGATTATGGGTGCATGTTCATTGAGATGCCATATTAAGTATGTGAGCATGATAGCATGATTGCACGATTTTGCATCTAGTATGATATGTGATTGGGTGATATGAGAGGAGGGGGAAATTTGATATCCGTGTCTTTGGGACACTGTGTCTTTGGGACACCAGAGGTTTGGCACCTCCAGTGGTTTGGTACCACATATTTTGTGACTTTGGGTCACCAGAGGTTTGGCACCTCAGCGTCTCGTCCCAGTGGCTTAGTACCACAGTGGGTTGGCCCCACTGATTGATTATCTGGGATTGACGCCAGTGATTTGGTATCACACGATGGGTTGGCCCCATCATCAGATTTGTGACTACGGTCACCAGTGATTTGGTATCACATTGTGTCTTTGGGACACCAGAGGTTTGGCACCTCATTGCGACTTGTCCCTGTGGTTTGACACCACCGTGGGTTGGCCCCACTTACGAGATATGGGATCGTTGCTAGTGATTTGGTATCACACGATGGGTTGGCCCCATCATTGGATTATTTGTGACTTCGGGTCACCAGTGGTTTGGTACCACAGTATGGATATCGTGACTTTGGGTCACCAGTGGTTTGGCACCACCAGTGGTTTGGTACCACACGGGGTAGAAAAGGCGATATGGTTGGTTAGGAATGGGTGCATGATTTGCATTATTCTGTTATGATATATGTGTTGGCATGTTATACCGGGAGAGGATTTATGCACTGAGTCTTGCGACTCACTCTCTCCTTTGACTTTTCAGGTGACACTTAGACGCGGACATGGAGCCGGATGGACTCGAGGTGCTCATGCCATCTTGAAATAAAGATTTGCTCGGACTTCTTTTATAAAATTTGGTACACTAGTGGTTTATTTCTATTTTGTTATATTTGGGTTTGTAAATGGCCTCTTAAATTATGTTTTTGGTATGTTATGTTTAAGTAGATTTTCAATATGCTTTAACAAACTAATTGAGTGAAATGTGCTAAAACTTGGAAAGACAACGTTTTCAAAATTTCAAAGACGATGTTTTAAACTATACCATCGGGTATCATACTATAACTTGGGATAAAATGAATTCAAAAGGTTTTCTAACTTAAATATGATTTTCTACTAAGTCATAAATGTTTTAGTAACAATAAGAAATAACTTAAGCTTCAAAACGAAATAAACTAGTTTTTCCTACACACCGGATAAATATTCAAAACTTTCTGGGTTTTCAAATACATCATCAGATTTTCAAGCAAAACCTACTTGAGTTATCCTCAAAATACAAAATTTCGCTAAGTGTTTTCACCAAACTTCTAGACTTCAACTTAAACCACCCAAAACCTTTTTCCTGTAGCATACCAGATTCGGTCCTGGTGTATTGACCGGGTTTGGGGTGTTACAAAAATTGCAGCAAGCAAATATTAGCTCATCGATTCTGTAAAGTTCAAACTAAAGATAAGTGGCATTGTAAAGAATGTTTACATTAAGAGAAAGACAACTTACTTTAGTAGATAATCTAAATGACTCCGTAATCTCGTACACGAATCAAAGTGAGCATTTGATCCAAATACTAATAAGGATTATTATGTTGACTACAATTCCAATTGGGGAGATGGCTAGTCTTGGCTATCGAAGCAGTTGACTGCATTAGTAAAGACATAGATGTACTCATTGGTAGAATGATACATTATATTGGACCAAAGATTATTTATTCTGAATCTGTTTGTGGATTAATTCACTTGTGACGTTCATGGTGTGATTTGCCTAAATCTTGAGATAATCACTGACCATATGTATACAACTCATGTGCTTTGATAAAAGTGGAGACTTATGCTCTAAAGATGATTGAACCCATAGCCACTATGTTGGGTACATGACTTGTGTATGGCATGGCTTTACTAGCAATAATGGAATCGAGCTAAACTAAAGAGTTAATGATATCCTCTCAATGGTATTGTGTGGATTGATAAATATGGAACGTGGCCATGAGTTGCTTTTTCTCGAACGAGCAATTTATCACAGTCATTTGTTGACAGTAATCATATTAATCATTAAGAAGACACAATGCTGACAATGAGATAAAATAGGATTGTGTTGAGTGAATAGATTAAACTCAAAGGAATCAATGATATCACATGAGGTTAACAGACACATGACGAGGTGATTGGACAAAGCAGTTGGATGAATTGCTTTCAATAAGAAGTTTTCAATCATGTTACTTTTTATGGACTAACTCCATGATTAAGTAATCACGAATTATCGAAACGATGGTTCTAGACAGACTTACAATTACTAAAGCCTAATTGTATACGTTCGATTGGTTCAACCGCTAGCTCAACAAAAGCTCGATCGAACTGCATTTGAATTTGAAGAAAATTCTACGACATTGGAAATAATTTAATTTAGTCGATTTATTCAATGTGGAATTAAAATAGATGGTCGTAAGAATTGTTCAACTAGAGAATTCGATTAAATAATTTTCTTGAAAACTTTATTAGGAAAATCTTAGTTATTTTTGGAAAAATTAATTTAATTAAATTAATCAAATCAATTAAAATTAATATGATATTTTTGGAAGTTAATTTTCAAGTCATACAATTGGACCAATGGGTAATTGAACTTGAAAATTGGGCCTGAGATCATAAATTGGGCACGGGAGCCCAAAACCAAGACCAAGACCCCAAAACTGGTTGAACAGAGCATGATATGTGAAACTGGGTCGACGGTCCAACCGGTGGCTAAACTAGATTGGTCGGGTCATCATTAGCCTGGACCTAACTAGCTCGGAATGTCGTAAGGGTGTCACACCTCCATCACCGGACATGGCAGTGCCGACGGCTACGATGGCGATGCCCTAGTGGCCAGCAGCAGTTCGTCATTGATGGTTGAGCAGTGAAATAGTTACACTTCTTCTGGCCAAAGAATTTGATTTCATATTAATTATTTCAAAAATAATATTATTTTAATATTTTAATATTAAATTTAATTTAGTACTTATCTTAGTAGTGTATTATGAATTTAATATTAAAGTGATTATCTTAATATTTAATTTAATGTTTATCTTGTAGATAAGCATTCTATTATTTTAATAAGATTTAATATTAAATTTAATATAATATTTATCTTGATAAATATTATATTAATTTAATATTAAAGTGATTAATTTTAATCATAGTTGAACCTTCTAAATATTATATTGAAATGATTAACTTAACTCAAAAGTTTAGAGAAATTAAAAATTACTCCACCGGTAATATTTGTGAAAATTTTTCTAATTTGAAGTGGCCCACAGCAAACGTGGGCTTGAGGATAGTAGAGAAGACTACTTGGTCGAAGCTCTCATCCTAGACGAATAAAAAAGTTACAATTTTAATTAAGTGTTTATTACTTTAGATCTCACAACCAAGATCTTGTTTTGGAAAAAAAATTTAAAACTATGGTTTTCCCTAAATTTATTTTCCACTGCGTTTTCCAAATCCATTTTTTCCAACATTAAGTTGTAGATAGTCTTGAATCTTATGGTCCAGCGGCATAGAATTCAAGCATGGCCCCATACTTTTCCAACAGTCCACAAAATTGTTATTTCCACAAGTGGCATAGTTCTGAGTTCTGCCTCCTATTGCAACAACATTCCAATGAGGTTGATCATCTCTATCCCATTTAACTGGGCATGGAGCTTGAACATTTGGGCCCGATTCTCTCTTCGTAAAGACTCTCACCTTTTCCTTCCTCTCATGCTCAATACACCTAACTTCATCATAGATTTTGGTTTTCTCTACCAAAGCTTCAAAAACCATCTCTTGTAGTGGAGCTACTAGCATCATCACCTCTGATTTTACCTTAACTCAAATCGAGCGCACTTATCTTGTTCCTCGGCTAACATACCCAGAGCATATTGGCTAAGCCTCAGGAACTTAGCCTCATAATCAACCATTGACATGTCTCCCTATCGCCTCAATGTACCTTGCACCCATATATTTCTTATAGAAAGCATCTAGAAAATAATCTCATGGCATGCCACTATAGCCTATCACCTTAAGTTCAGCTTGGGTACCTCTCACTATGGCCCGCCACCAGTGATAGGCCACATCACATAGCAATGTCACAATCCCCTTAAGCTTATTTTTAGAGGTGCACTCCATATCATCTAAGATCCTTTCTGTATCCTCTAGCCAATATTCAGCTACAATGGGAGTCGTTCCAGCAATGCCCTGAAATAAGTTGGCCTTACTCGAATGGATTCTCTCAACTATAGTGATGCGACTATTAGCTCCAGATTGGGCACCTGCCACTCGCTCTAAACTCGTAACATGGCCTACGATACAACCTTATTCATAAGCTCTTGCTAAATTTCCTCAATAGTGGGTGTGCATTCTACATTCTCTACCACTGGCTCAGGGGTTCACACCTGAGTTGCGGACGAGTAAACTTGGGTCCCTTGACCTGGCTCTCTATGAGCTCTCATCCCCTGAGTCTTAACTCTGTGAGTACTCATTTTTCATTTTCAAGATGTTTGTCAATAAAGATGTGTTATCACTTAAGTATTTTAAATCACAATTTTATTTAGTTTATTTATATGAGTCTCGCTATCTATTATTTAGAGTTTATCTCAGTCTAAAGTTTTTATCATTTTAACAATCTATAGTCTCCTATAGTTTCACAATCTATATTTTCTTTTGTTTTCACATCTAAAGATCAATTCAATTTGACTTCGGGAAGTCTCGATTATAACAAATCACATGTGGCATGTTTCTTCCAAAAATATCGTTTTCATGATGCATGAAGTTTTCAAAACATTTTACCCATACGATTTTTGTGGCTCATAGCACTAAATGTAACCCCTCAAACTAGGCCTAGACGTTGCATCCTAATCTAATCGATTACATAGGCCATAGATATAGTTAAAACGTGAGTTAAAACCAACTAATAAAAGTTTTGAAAACATGTACGAATATGTCCCTTTAAATACAATATTTTAAAACATAACTTGAGAAGAAATCATATCTATTATTATTTTTCAATAATTATGATTAATTTTAAGAAAATTTAACTCGATCAAATGAGTTTGCAAAAGCAGATATTATTAGGAAAACATTTAAACAATATATCCATACTAAAACCCATACAAAATGTTCAATTGTCTATAGTTTTTAAATCATATCATCCATGCCACAGTTTAATAATAACTTCAAAATGTAAATCCAAAATAAAATTTTAAAAGTCCACGAAAGCCCCAAAAATACAAAATAGTCCATAACAATGAAAATCATTTATTTTTGATAGCCTCTCTGATGTCTGAATCCGAGTCCTAACCATGAGGAATATCTGGAACACATAAGTAATGTGGGAGAGCTTTAAAAGGCTCAGTGTGAGATCAACACATAAAATATATACTTGCATACATAGCAACACACATATAACAATCATGATATAATCATACAACATCAATAACATGGAATTTAACACTGATATCTATGCATGAACATATCGATGCATATTTAAAATTGATACCCATTTATAAAATTCATACTCATTTCTTCTACACACCAATATCAAGTTCCCCAGAACTTGTCCATCTAAAACACCATTTGTGGACATGCCACCACTGATTTGCAGATAAACTGGCACTGATTTGCAAATAAACTTCAACTAATAACATTGTTGTGGACAACCCACCACTAATATGCATATTTACTGTTACTGCTTCCACCTTTCACAATATCCCACCCCATGCATGTGACATGGCAATTACACTTTTAACACATGTGAATCACTTTAACACTTAGGCATATAGATATGCTCACATAATCACATTTCACTAGTCATCACTTTTACATGTTTAATCATGCTTGTCACATTAGATCATAGATCTCAATATTCACATATTCATATATATTAATATATATCACATACTTAAATCACCAAATATAACAGATAAGCCACACAACACATGTCATGCGAATGAGATCTACATATACATCATTATTATAACGATAGTCACATTATATCACATACCTCATATATTCAACAAAAAAAAATATTTTGATTAGAGTCACTTACTTGGGTCATTTGTATTGAGTTTTTTAGCAACTCCACTTCAAATACTTAATATACTCACCATTATTTATAATTTAATTATTAATATAATAAAAATTAATTATGTTACACGTAATGAGTATAATCGATCCCACACTTTACATTGTAGATTTGATTTTCTTCAACCCTTATTAATAGGTTTCACACGATCTACCTCGCAAGACGATCTATCCATAATTAACACATATTAGTATGAATCTTTGAAAATGTTTCGTCACTTTAAAGATCTATCACTCATAGGCTCATTTTACCTTCACTATCTAAGACTCTTGAAAGGATAATTTCAATTGTGAAGTTAGGAGTCTCCTTACGATTACTATTTGGTCCTTTAAAACGATATGATGTAGCATTAGTACTATAGTACATAAATAATTAATATAAACAAAATACCACTATGACTCATGGTACTATACCATTCGACCATGTCAAGAAAATACTAGGAGAAGGATTTTTATGACTTAAAAATGATCCATATTTGCAGTTGGTCAATTCAAATCAAATGATGAATCGAGAAGCGATGAATTCGATAAGTGAGTAATCTAAAAAGTATCATTGAGATAAAAGAATAGGTTTGATTAATTCAAAATGAGAACCGGGGAAAAGAGAGGAAAGAAAAAGAAAAGAAATGTTTTTATCATTGATGACGGCAGCGACGACGAGGGAGGTCTGGTGATGGTGATGGCAGTGGTAATCTGACAATGGTGATGCTATGTTTGACGCAGTGGTTCAAAGGTGGTGGAGTTTGGAGGTTCGACTAAAGAGAGGAGAAAAAAAGTAGAAGAAGAAAATAAAATAAAAAGTGGATGAGAAAGTTGACTAGCGGTGGCATACAATGGCAACCACAGCGATGATGGGAGGAGGGAGATGAGAAAAGAGGCAGAATGGTAGCCACGAGAGGTGGTGATTAGTGGAAGGTTGTTCGGTTCACAATGGAAGGAGAAAAGTGTTCAGGCGGAAAGGTGATGGTTATTTACAAAAATAGAGTGAAAAATGGTGAGAAAAAAATGAAAAATAGAAGAAAGTGAGAGGGATAAGGGGTATGGACGACAAAAGTAAAGGAGGGGCTTGGTCAACTATGGCCAGGTTCAATGTATCAAGCTACAAGGTAAAAGGTGAGACTATGGAAAGGGAGGGGAACATAGAGCAAAAAGGGGATCATATACCCCCTAACTATGGTATATTTGACCATCAAATGGAGGAAACAAATCCTCCTCATTATGGTGCACAAGGTGGATGACAAACACATTAAACAAAGGGGAAAATTGTCAAATAAAAAATGTAAGAGTGCGAACAATGATGCTCGTACCTTGGACCACTAGGATAGGTAATTAGTTACTAAACCACTTGACCATTAATTCCCTTGTGTCCAATCTTTCACATTGAATTTAAAGCATATGAGATGACAGTTTCAATTTTGTTTACTTAATCAAAATGTGGGATGTCACAACATACCTTAATTCTAGAGACCATGATCCCCTATTCACTCATTTATCCCCATAACTTGCCAATTTCTCCTTTTTTTTCCTTATGAATGGTTCATTGAACCTAGACTAGGTTTGTAACACCCCTAACCCTGTAACCATCACCGAAATAGGTTAAGAGGAATTACCTGACTAGTAACTCAGCTCAAAACAATCATTTATCGAATATCATCCCATTTCAGTAAATATTATTCATTCACATTCAATATATATTTAAATTGAGCATAGAAAGCTTAATTCACGCATTCAGGACTAAATCGGTAACATATAATCAATTTGATAAAAAGTAGGAAATTTTTTGATTAAGGGTCTCACACCAATGTGAACAGATCGTGTGCCTCACACAACCAATAGAAACACCCGTGTCTTAGGTTGTGTTGAAATAAGACATAAATACTAACTTGCATCACACGGCTGAAGACAACACCGTGTGCCAAGTCGTGCGAAAACTGAAGAGGATACTAACTTGGGTCACACGGCCAACCACACGCCTGTGTGCCTAGCCCGTGTGTCCTTCGAAACGGCTACACACCCCCATGTTCTAGTACATGCCAAAACTGTAGGGTATACTAACTTATGCAACACGACCAAGTCACACGCCCGTGTGCTAGGCCGTGTGCCATTTAGGGGGTATACTGACTTGTACAACACGACCGGTCACACGCTAGTGTATGAGGTTGTGTGGAGCATACTGACTTCCATTACATTAAAACACCAGGGGACACACGGCTATGTACTTATCTGTGTGTCACACACGGCTGAGACACACGCCCGTGTCCCTGACCGTGTGGACAAAAATGGGCTATTTGTAAAGCCATTTTGCCACCTTATTTTCACAAGCATACACAAGCATAAATGACAACATTTCATAACCCAATAGGCAACCATTCTATAAAATTCCATACACATATTATACCAATTCAACTTAGTACCAAATTACCTAATTTATATCATTCATAATCCATTCATATATCAACTACGTATTACGACATCATTTGCATATTTTCATTCCATCTATTCTTGCCAAAACATACCATATTAGAACATTTATACACATGGCTAATCACATGGCTTAACTTATACACCAAATGTACCAAAACCATAATCTGAAAAGACTATAACTAACATCTTTAAAACTATCCTATACATGCCATATTGACTATTATTCCCAAGTTCAAAAGTACCAATCCAAAATTGGATAGTGTGATGTGCAACTCCGACTTGTCCAAAACAAGCGAGCTATCGAACCTCTATAAAACATAGAAAAAGAAACAAAGTAAGCTTTATAGCTTAGTAAGCCCGTATAAGTCAGAATTAAACTTACCATTTATACGATAATCAAGGCAAATAATCAAGATGTATTTAATTCAATTACCAATTGCCTAAACATAAGCATTCAACACTAGTTACCTAAATACATGAAATCATCCATTATCTCAATACATTGTATTATACCATATTCATATATATTATACAACATTGGTAACATCTCATTTTCAAACATATAGACAATAATTCATTTGAAAATCGTAACTCATCCGGATAACAGTATCTATGCCCATTGAACCAATTTAAACTTTAAAGGATACCCAGGTGATATACATCAGTAATCCATCAATTTATTATCATTTATGCTCTTTCGAGCCATGATCGGTAAGCTCCTCCTAAGTTCATGGACAGTAAGTTCTATTGAGCTGAAACGGTAAGCTCTGACGAGCTAAACAGTAAGCTCATATGAGATGAGAATAGTAAGCTCTTACGAGCTGATATATCGGTAAGCTCATACGAGCTATGGTGAGTCTGCAACAAATGCAGGAGCTCGACCAAAACGGTAACCCTAGTGACATGTCACTCTTATCCTACGAATTCATACAGTTCAAACGGGGCTCAGTAACTAATAGATTATATCGATAAGGCATTCATACTTCAAGTATATCAATTATTCAATCACATACATTCATTTCAAATATTTAGCAATATATAAAAGTTCATTTCTAATTAAACGAACTTACCTCGTATCCCTCAAATAGAAATTATTGTAACAGCCCGACTTAGGGCCTAGTTAGAAAAGTGGTTTGAGACCACAAATTCGAAGAAGAAATATGTGTTTAAATGATTTTATAAGGCTTATGAGGCATTTTCATGATGGTGTGAAAATTTCATAAAGGAATTTTATTAATTATTGAACAAATGGTCCATTAGGACTAAATTGCAAAGATTAAAAAATATGAGATTTTAGAATATTTAAGTACGAAATAGAATCATAAAAATTAGTAGAGGTCCTTATTTAGCAATTAGACCATTATTTGTTAAAATGGACAAAATGGACATGGGAAGGAAAAATCTCAATAGCATTAAGGACATTTTGGTCATTTGGTTAATTAATGAATAAAAAAGGGAAAACAAGTAAAAAATGGAGTCCATCTTCTTCCTAAGGGCCGAAATTTTCATGTTCTCCATAGCTAGGGTTTGTCCAACTTCCAAGCTCACTAGTAAGTGCATCCTAGCCCCGTTTTTAATGTTCTTCGTATTTTTGAAATCCTCGTAGCTCGGTTTAGATATTTCTAGCTATATTTTGAGCTAAGGTTTTTGTTTAAAAATTTAGCCATGTATGACATGCTTTTATTTTGATGTTTTATGGAAGATTTTAAAGTTTGATGTAGGATAAACATCTTTTTCTAAGTAGTTTTTATGAAAAATACATGTAAGTACCAAATTGCAAAAGTAATGAAAATGGTCATAAATGGGTGAAATAGTAGAAATTGAAGGCTACTATAGTTATGAATATGAATCGACTAGGTTTGAAATATAAGGAAGTTGAATGAAAATCATTTTACGAGCCTAAGGGTAAAACTATAATTATGATAAAGTTTAGGGGTAAAATTATAATTTTTCCAAAGTATGAATTATGAGTCAATTTAGTTAATGTGAATATTAAACAAGTTAAATTGTCATTAAATATCAAGAACCGTGAAGCCCAGATCAAAACCGAGGTAAAAAACAAAGTTGAGGATTAAATTGCACAACAATACATATTTTGAGAATCGAGGAAGTTTGTATGAATTTAAAGTTTTATATGTATTTCCATTAAATTACTTGATATGTTACTTAATATACATTATTTTCTTGAAAAGGTATTATAATTCCTTGATAAGAAAATCTATGAGTACAAGCAAATGTCATAACATGAGGCAAAGAAAGCCCGTGTAAGACCATGTCTGAGACATGGCATTGGCATCAAGGAATGTAGGTCCTGTGTAAGACCATGTCTGGGACATGGCATCGACACTGAACGTAGATCCTATGTAAGACCATGTCTGGGACATGGCATAAGCATTGAATAAGGAAGGTCTTGTATAAGACCATGTCTGGGACATGGCATCGACACCACATAATGAAGGTCTCGTGTAAGACCATGTCTGGGACATGGCACTGACACCATATGAGGAAGGCCTGTGTAAGACCATGTTTGGGACATGACTTTGGTGCCAAAGTATGATCTCGTGTAAGACCATGTCTGGGACATGGCATCGACATCAAGTTACGGAATCCGTGTAAAACCATATCTGGGATATGGCATCGGCATCATAAGGCTATTCCATGTAAGACCATATTTGGGATATGGCTTTGGTAACAAAGTAAATGTTTGATGGGATTGAGTATCCGCTGTTATTCTGGGAAATTCAACAGCAAAGGAGCAAAATGTGAAAGAAGTAATAAAAGAGATATGTTATTAAAGATAAGTAATGAGCTAGGTTATTAAAGGAAGATAAAGAGTTTTTTAATTAAGTTAAGTAAGTTAAAGATTTGAATTTATGATTACTCTAGCGAAGGTGCTAAATTACATGACTAAGTGATACATGTACCATAAGTAAAAATACAAAGTATGAGATCATATTGTGAAATGAGATGGGTAAGAGTTAGTATGAGTAAGTATGCTTTTGCATTTAATACTTATATTGTTCATGTGTTATGAGGAAGATGAGTTGTTTTGAGTATTTATGTTGATACATAAGATTTCATGCAAACTTACTAAGCTATATGCTTACCATTCTCTTTTCCCTTTTTCCTTGTAGTATTGCTAATCTAGTTCGGGGACCGAAAGACGTCAGAGCTTGGATCACACTATCGACCATAATTTTGTATAGCAAAGTTTATTTTTTTTTAGTATGGCATGTATAAGGGTTTGATCATTTTGGTCATGCCATATTGTAACCAAAAGGCTTGGTTGTGAAGAATATGCATTCTTTGTATATGGACATTAGAAATTAGTTAATATTTATTAAGTTATGTATCCTTTCATGATGATAAGCTTATGCATTTAAGTTTATGAAATGGATGGAATAATTGAGATGGTATAAGTGTGTTGATGATTCAGGGTGGCAATTGGCTTGGAAAATAGCCTTAAATTGCCCACACAAGTGTGTGTCTAGGCCGCGTGTGACACACGATCAACCACATGGGTGTGTTAATAGGTTGTGTGTCCCCTGCACCAATTTACGAGAATGCAGTTCATCACACTGGCCAGCACACGGGCATGTGCACTGGTCATGTGCTATTAAGGATTTAATGATGTCAGAAACAGAGAGCTCTACTAGTGGGAGACATGGGAGTGTGCTCGGTGTGTGAAATAAGTCAGTGTCAACCATGGGCGTCGAACATGGGCATGTCTTAGGGCACATAGGCGTGTCCCTTGGACCACACGGGCCTGTGGCCCCTATTTATGAAAAAAGTTTTTAAGAGCTTTTAAGTTCCCGAATGAATTTTTGAATCCTTCTGAACATACAATTAGGGCTTCGTAAGCCCATTATATGCACAATATGATTGAAAAGAACAATTTTTAAGATGTAACGAAATTTTGTGGCCCAAAATTATAAGATTAAGTATAGTAATGCCTTGTATCTGATTCCGGTGTTGGACTTGGGTAAGGGGTGTTACATTTAGTGGTATTAGAGCTACAATTTAGTCGGTTCTAGGACTAACGTAGAGTAAGTATGAGTCTAGCTATACATGCCATACGTATGAGTATTTATATAATGATAGTGTGTCGACTCCTGATAGCTTAAATTGTGTTTTTCTATATAGTAAATGGATCCCAAAAGAGCTGTGGCTGATGACATAGAAAGTAACGCACTAGCTCCCACTGAAAGGATGGTGCCAAATGAAAATGAGAATAGACCCACAATAGTAAGCCAAGGAGGAGGAAAAGAGGCTAGAGAAGCCTTACTCCACATGATGAATGCTTGGTACATGGAGTTCATTCGTACGAACCCGAATGCGCCACCCTCCACCCCACCTATTTCTCAGCCTACCCCTGTAGCCCCTCAAGAAGTAAAAGTGGTAAGAAGCAAAAAACCTTTAGTTGATAGGATTCGGAAACATGGAGCAGAGGAATTTTAGGCTAGTAAAGATGACGATCCGAAAAGGGCAGAGTTTTGGCTGGAAAATACCATCAAGGTATTTGATGAGTTGTCGTGCACACATGATGAGTGAATGAAGTGTATAGTTTCTCTTCTAAGAGATTCTGAATATCAGTGGTGGAATAGCCTTGTGTTGGTGGTACTAAGGGAAAGGGTTACATGAGAGTTTTTCCAAGAAGAATTCAGGAAGAAGTACATTAGTCAGAGGTTCATCGACAAAAAGAGGAAGGAATTCTTGGAACTAAAACAAGGTAAAATGTCAGTAACAGAGTATGAGCGTGAGTTTGTAAGGCTCAGTAAATGTGCTCGAGAGTGTGTATCCATTGAAGCCATCATGTACAAAAGATTTGAAGATGGATTAAATGAAGACATTAAATTGTTTGTTGCTATCTTAGAGTTGAAAGAGTTGTACTGGTGGATCAGCCTTGTAAAGCCGAGGAATTAGTAAAAGAGAAAAGAAAAGCTGAGATGGAATCTTGTGACTCAAGGAAGAGATAGTGGAGTAAGTCATTCCAGTCTTTGTCCAAGAAGTCAAGAGATTTCTCTACCCGATCAGCTACTTTCTTGGGTTTTCAAGCAGAGGCAAGAGTAAACAGTATTCTAGGAATAAGGCTTAGACCACTTCAGTCGCTAGTGTTGGGAACGTTTGATCTAATAGACCGGAATGCCCACAGTGTGGTAGGCGACATCCCAATGAGTGCTGAGCACATGAGAATGCTTGCTTCAAATGTGGTTCCTAAGATCATTTTATTAGAGAATGCTCTAAGATGGTTAAAGATGAGAAAATTTAGAGTGCAGAATCTAGAAGCACTGCTAGGGGAAGACCACAAAGGAACCCGATAAGTGGGGCGAGTAGTAAGGGTACACCTCGAGAATAGACTGCAAGATCTAAGGGTAGAGCGGCTACAAGGACTTACGCCATTTATGCTCGCGAAGAGGTATCATCTCCTGATCTAATTACGGGTACATTTTCCCTTCATGATACTAATGTTGTAGCTTTAATTGATCCGGGGTCTATCCATTCATATATTTACATGAAATTAGCATCTAGCATGAGCATACCTGTTGAGTATATGGAGTTTGTGATGAAAGTCTCTAACCCTTTAGGCAAAAGTGTCTTAGTAAATGAAGTATGCAAGGATTGCCCATTTATGGTTAGAGGTCATTATTTTAAGGCAAACCTCATGCTATTGTCATTTGATGAATTTGATATTATTATTGGTATGGATTGGTTAACCACTCATGATGTGATAGTAAATTGTGGAAGGAAATATATTAAATTGAGATGTGAAAATGGGGACACTCTTCGTGTTGAATCAGATGAACAAGATAGACCGCCAGTATTGATCTCTCACATGTTAGCTCAGAGGTATATGAGAAAAGGGTATGAGGCATATCTTGCTTTTGTGATGAATGCCAAGGAAATTGAGTTAAAGATCGAATTAGTCCCAATAGTATGTGAGTACCCAGATGTTTTTCCTGAGGAATTGCCAGGACTACCCCTGGTTAGAGAGGTCGAGTTTGGTATTGAGCTAACTCCTAGTACTGTACCGATATCGATTGCTCCTTACAGAATGGCTCCAACTAAGCTGAAAGAATTGAAGGCACAGTTGCAAGAGTTGACGGACAAAGGTTTTGCTAGGCCAAGTTTCTCTCTATGGGTGCTCCAGTATTATTTTTGAAAAAGAAGGATGGCTCTATAAGATTGTGCATAGATTACCAACAGCTTAATAAGGTAACAGTGAAGAACAAGTACCCATTGCCAAGGATTGACGATTTGTTTGATCAATTGAAGGGAGTTGCTGTGTTCTCCAAGATTGACTTGAGGTTGAGACACTACCAGTTGAGAGTAAAAGACTTAGATGTGCCTAAGACTGCTTTTCGAACAAGTAATGGGCATTATGAAATTTTAGTCATGCCTTTTGGTTTAACAAATGCCCTTGCGGTGTTTATGGATCTAATGAACCGCATCTTTCGGCCATATCTAGATAAGTTCGTAATTTTTTATTGATGATATATTGGTATATTCCTGAGAGGAGCATGAGCACGTTGAACACTTGAGGACTATTTTGCAAGTTCTACGAGAAAACCAATTGTTTGCCAAGTTCAGCAAGAGTGAATTTTGGCTCAAGGAAGTTGGATTTATGGGACACATTATCCCGGAGAGGGAGTTCGAGTAGACCCAAGAAAAATTTTAGCTATTGTTGATTGGAAACCGCCTAAAAATGTATCTAAGGTTAAAAGTGTTCTGGGCCTAGCTAGCTACTATAGGTGATTCGTCAAGGGGTTTCCATGATAGTGACACCAATGACGAAATTATTACAGAAAAATGTAAAGTTTGAATGGACAGAAAAATGCCAACAGAGTTTTGAGAGATTAAAGGCAATGTTGATAGAGGCTCCAATTCTAGTACAACCCGAGTCAGGAAAGGAATTTTTGATCTACAGCGATGCATCCCTAAGCAGGTTAGGTTGTGTACTAATACAAGAAGGCAAAGTGGTAGCGTATGCATCCAGATAGCTAAAGCCACATGAGAAAAACTATCCGACACACGACTTAGAGTTAGATGCTAATGTTTTTGCATTGAAGATTTAGAGACACCATTTGTATGGTGAAAAATGTTAGATCTTCTCTGATTACAAAAGTCTAAACTCAGAAAGAATTAAACTTAAGGCAACGAAGATGGTTTGAGATGATAAAATATTATGAATTAATTATTGATTATCACATGGGAAAGGAAAATGCAGTCGCCGACAGTTTAAGTAGAAAATCCTTATTTGCTTTGAGAGCTATGAACACACAGATGACATTGTCCGATGATGGTTCCATTCTAGCTGAGTTGAGGGCTAGACCAAAGTTTCTTCAAGAGATTTACGAAGCTCAGCAAGATGATAGTGAGTTACAAGCCAAAAGAATTTGGTGTGAGTTGGGTGTTGAGACCGACTTTCGAATCAATTCAAATGGATGGTTAATGTTTAGGAATCGAGTATGTGTACCAAGAAATGATAAGCTCATTCGTAAGGTTTTACATGAGGCACATAGCGGATGTTTATCTGTACATCTGGGTAGCACCAAGATGAGTAATGACTTGAAGCAACGGTATTGGTGGTCGAGTATGAAGAAAGATATTTTAGAATTCATGCCGAAGTGTTTAATTTGTCAGCAAGTGAAAGCTGAGCACAAAGTACCTTTAGGTTTGCTTCAACCTATTATGGTACCCGAACGGAAATGGGACCAAGTTACTATCGATTTTGTAACGGGTTTATCATTGACACCAAGTAAGAAAGATGCTATATGGGTCGTAGTCGATAGACTTACGAAGTCAGCCCATTTTATACCTGTTTGAGGTGACTGCTCACTTGACAAGTTGGCAAACTTGTGTGTCTTAGAGATAGTAAGGCTTCATGGAGCACCGTTATCGATCATTTCGGATAGAGATTCGAGATTCACATCCAGATTCTGGAGAAAATTGCAAGAGGCCTTAGGTACAAAGTTAAGTTTTAGTACGGCCTTTCATCCCCAAACCGACGGTCAGTCAGAGAGGTTAATATAAGTACTTGAGTATATGCTCAGATGTTGTGTTCTTGAGTTCCAAGGCAGCTGGGAAAAATACCTACCGTTGGTAGAATTTTCCTACAATAACAGTTAGCAGTCAAGCTTGAAAATGGCACCTTATGAGGCTTTATATGGGCATAAGTGTCGAATGCCTTTATATTGGACTGAACTTAAGGAAAACCATATTCATAGATGGACTTGGTTAAAGAAACCGAAGAAAAAGTAAAGGTGATTCGAGATTGCCTAAAATCTACTTCTGATGGACAAAAATCCTATTCGGATTTGAAAAGGAAAGAGATTGAATATCAAGTCGGTGATAAAGTATTTTTGAAAGTGTCGCCATGGAGAAAAGTTCTTAGATTTGGCTGGAAAGGCAAATTGAGTCCTCGTTTTATCGGACCATATGAGATCGCTGAAAGGATAAGGCAGGTAGCCTATCGGTTGGCTTTGCCATCTGAGTTAGAAAAGATGCATGATGTATTTCATGTGTCTATTCTACGCACTGATCATACCCTTCGATTGTAATTACACCAATAGCGGTTGAGATACAACCCGATATTTTGTCCAAGAAGTCAAGAGATTTCTCTACCCGATCACCTACTTTCTTCGGGTTTTCAAGCGAGAGGCAAGAGTAAGCGATATTCTAGGAATAAGGCTTAGACCACTTGATCGCTAGTGTTGGGAACGTTTGATCTAATAGACCGAATGCCCACAAGTGTGGTAGGCGACATCCCAATGAGTGCTGAGCACATGAGAATGCTTGCTTCAAATGTGGTTCCTAAGATCATTTTATTAGAGAATGCCTTAAGATGGTTAAAGATGATAAAATTTAGAGTGCGGAATCTAGAAGCACTGCTAGGGGAAGACCACAAAGGAACCCGAGAAGTGGGGCGAGTAGTAAGGGTACACCTCAAGAACAGACTGCAAGATCTAAGGGTAGAGCGGCTACAAGGACTTACGCCATTTGCGCTCGCGAAGAGGCATCATCTCCTGATGTAATTACGGGTACATTTTCCCTTCATGATACTAATGTTGTAGCTTTAATTGATCCGGGGTCTATCCATTCATATATTTACATGAAATTAGCACCTAGCATGAGCATACCTGTTGAGTATATGGAGTTTGTGATGGAAGTCTCTAACCCTTTAGGCAAAAGTGTCTTAGTAAATGAAGTATGCAAGGATTGTCCATTTATGATTAGAGGTCATTATTTTAAGGCAAACCTCATGCTATTGTCATTTGATGAATTTGATATTATTATTGGTATGGATTGGTTAACCAATCATGATGTGATAGTAAATTGTGGAATGAAATTTATTAAATTGAGATGTGAAAATGGGGACACTCTTCGTGTTGAATCAGATGAACAAGATAGATCGCCAGTATTGATCTCTCACATGTTAGCTCGAGGTATATGAGAAAAGGGTATGAGGCATATCTTGCTTTTGTGATGAATGCCAAGGAAATTGAGTTAAAGATCGAATTAGTCCCAATAGTATGTGAGTACCGGATGTTTTTCCCGAGGAATTGCCGGGACTACCCTCGTTAGAGAGGTCGAGTTTGGTATTGAGCTAACTCTGATCTTTGCATCGATATCGATTGCTCCTTACTGAATGGCTCCAACTAAAGTGAAAGAATTGAAGGCACGATTGCAAGAGTTGACGGACAAAGGTTTTGCTAGGCCAAGTTTCTCTCTATGGGGTGCTCCAGTATTATTTTTGAAAAGAAGGATGGCTCTATGAGATTGTGCATAGATTACCGGCGACTTAATAAGGTAACAGTGAAGAACAAGTACCCATTGCCAAGGATTGACGATTTGTTTGATCAATTGAAGGGAGCTGTTGTGTTCTCCAAGATTGACTTGAGGTTGAGACACTACCAGTTGAGAGTAAAAGACTTAGATGTGCCTAAAGCGCTTTTGAACAAGTAATGGGCATTATGAAATTTTAGTCATGCCTTTTGGTTTAACAAATGCCCTTGCGGTGTTTATGGATCTAATGAACCGCATCTTCTACCATATCTAGATAAGTTCGTAATTTTTTATTGATGATATATTGGTATATTCTGAGATGAGCATGAGCACGTTGAACACTTGAGGACTATTTTGCAAGTTCTACGAGAAAACCAATTGTTTGCCAAGTTGACAAGAGTGAATTTTGGCTCAAGGAAGTTGGATTTACGGGACACATTATCCGGGAGAGGAGTTCGAGTAGACCCAAGAAAAATTTTAGCTATTGTTGATTGAAACCGCCTAAAATGGTATCTAAGGTTAAAAGTGTTCGGGCCTAGCTAGCTACTATAGGTGATTCGTCAAGGGGTTTCCATGATAGTGACACCAATGACGAAATTATTACGAAAAATGTAAAGTTTGAATGGATGAAAAATGCCAATGAGTTTTGAGAGATTAAAGGCAATGTTGATAGAGGCTCCAATTCTAGTACAACCCGAGTCGGGAAAGGAATTTTTGATCTACAGCGATGCATCCTTAAACAGATTAGGTTGTGTACTAATACAAGAAGGCAAAGTGGTAGCGTATGCATCCAGATAGCTAAAGTCACATGAGAAAAACTATCCGACACACGACTTAGAGTTAAATGCTAATGTTTTTGCATTGAATATTTAGAGACACCATTTGTATGGTGAAAAATGTTAGATCTTCACTGATCACAAAAGTCTAAAGTACTTGATGACTCAGAAGGAATTAAACTTAAGGCAATGAAGATGGTTTGAGATGATAAAATATTATGAATTAATTATTGATTATCACCTGGGAGAGGAAAATGCAGTCACCGACAGTTTAAGTAGAAAATCCTTATTTGCTTTGAGGGCTATGAACACACAGATGACATTGTCCGATGATGGTTCCATTCTAGCTGAGTTGAGGGCTAAACCAAAGTTTCTTCAAGGGATTTACGAAGCTCAGCAAGATGATAGTGAGTTACAAGCCAAAAGAGTTCGGTGTGAGTCGGGTGTCGAGACTGACTTTCGAATCAATTCAAATGGATGGTTAATGTTTAGGAATCGAGTATGTGTACCGAGGAATGATAAGCTCATTCGTAAGGTTTTACATGAGGCACATAGCGGATGTTTATCTGTACATCAGGGTAGCATCAAGATGAATAATGACTTGAAGCAACGGTATTGATGGTCGAGTATGAAGAAAGATATTTCAGAATTCATACCGAAGTGTTTAATTTGTCAGCAAGTGAAAGTTGAGCACAAAGTACCTTTAGGTCTACTTCAACCTATTATGGTACCCGAATGGAAATGGGACCAAGTTACCATCAATTTTGTAACGGGTTTATCATTGACACCAAGTAAGAAAGATGCTATATGTGTTGTAGTCAATAGACTTACGAAGTCAGCCCATTTTATACCTGTTCGAGGTGACTACTCACTTGACAAGTTGGCAAACTTGTGTGTCTTAGATATAGTAAGGCTTCATGGATCACCGTTATCGATCATTTCGGATAGAGCTTCGAGATTCACATCCAAATTCTGGAGAAAATTACAAGAGGCCTTAGGTACAAAGTTAAGTTTTAGTACGACCTTTCATCCCCAAACCGACGGTCAGTCGGAGAGGTTAATATAAGTACTTGAGTATATGCTCAGATGTTGTGTTCTTGAGTTCCAAGGCAGCTGGGAAAAATACCTACCGTTGGTAGAATTTTCCTACAATAACAGTTAGCAGTCAAGCTTGAAAATGGCACTTTATGAGGCTTTTCATGGGCATAAGTGTCGAATGCCTTTATATTGGACTGAACTTAAGGAAAACCATATTCATGGATGGACTTGGTTAAAGAAACCGAAGAAAAAGTAAAGGTGATTCGAGATTGCCTAAAAGCTACTTCTGATGGACAAAAATCCTATTCGAATTTGAAAAGGAAAGAGATTGAATATCAAGTCGGTGATAAAGTATTTCTGAAAGTGTCGCCATGGAGAAAAGTTCTTAGATTTGGCTGGAAAGGCAAATTGAGTCCGCGTTTTATCAGACCATATGAGACCGCTGAAAGGATAAGGCAGGTAGCCTATCGGTTGGTTTTTCCATCTGAGTTAGAAAAGATGCATGATGTATTTCATGTGTCTATTCTACGTACCGATCATACCCTTCGCTTGTAATTACACCAATAGCAGTTGAGATACAACCTGATATGACCTATGGTGAAGAACCAGTTAATATTCTAGCTCGGAAAGTCAAGCAATAAAGGAATAAAAAGCATAGCTCTTGTGAAAGTCTTATAATAGAGACATGGGGTAGAAGAGGCTACTTGGGAGCCTGAGGAGGCTATAAGGAATCAGTATCCGAAGCTTTTCACTAGTAAGATTTTCAGGGATGAAAATCCCTAAGGGGGAGAATTGTAACAGCCTGACTTAGGGCCTAGTAGGAATAGTGGTGTGAGACCACAAATCCAAAGAAGAAATATGTGTTTAAATGATTTTATAAGGCTTATGAGCCAATTGTATGGTGGTGTGAAAATTTCATGAAGGAATTTTATTAATTAGTGAACAAATAGTCCATTAGGACCAAATTGCAAAGATTAGAAAATATGATATTCTAGAAGATTTAAGTATATAGTAGCATCATAAAAATTAGTAGAGGTCCTTATTTAGCAATTAGACCATTATTTGTTGAGATGGGCAAAAATGGACATGGGAACAAAAAATCTCAAGCAAGAGCATTAAGGGCATTTTGGTCATTTAGTTAATTAATGAATTAAAAAGAGAAAAACAAGTAAAAAAAATGGTGTCCATCTTCTTTCTAATGGCCAAAATTTTCAAGTTCTCCATAGCTAGGGTTTGTCCAACTTCCTAGCTCACTAGTAAGTGCATCCTAGCCCAGTTTTTCATGTTCTTCGTATTTTTGAAATCCTAGTAGCTCGGTTTTGCTATTTCTAGCTATATTTTGAGCTAGGGTTTTTGTTTAAAAATTTACCCATGTATGACATGCATGTATTTTGATGTTTTATAGAAGATTATGAAATTTTGATGCTTTGCTCGGAAATCTTTTTCTCACCTCTCTAGCTTTAGACTTAGCCATTCTTTTATCTTTTCCAAGTGCCTCTGCTTTGCACGCTCGGTCAACAAGTACAACAAAATCTTTTATCTCCAAAATCTCGACTAGCAAGTGGATGTCTTCGTTAAGGCCGTCTTTGAATCTTTTGCACATTATTGACTCTATGGATACATATTCACGAGCATAATAACTCAGTCTCACAAACTCTTGTTCATATTCCGTAACAGTCATGTGGCCCTATTTCAGTTCCAAAAATTCTTTTTGTTTCTGATCAATGAATCTCTTACTAAAATATTTCTTTCAGAACTCAGACTGGAAGAAATCTGAAGTGACCCGTTCCTTTGGAACCACAAAAATTAAAGTTTTCCACCACTGATAAGTCGTGTCTCGTATTAATGATACAACACATTTAATACTTTCTTCTGGAGTGAAGGACATCTCATCAAATACCCGGATAGTGTTTTCTAACCAGAACTCGACTTTCTCAGAATCATCATCACTGGTGGCCCTGAACTCTTCAACCCCATACTTAGCGAATTTTGTCAATCGGAAGCCTGTTCATCAGATTTAGATTCATAGTCGAAGGCATAACAGATGTCTGAGGTGGATTAATCGGGGGCGGAGGTTGTGAAACAGCCAGATTATTTCTCATAAATTGAGTGAACCATTCACTCGTCATTTGGAAGAAAGCTTGTTTACCTCTCCTTCTTGATCGATCGTAGCTAGTCTCGAATTAGAGGGCACTGTCCCTTGAGTGGGAGCAGGCGTATTACTTTCTACATCATCAGCTACGGCTCTTTCGAGATCCATTACTATACGAAAATCACATTTTACACGTGAAGATTCATCACACTATCACAGTTCAGATATATGGCATGTATTGCTAGACTCTGACACGCTACGTTAGTCAGAGAATTGACTAAACCGTAGCTCTGATACCAACAAAATGTAGCACCCCTAACCTGTATCCGTCATCGAATTAGGGTTAAAGACGTTACTGGATAGATTGAAAACTTTTATAGACATTTCATAATATAGTACATCAATCACAATCATAGTGTCCCTTTTATAGGTCACAAGACCTTAATCATGCTTTAGAATAGGATTGGGACTAAACTGAATCTGAATGCATATACGATTTCTCAAAAATTTAAAACTTTTTCAAAACTACAGAGGTCACACGCCCGTGTAGGCTAGATGTGTGCCTCTCACGACTACTAGACACACCCATGTGTCTAGACCGTGCCAAAATTGAGTTTGTATACTGACTTATCCACACGGCTACCAGCCACGCCTGTGTGCCATGCCCGTGTAACGTTAAGCTAGCTACTAACTTCACCATACGAGTTACCAGCCACGGCCGTGTAGGCAAAACAGACCACTTGCAAGGTCCAAATGCCACCCACACAAGGGTCAATCCTTACAAGCAAATTACCAATTCATTTCATACACACTTGACATCCAAAAATATGTCAAACAATCAACATATCTTCATATTCAAACTTATTTTCAATCATACTACTTTGTCCAACTAAAATCACATATACATTCAAACATGATTCGTCACATTTACCTTTCATATAATCATTCCTTTTCTCAAATATACATATTCATAATGCATTCATATTCTTTCTATAACTTTGACCATTTCATTAACTATCAAGCCATACCAAACTATGCATCATATAACAAATTCACTCTTGCATATTACCAACATTAAACTAGCCACATCTCATGGCTATTTACACACATTTCAAACATAATCTAAAATGACTACCTTATACATGTCATATCTAGCTATATACATATTTTAAAAGTACCAAATTGAGTTGAGTAGTCTGATGATAATCCTTGACGGTCCACGAGCCTTCAATAGCTTTGACGATCTATAAAATAGAGTAAACACACACAGAGTAAGCTTTCAAAATCTTAGTAAGCCATATACAAATAAACTTAGCATAAAATGCATATAACCAAATTGGTGTAATAACATTGTTGGTTATCATAGCAAGTTCATCACATATATTCTTTGGCTCAATTGCTAGGCCATATCTTACCATATTCTTCAAGTCAATTATCACATATACTTATGGCTCATCCAAACATATCTTCACATATTATCTCATCTTTTCAATACACATATTCATCATAGTAAGTTCATATCGATACTTACCTTTCATACACACTAAGTATACATAACAAACGTACATAAAACGGATATACAAATAACATAGTCGTTTATTTCTCAGACTTGCCCGTTGAACCGTTCGAAATCTAATAGGATACTTAGAGTGCTCGGAATAATCGTACAATGCCAACGTCCCAGACATGGTCTTACATGTAACCAGGTATCGATGCCACTATCCTAGATAGGGTCTTACACGAATCAATACGATGCCAATGTCCCAAACATGATCTTACAAAATTTCATATCGTTGCCAATGTCCCAGGCGTGTTCTTACACGAAATTTCATATCAATGCCAACGTCCTAGACCTGGTCTGACATGAAATCTTGAATCAATGCCAACGTCTGAGACGTGGTCTTACATGATATTACATGACAGACACCTGTGTCATGACATAGATTACCCCATCCATTCCTAGGTTCAAATGGGACTTCTTGGACATTGTTACTATCTCGATTCTATCTCAAAATTCTTGCATAGATCATCTCATATTTATTTATCATTATCAAAGTAATAAGAACATACATAATTCAATACAAATACATTTATTTGTATATTAACTTACCTCGGATTCAGATATTCGTTTGAACTCGGTTGTTCGACTACTTTCACTTTCCCGCGATCTAAATCTATTTTCTTCTATTCTTGATCTATACATATTCAAATTTAACCCTTTTATTCTTTAACTCATCCAATTCAATCCAAACACACATATTTAGGGCTATTTACAATTTAACCCTCACATTTGTATATTTTATCAATTTAGTCTATTTTTCTCAAAACATCAAATATACAAAATTACCATAAACCCATGCTTAGTCGAATGCTCATGTATCTCATATAAGTCCAAACATTTCATAAAATTCATAATTTAATCCCTCAAAATGTTATTTTCTCAATTTAGCCCTAATTAGCTAAATTCATCAAAATTTCAAGAATAAAACATGTTCATTTAACACATATCTATCATGTAACATCTAAACTTATCACAAAGCTCACCATTTCATGAATGGTACATGTCATAAACATCATCAATTATTCCAATTACAACATAGGTTTTGAAGCATTCAAAGCAACAATTGTAAAAACATAAAAATTATCAAAAACTGAATCAAAACTTACCTTGAATCAAGCTAAAAGAGTGTCGAATGCCCTAGCTTCTTCTTTCTTCTTTTTCTTTGCTAATTTTTAGCACAAAGGATGATAACCATCTTACTTTCATGCCTTTGATTCATTAATAATCTTTTACTAATTGAATTACCAATTTACCCACCTATTAATCATATAAGACAAATTGATATTAAGGTTATTATGTCATTTAACCTTCCACTAACTTAAAATTGGCTTAATTGCCACATAAGGTCTTCACACTTATAAAGACATGACAAATAGGTATCTTTTCATAAAGCATGCAAAATTTCATTTCAATGCAATATAATCCTTTTGTCAAATTAAACACACAAATGATCAAATTTTCATACGAGACTTTCACACATGCTTGGTCACATATCAAAGGTATAGAAAATAATATTAAAATATTATTCAGACTCAAATTTGTGGTTCCAAAACCACTGTTTTGACTAGAGTCTAAACCAGACTGTTACATGTTTGAAATGTAATTTTTGGCACATCCGACTCTTTAACTCGCAACTGATAATAACCTGATCTCAAATCAATAATTGAAAATATTGTAGCCCCCTTCAATTGATCAAATAAATCATCAATCCACGATAGAGGATATTTATTCTTTATAGTCACTTTATTCAGCTGTCTGTAGTTGATATACATTCTGACTGTGCCATCTTTATTTTTCACAAACAATACCGGTGCACCCCAAGAAGAATAACTCGGTTGTACAAAACCTTTGTTTGCCAATTCCTGTAACTGAGCTTTCAATTCTTTTAATTCTTTTAGAGCCATTCTATATGGAGCTATCGATATTAGTGTTATTCTCGGTACTAATTCAATGCCAAATTCAACTTCTCTGATCGGTGGCAAACCCAATAATTCTTTTGGAAATACATCCGAAAACCCACAAACAACAGGTACAGATTTAATTTTTATTTCAGGTGCCTTTGTATCCAGTACGTATGCAAAATATGCATCACGGCCTTTTTCATATATTTCTGAGGTAACATAGATGATATTACAGTAGGTAATTCACTCGAATCATCAGACTCAATACAAAGAATTTTACCGTTTTGACGTTTCAATTCGATAGTTTTTCATCTACAATTCACAACTGCATCATGCATAGTCAGCCAGTCCATTCCAAGAATCACATCAAACTCATCGAATGGCATTAAATCATCCCGAAAATAGTAATCCCGAGTCATCAAAGGACAATTCTTACAAAATTGATCAACTAAAATAGACTTGCCTAAGGGGTTCAATCCTTTAATTACAAACTCTATAGAATCGACATGTAAACTCTTTTTAAATACTAAATTCATACAGATATATGAATGGTGTAACAACTCGATTTAGGGCCTAGTCAGAATAGTGATTACGAGACCCTAAATCCAAAGTAGAAATATGTGTTTTATGGCTTTTATGAGGCTTATGATATGTTGTCATGATTTTATGAAAATTTCATGAAGAAATTTTATAAATTAGTGATTAATTTATTCATTAAGACTAAATTGCAAAGATTGAAAAATATAAGATTCTAGAAGACTCAAGTATGAAATAGAATTAGAAAAATTATTAGAGGTCCTTATTTAGCAATTAGACCATTATATGTCAAGATGGACAAAAATGGGCATGGGAAGGAAAAATCTCAAAGAAGGGGTCTTAAGGGCATTTTAGTCATTTGGTTAATAAGTTAACAAAAAGGGAAAAAGAAGTCAAAATTGATGTCCATCTTCTTCCCAAAGTGCCAAAATTTGCATGGAGCCATAGCTAGGGTTTTGCTTCACTTTCAAGCTTGATTGTTAGTGCATCTTAGCCCTGTTTTTAATGTTATTCATATTTTTGAGATCCTCGTAGCTCAATTTAGCTATTTCTGGCTATATTTTGAGCTAGGGTTCATGTTCAAAAATTTACCCATGCATGACATACATGTATTTTGATGTTTAATGGAGGAATATGAAAGTTTGATGTATGATAAACATCTTTTTCTAAGTGATTTTCATGGAAAACTCATAAAAAGGACCTAATTGTAAAAGTGATAAAATGTGTAGTAATAATCTATTTTGAAAAAAAATATGAGCTACTATAAGCTTAAGATAGGTTTGGCTTGGCTTGGGTAATCAAGGAAATGAATGTATTTCATTATACGAGCCTAGGAACCATTTTGTAAATATGTAAAAGTATAAGGACAAAATTGTAATTTTTCCAAATTATGATTCATGTTTGATTTTGTCAATGTGATCAAAAGAGTGAAATTGTCATTATAGATCAAGAAACATGAAGTCTAGACTGAAACCGAGGAAAGAACAAGGTGGTGGACTAAATCGAACAATTATACACATTTTGGCAACAAGGTAAGTTTGTGTGTAATAAATTAACGTTATGCCATTATCTATTGAAATGCTTGAGATTACATGAAATGTACATCATTTCTATGGAAATTGATCAATGATGTTCGATGGGAATATGATGAAGATTTATTATGTGAAAGTCTGGGTTGACCTTAGGAATAGAAAGGATAACATCGTCAAGACATGAGATTTATAATGTCCCGTATAAGACCATATCTGGGATATGGACTCGACACCAAATTGAGATCCCGTATAAGACTAGATCTGGGATATGACATCGGCATCGAATAAAAGATTTCTTGTAAGACCATGTCTAGTACATGGCATCGATATACGATCTCGTATAAGACCATATCTGGGATATGGCATTGACATCGATATGAGATCTCGTATAGGACCATATCTAGGATATGGAATCGACATATACATGTGATCCCATGTAAGAACATATTTGGGATATGGCATTGGCATCTTACCATGTGCGTGATGAATTTTTTGTATCCTTTGACATTCAAAGTGGTTCAACGGTAAATATCTAAAAGTTTATGCTAAAGACGATAAAGAGCTAAGTTTATGTTAAAGATGAAAAAGTGCTAAAGTTATGTGATGAGTGATACAGGTACACATGAGTAACTCACGAGAAATAAGTCCGATGTGTGATATGTGATTGGTAAGAGTAAGCATGAGTAAGCCATGTTAATGCTCTTGAGAACTTGTGATATTACTTAAAGTAAAGTATGAATGTATCATGAGATTTTATGTTGCTATTTGTTTCATGCAAATTTACTAAGCTTTATGCTTACTCCCCTCTTTTCTATTTCCTTGTAGTATCGCTAAGCTAGCTCAAGGATCGAAGGACTTCGTAGTTCGATTCACACTATCAAGCTATTCTTTTGGTATAGTAAAGTTGAATATTTTGGGTATGGCATGTATAGGTAATTGGTCATTTTGTTTATGTCATATTGGTTAGCAAGTTGTTGGTTATTAATGTTATTCAATTCATTTTGTAAATGGCCATTGTAATTGGTCAATACTAGTTAAGTTATACCAATTCAATGATGATGAAATTCACGAAGTACAAGCTCGTGTAATTGAATGATTAATGTGTGAAGTATTGTAATATCTGGGATTTAGGGGTTGCGCATTTATCTTGTTTTTGTGTTTGGTATGCTGGTATGTTGTTTGAGTGTGTTTGGGGTCCCCGAGAAGGTTCGGGGTTAAGTCAGAACCTTGGTCAAAATTTTGTTTTTGGGCACTTTAAGAGTGAAGCTGGCTGGAGCCAGGGCTTAAGGTATTTTGATTGGGTATGTTGACACAAGAGTTAAGGTGGAAGAGTGGCAATGAGGTATCACTTAGGGAGTAAGGGACTGACACCTCAAGGGGAGCAGAGGGGAGCAAGTTTGATTCACATTATCATCAGGGTAGCTTTTAGTTTTGTTCATGCACCATAGGGCTGGATGGTGGAATCGGTTGGGAGCCTTGAAGAGTGGAGGTGACTTGGTCAAATATTTTTGACTGGTTGGGAAAAGAGTAAAAAGGGGGATTTGGAATGTTCAAATTATTTTGAATGGGTCAACCATTCTCAAATATGTGTTTAAGAGTGTTTCAAGGAAGAAGTTGGGGGATTAAAGGGAGGTAGGATGCTAGCTGAATTTTGTTGAAGGGTGTGCTAGGTGGGTGAGGCATTCCGTTCTAGGGAGGATGTTAGTGCCGAAAGTTGTTAAGGGTTAGACTAGTTAGGAAGTGTTATTTTTGGAATTAGAGTGTGTTGCACCTTGGTCTCTTTTGGATCTTTCTTTTGTATAGCCGAAAACTCCCAAGAGCTTTATTCATTCTCTTTTTTGCCTAAGCCAAAACTAATCCCCCTCCTATTTTTCTCTTTTGCAAATTTGATTTCTCTTCTCCCTCACCATCAAGCTGAAATAGGTCTCTCACATTCTTTTGCTAAAGGTGTTTTCTTTTGGTAACCTCTAGGCCGAACATACCATCATCTTTTCGTGTCTTTTTATTCTTTCCTCTCTTCTTCCGCTTGGCATTTTTGGTAACAGGTGAGCACTTCTTCTTCATCTAAAAGCCGAACCTCAACACTAACTCTCTCTTTTCTTGTCAGTTGTCTTTTCCTCATATTTTGATCACACTTCTAAACCCTTAGCCGAAACTTCTCCACTCCAACACCACTCCATATCTTTTTCTCTTCTTCAATTGTTCATCATAGCCGAACCTAATTCTCAATTTCCCTATTTCGGAAGCTCTCTTTTATTTTTCATCCAAGCCGAAACTCACTGTTCCTTTCGATCTTCTCAACCAGATTCTTCCTAGTGGTGGTAAGTGCTCTTCTTTTCTTTTAAAGTATTCCTTCTCCTTTGATTGCCGAAACAAAGGCTTTGATTCTATTCCTTGGGTAGGTTGGACAATTATAGGAAGGGTTCGAGTTCTTAACTTCGGTGATCTGTCAAGGCAAGTGTAGAACCCCTAGGTTCTGTCGATTTTGGTAAGGTCTTTTTCGTTTAAAATAGTTATTTCGCTATTATCTTATTCAACGGATTTAACTCGATATTCTGACCAAGACCGTTTCTTATGGAATCAAATACTAGTCAAGCAAAAGGGGTGATTGAACCCATGATTCCAACCCCTAAATTCAAGAAGCGTGCGGTGTTGGCAGTTTGAGATTGGCCACTAGGTTGTGGGCCGGCTTCTAAAAGGGATAAGCAGGTTATTGTGATCCCCGCAAGTGAGGATGTTAGTGAGATCGTTTGCTTAGTTCTTCAGGTTACTATTTCCTTTTTTGTTTAAATCATATATGTGTTATGGTTGGAAACTGAAATATCGGCAATGGTGATTGAATTGCCCAAGATGGGTAAAAATGAAACTTCAGGTTAGTATGGTATGTTTTATTTTTGTTTTTCTTGTGGATAGTGTGACGATGTGTATACATAAAATATTGTGTGGTTGACATCTTATAACCTGTTGTTATACTACATTACATGAGCATGGGATTTGGGTTATTAACGTTATACAGGGGAAGTACACATCAGTGACACAGTCACACGGAATGATGTTTTGGTGCCCCATTTTGGCATCGGTTATTTAGTCACTTAGTGATCGGAATTTTGGTCACCTAGTGATTGGTTATTTGGTCACATAGTGATTGGTGGCTAGGCAACGATTTATTATCTTTTCGCAGCATGACTGTCAGCATGATTGGCAAAGTGAAGTGTAGCGGATGGAGGGTTGATTGTAAAAATCCCCACGTGTGTTGAGGATGGACAAATGAAGTGGAGTGTAGAGGATGGAAAATTAGGCTGGGTTGGTGATGAACCGTAAAAGTAACATATTTTAATCCCACATTTAGTATGCTTTTGGATGAATTTATCCTTAATTTATGTAAAGAGGTGCTCTTAATCCTTTCTTTTCATGTCTTATACTCAGGAAAGCACCCAAGGATAAAAGGACGCAAAATGGGTTTAAAACAAACCAAAGTTGGCCAACCCAAGAAGTCGGCACAGCCTAGACTTCATGCCACACGGCCGTGCCCCAATATTTAGATTACACATGGTCACACCCTGATTTACACGACCGTGCCTCTTCAACAAAAAGCCCAACATGGCCTGACCCCGATGTACACGGCCGTGCCCCAATTGGCAGACCCGAAGCACGGCCTCTACCCAGATATTCCATAAGCGTGTCATATCCATGCCTAAATCGACAGGATGGAGACACGGGCTGGACCATGATTTACATGGGTGTGTCAAGGCCGTGCCCCGCCTTGGGAAAGAGCAATTTCACTCAGAATTGGATGCTTGGAGCCCAAGAAATGCAATCCTAAGTCCACTCAAACACTTAGGATGAATTTCACTTGAATTACGAGTACTTAGGAGCCAAGTAAAGCATCCCAAACATCTATATAAACAATCCAAGGCAGTAATTCAAAGTCGTCAGGTTTTAGTAGAGTTTTTTGCCAGAGCTTTACTCATTTAAGGAATTATCGAAGATAGCTAGTTGATCCATCTCGAAGAGTCGGAATTCCACTCAAGACAGAAGATCTCTCCTTCAATTTCTTCAGGGGGTTTTAGGGATTTCTTATGTTTTGTTTTATCTTTTCTCTTTAGATGTTTTCTTATTTTATTATGAACTAGATTTTTTAGATACCTGAAGCGGATGAAACCTATGATGGATTTTGTTATTTGATCTATTGGTTTATATGATAAATATTTATTTTCTTCTTAATTATGTTGCTCAATTTAATCTGATGTGCTTAGGTGGAGGAGGAATAGACCCTGTCTAAGAGTAGATCTAGCATAATTAAGCAGAGTTGATGGGGCGCCTAGAGATAGGGTTACGAGATTTTGCCGGATTAGGGTGAAACCTAATATGGGAGTCCATTGATCGATTTATCGCTTCCTTAGGGGTTATTATAAGAGAACGAGAGTTCCACTAATTAACCTAAGGTTAGATGTTATTTGCTTGAGAGAAGGTTTAATATAGGTTAGGGAGTCTCACGAATCAAGCTAAGTAAAAGCAATCATATGAATTGAAAGTTAGATAATAAGTGAAGTAATAGTTGGATTCTTCCTGAGGGTATCGATTTTATCAACTGAGTTTTCCAAAGTCTTTTCCCAGTTTATTCTTTTGTCTTTCCATTTAGTTTAAGTATTTCATTAGTCTTAGATAAGTTAATTAATCACTCCATATTTAAGGCTAAATAATAGGAAGAAAGTGAGTAGTAGTACTTTTAGGTTCCTTGGGTTCGATAATATATTCTTGCCAAATCTATACTACTGTTCGACAGGTGCACTTGCCTCTATCGTTGTCATAGTTAGTCTACAGGTTTGATTATCCTTTATAAATTTTAAAACTAGACTATTTGCATCGACCAAGTTTTTGACGCCATTGCCGGGGAATTCTAAAATATTACGAAAGCTCTATTTTTATTACTTTAGCCATTATTTCTAATTTTTTTATTAAATTTCTAATTTTACTAATCATCTTTCTTTATTAAACTTTCAAGGTACCTTTAGTTTATGACTAGAAGAAACCCTAGAGGACCATTAGAATACGACAGTGATATTGAAGCTACCGCTCTTAGAAATCGCAGAGAAACTAGACAAGCTCTAGACTACCAAAGAGAAGAACAACAAAACAGATCCAATCCCACTGAAGGGATGGCTGAAAATAATCCGCCTGATGCGCAATATTAGAATGCTTCGCGTACTATGTATGATTATGCTAAACCTAATTTGACAGGAGTAGAATCTAGTATTGCTAGGCTTGTTATAGCTACTAATAATTTTGAATTAAAACCTGACACAATACAAATGATTAATAGTTTGTTCAATTTGATGGATTACAGGACGAAGATCCAAATACTCATATAGCTAATTTCTTAGAGTTCTGTGATACTTTAGAAATAAATGGTGTTTCTGATGATGCCATACGTCTTCAGTTATTTCCTTTTTCATTAAGGAATAAAGCAAAGCAGTGGTTGAACTCGTTACCACGAGGGTCAATCACCACATGGGACCAAATGACCAAAAAAATTCTTTTAAAGTATTTTCCACCAGCCAAAATGGCCAAATTTAGGAATGACATAACTTCTTTTATGCAGAATGACCCAGAAACATTATATGATGCATGGGAAAGATATAAGGATCTCTTAAGAAGATGCCCACACCACGAATTACCTTTGTGGCTTCAAGTCCAAACTTTCTCCAATGGTGTGGATTCTTCAACAAGGCAAATGATTGATTCATCAGCCGATGGAACTCTGAACAACAAAACTCCTGAAGTGGCCTACGATTTTATTGAGGAGATGTCATTGAACACTTATCAATGGCAAATCACAAAGGAAAAGCCAACAAAATCAGCCGGAGTTTTCAACATAGATGCAGTGACAATGTTGTCAACATAGGTGGAGTTAATGAATAAAAAGCTTGATAATTTATGTTCTTCGTCGGTACATCTAGTAATGCAATGTGAAGCAAGCGGAAATGTGGCGAATGCTGAGTACCCACCCTACCAATCAGGATCAGAAAACGAGCAGACAAACTATATAGGTAACAATTTCAGATAAAATAATAATCTTTATAGTAATACTTATAACCCAGGTTGGAGGAACCACCCAATTTTTTCATGGGGAGTACAAGGAAATCAATGAATTCAAAGGCAGCAACCTCCTCCAAATTATCAAAATTAGCCCTACCCACGTAAAAAAATCAAGCCTTGAAGAGACGCTGACAAAATTCATGGCGACCACGTAATCTCGTCTTCAAAAGATTGATACAAACCTTGATGAACAACTGAAGTCAATGAAAGGACTCGAGAATCAAGTTGGAGAACTTACTAGGTTAGTGGGACACCTCACAAAGCTAATTTCTGAACGCCAACAAGGACGTCTACCAAGCAACAAAAAATAAACCCAAAAGAGCAAATCCAAGCCATTACAACTCAAGAGGGTACAGAAGTAGATAGACCCACATCAACGCAAGAAAAGAAGGATAAGACCGAGGTAGCTCAAGAAAAGACAAAATCGGTAATCAAAGAATACCAACCTCGCATACCTTATCCGAAGCATTGAAAAAAAGAAGATCCAGAGGAACAATTCGGTAAGTTTCTAAAACTCTTAAAGAAATTACATATTAACTTACTTCTTCTTGAAGCTCTGTTTCAGATGCCCGATGCAAGGAAATTCTTAAGCAAGCTCTTGACGAACAAACACAAAATATATGAAGAGCACCATGTGGAATTAAATGCAACATGCTCAGCAATGCTACAAAATATGTTACCACAAAAACTAAAAGATCTAGGGAGTTTTACGATTCCATGCTTAATTGGTAGTTTGACTATTGATAATGCATTAGCTGATTTAGGGACAAGTATAAATGTTATGCATTATGCACTATTTAAATGACTATGTCTAGGGAAGCCCAAACAAACTAGGATGAGTATTCAACTAGCTGATAAAATGGTTAGAATCTCGAGGGGCATTATTGAAGATGTTTTAGTCAAAATCGATAAATTTGTTTTCCCAGTAGATTTTGTTGTTTTAGACATGGATGAAGAAAATTCAATCCCTTTAATTTTAGGAAGACCTTTTCTTGCAACTGCCAAGACTAAAATTGATGTTGCCATAGGAAAACTCATACTTCGTGTAGAAGATGAATATGTCAATCTTCAATCTCTCGACTCAACCAGAACTACAGAAGATGAAGGTAAGAAAGTCATTGCAATAGATAATCAAATTATTCAACCTCCATCACAGGAAACATCACGAAGCATCAAAACTGAGCCAACACAGAAGCATACAATCAACAATTTAGAAGAGCAGAAGATATACACCAAAGAAATGTCGGATCCACACGATGTAAAACCTAAGGAACCACTAGAAGAGCTCATAGGAACATCCAATCACTTTAAAATAGGAGACCAGGTGCTCTTAGACAAAGCCGATCTTCACATCACGTCAACAGACTTGAGGGCAAAGGGAGAAATTCTTCCCAACGTACACAAAATCTTCCTCCACAACACAGTTGAGGTAAGTAGCCCAAAATTCAATAAATTCAAGGTAAATGCTTCTCGACTCCAACTTTGTCATGAAAATAAAATTGCAAGCAAGAGGGAAGATATTCAAACATTTAAACCTCCCTAAAATTTTCAAACATGAGGATAGTCTAGCTTAAGAGTATAAACGAGCACTTCTCGGGAGGCAACCCGAACATTAACACTATTTATTTTCAAATTTATTTTCAGTTTCTTTTCTTTCCATCTTTCTTTCCTAAGTATTTAGTTGGAAACTAACACAAAAGTGCAGATTTCTAGACCATACGGCCTTACACACGACCATGTCCGTGGGTCGTGTGGACCACCAAACCATCACACTGATAGGAGTAGGGCATACAAGTCAGTCCAACCACTCCCCGATGTCACAAGCCCAACAACCCTAAAGCACGGGTATTGACAAGAACATCACGGGCGTGCCTATGAACCGTGTAAAGCTACTAACTTTTTCAAAATGGGTGTGTAAGAAGCAACACGCTATTAGCCACAGTCGTGCTAGGCAACCATGTGAATGGACACACCCTCGGCACATGGGCGTGGGAATAAGCCAGAATTGAAATTTTATTTAAATCCCCACAGCCTTCCCTTCTCTCCCACATTCCTTCTTCCTTCTCTTCTTTCAAATTTTTCTTCCTATTCATAGAAAAGATCCAAGACACTTGAGCAACACAAAGATCATGCCGAAGAAACGTAAGCATCATCTCCTTAGAGGAGACCTCAACATGAGTTCATGTCGGTAGCTTCACTTAATTAACACGCCAAGAGCCTCGGAAACCTTTTGGTTCTATTTTTCTTTTCTTGTCTCCTTTATTTTCCTTATCTATACTTCTTTTCTGCTTAATTTAATTTATTTCATAGTAGTTTCATGGTTTTAGGATCTAAAGGCTGCTAGGGAATCACACACCACAGCCTTCGAGGTTACACCCACTTCGCAAACCATCCAACAATAAGGACTCCTTAGTCCATTAGTCTTTTCTTTCAATTTTAGTTTTCTTCTTAGTCTCCTTCTTTTTATTTCCTTAATCTTTAAATTTATTATTAGTATATTATTATTTTGCTAGATCTCTTGGCTATATCTTCACAGACTACCCAATTTCTTCATCTAGCAAATTGCTTCTCGGTAGCCACTACACCGGGCCCATAGAAAGCACCATCACCGCCACCAAAGACGCCCGGGATCATCCATATTTCAGGGAGTATTACTTTCCCCACTTATCTTTTTCATTTGGTACATAAATTTCATTATCTATCTTTGTACATTGAGGACAATGTACATCTTAAGTGTGGGGGTAAAAGTGTCCAACTTTTTGTTTTATTCTCAAATCCTGAATTTAGTCTTGATCTTAAGTATTTTTCTCATATTATTAATTAGGATGAAATTTCTATGATTTATGATTTTTATTGATATGTTTTAGAACAAATCATAGTTAATTGTGCATTGATGTTTAAATTTGAAGAATACTAGAGAATCAAGCATGATAAGTCTATTTTTCAAAAATAAAAATTGATAGGTTGTTGAACTAAATATGAGTATTACTTTGAAGTTTGAAGTCTATGGGATTGATGTCAAAAACACCAATAATTTCTGTGAGATATTGAGCCTTATAGAGCATATATTATTTTTCATGCTCACTTTTCTTGATATTGAGTGTGTCAACTTTGAACTGTTATTCTAGAACTTGCCTCGTTTATGCATGTCGAGACCACAATAATGATTTGATATACTGAGATGATAAAGGCACCTAGGTTTTAACCCGTTCACTCCACTAAAAAGTCTACCTATATAAATAACTCCTAGTGAACCCCGTTGAATCCTAACAACCTTTTTATTGACTCACCCACTAATATTATCCCAAAATCCCTTTGTATTTGTTATCAACATTCTTTTGACTACCCTTCCATCGAGAATTAACTTGATCAATTGCCAAATTATGTTATTTCAATTATCAAAGTTCCTTCTATTAAGTTTTTCTTAGTTTGTTCTTAAAAAAATACATGTTTATTCAATAAAATAGCTTAGAGCAATTAAACTCCAATTGTTGAAGAAAAAGCTCGTATTAAAGTATTATCAAATTTTAAAGTGAAGAAAATACTCTTTATTATAGAGTAATTATCAATAGTGGTATTATTACATTTCATTTGATGTAAATGTTCATATTTAGTTCATTATTTTTAGATTAGGTAATTAGTCAATTCGATCTCGATTTTAACCCTCTGATTCAGCCTTTATCCACACCTTTTAACCCAAGCCCCGTTACAACCCTAATAAAGACCTTTTGATCTATTTATTATCTCATATACAGTGGTGGAGATTTGATTTTCAGGAAAGCTTATGGGATTAACTTTTCAGGTTCGACTTTTGAGCGCTTTTTCTTGATCCTTAAAAACTTTGAGTGCTTTGAGTGAATCTTTAGTGAGGATGTCAATCCTTGTCGGTTTTGAATCAAAGGTAATTATTTAAATAAGGGGAGACACCTATGTTTTCATGCTACAAAATCATGACTTATCTCATTTGAATCTTTAGGGCACTTCGAGCTAAATGATCCATGTATAAATTATCTATGAATTATGATGAGGCATTCTCAATGGGAATTATGAATTTTGGAAAGTTCGTTTTGATTGTAAGTTGAGAATTTTGCTTGAGGACAAGCAAAAGCTTAAGTGTGGGGGTATTTGATAAACCGTAAAAGTAACATATTTTAATCCCACATTTAGTATGCTTTTGGATGAATTTATCCTTAATTTATGTAAAAAGGTTCTCTTAATCCTTTCTTTTCATGTCTTATACTCAAGAAAGCACCCAATGATAAAAAGGACACAAAACGGGTTTTAAACGAACCAAAGCGGGCCAACCCAAGAAGTTGGCACGGCCTGGACTTCATGCCACATAGCCGTGCCCCAATATTTAGATTGCACACGGTCACACCCTGATTTACATAACCGTGCCTCGTAGACAAAAAGCCCAACATGGCCTGACCTCGATGTACATGGTCGTGCCCCGATTGGCAAACTTGAAGCACGGCCTCTATCCAGATATTGCACGAGCGTGTCATAGCCGTGCCCAAATCGACAGGAAGGAGACACGAGCTGGACCACGATTTACACGGGCATGTCAAGGCCGTGCCCCTACCATGGGAATGAGGAATTTCACTTGAAATTGGATGCTTGGAGCCCAAGAAACAAAATCCTAAGTCCACTCAAACACTTAGGATGAATTTCACTTCAATTACGAGAACTTAGGAGCCAAGTAAAGCATCCCAAATGTCTATATAAACAATCCAAGCCAGCAATCCAAAGTCGTCAGGTTTTAGCAGAGTTTTCTGCCAGAGCTTTACTCGTTTAGGGAATTACTCGAAGATAGCCAGTTGATCCATCTCGAAAAGTCGGACTTCTACTCAAGACGGAGGATCTCTCCTTCAATTCCTTCAGGGGGTTTTAAGGATTTCTTATGTTTTGTTTTATCTTTTCTCTTGAGATGTTTTCTTATTTTATTATGAACTAGATCCTTTATATACTTAAAGGGGATAAAACCTATGATGGATTTTGTTATTTGATCTATTGGTTTATATGATAAATACTTAGTTTGTTCTTAATTATGTTGCTCAATTTAATCTGATGTGCTTAGGTGGAGGAGGAATAGACCCTACCTAAGAGTAGATCTAGCATAATTAAGCGGAGTTGATCGGACGCCTAAAGATAGGGTTACAAGATTTTACCGAATTAGGCTGAAACCTAATATGGGAGTCCATTGATCGATTTATTGATTCCTTAGGGGGTTATTATAAGATAATAAGAGTTCCACTAATTAACCTAAGGTCAGACGTTAGTCACTTCGAGAGAAGGTTTAATATAGGTTAGGGAGTCTCACAGATCAAGCTAAGTAAAAGAAATCATATGAATTGAAAGTTAGATAATAAGTGAAGTCATAAGTGGATTCTTTCCGAGGGTATCGTTTTTATCAACTGAGTTTTCCAAAGTCTTTTCCCAATTTATTCTTTTGTCTTTGCATTTAGTTTAAGTATTTCATTAGTCTTAGATAAGTTAATTAATCACTCCATATTTAAGGCTAAATAATAAGAAGAAAGTGAGTAGTAGTACTTTTGTAACACCCCAAACTCGGTCAACACACCAGGACTGAATCTGGCATGTCACGGAGTGAAAACATTTCGAAGAAAACAAGTTGCCGGCTTAGTTTCAGCGAAAAAACTTCTTTATTTGCTTTGAAATCCGAAAGGCTTTTTAAAAGTCATTTTCATTCATTACCTAAGAAAAATGTTAAATTCTATTGAAACCCGAGTGAACTCTTACTTGGTTAATTAAAAATCGCTTGATTTTGGGCATGGAAAATTTAGATTTTCGAAATCAATTAAATTAACTTTGTTATCCTCTTGTGAATATTGTTACCCGATGGTAAGATTTAGAAACCGGTTGTGTAGTATAACCATCGAAAACTTTGGTTATTAGGTTATTTAAAACATGTTAAACAGTTTACTTAGCAACATTTAGAAAATTAAAGCAGATACAATAAACCCTAAATAAAAATACTAATGGCATTATTACAAACCCAACTAAAATCAGAATTTAAAATGAAGGCACCCAAACCGAAAGTCCAAGTAAAACCGAAAATAAATGTCGCATGGCCACCTCGAGTCCACCTGGCTCCTCATCCGCAATCTACGAGTCACCTGGAAAAATAAGGGAGAAGGTGAGTCACCAAGACTCAGTGCGTAATCCCCATCCCGATTATAGCAACATGCTTACACATATTCATAACCAAATAAATACATCATGCACCCAAACCTAGCCATCCACAACTCCTTTTTCTACCCCGTGTGGTACCAAACCACTGGTGGTGCCAAACCACACTGATATCAATAATAATGTGGTGCCAAACCACTAGTGACCCAAAGTCACGAATAACCCATATGTGGGGCCAACCTACATTGTGATATCAAATCACTAGCGACAATCCCATTTTATCAAATGAGGGCCAACCCACTGTGGTGCGAAGCCACTAGGCGAGTCGCTATGAGGTGCCAAACCTCCGTAACCCAAAGTCACGAATATTAAGCGTGGTACCAAACCCTTTGGTGACCCAAAGTCACGTATATCAATCTTCCCCCTCCTTTCATACCACCCACAATAATGCACATGCATATACATATCATGCCAACATGATTAATCATTAAACATATAATAAACAATAGCATATGCGATTTCATCAGAATCAAATATCTTAAACTTATCAAACAGACGTACTCGAATCCTTGCTCATACCCATAAGGGTACCAAATCGAAACCTACACTGTATTGGCTTTTAACATAGTTTTAGGTTATTAACAAGTTTACATAGATGATGAAGTGTGTAAGATACACACCTGGTTACTAACGCGATTATCGAATCCCGAAGATCAAGATCTAACGCTTTTTGATCACGAGATAGAGCCTTCCCTACAATCGGCCAAGATCTTAAACCACCAACTAATAGCTTTCGGCTTTTCAAAAGAATAAGAGAAAGGTTAAGTCGATATGTAACCTTACCACAGTCTCACTAAGACCGATTGACAGAGAAGAGATGACCACGATCCACTGCTTCAAAATCCTGAAGAACCTAAGAGAAACTAATTTTAGAGATGATTATGAATCATGAAAAATGCCAAAATTTAGCTTTTGTTCTATGTATGTCGACAGAGAGAAAAGAAGAAGATGATAGAGATTCGGCCAAGAACACTTACCCACTCCAAAATCGACTAGAGCAGAGAACACGAGAGATCTACAACGCAACGAGAGAAGAGAAGAGATCTTAAATGGTTGAGAGAGATTTTGGCAATGGTGGTGGAACAATCAAGGGAGTTTCGGCTATGGCCTTTGAAAGAATAGCAAAAGAGATTCAGCTTTGCAAGGAATCAAGAAAGAATTGATGAACTTTTGGCACAAGAGATGATGAGGAGAAAAGAGAGTTGTCAATTTGAGAAGAAGAGATGTTGATGGGGTTTGGAAACTAATATGAGAGAAAGAAAAGAAAGAAGTGGGGGAGAAAGAGATTCGGCCAAAGTGGTTTCGGTTTCAAAGAAAATAAGAGAGGAATTCAAATGGAGATCCGGCTAGGTGCTTCAAAAGGGGATTCAACAAGTGCCAAGAGAGATTTCGATTTTGCCTCTCAACAACATGCTTCAATGCTTGACTAGCCGAAATTGTCACTAAGGAATTTTGGCACTCCCCCTAGTCTTCCAACCGATTACTCTTCCTCACACTAGAGTTCAAATTTCGGCAAACTCCTCAAACTTCTCCTGGCCAACCATTCAAATGAGTCTGACTTGATCACATTCCTAAATTCTCTCTTCTCCATCCATTTAAATCTGTTGACTTGTTCAACAATTATCCATCAGATTTGAGCTGAGCACAACTCTTCCCCTCTCATGCTTAAAAAATAATTACACAAGGGTAGATTTTTGCAGCTCGAACCAAGGCTCCCCTTCACTGCATGTGGCGTCACCTTCCTTGTACCTTAGTGGCGCCTCCCTTGCCACTTTACCACTAGGTTATTTGCATCAAGACACTCCAACAACTCTTTTTAACCCCTAACTTCCCTAACTCCCCATTCCAAGCACCTAAAACAGAAAATTTTAGCCATGACTCAAGCCTAACCCGAGGTCATGCCTGGACCCCAAGACACCTTGATTAACAACAATATCAAGCTATTCACATGCCATTAATGAAAATATAATAGCCCCTAACTAAGTATGTTACAATTCTACCCCCTTAAAATAATTTCGACCCCAAAATTACCTGGTCAAAAGAGTTGAGGGTATTGCTGCCTCATCACATCCTCTGGTTCCCAGGTAGCTTCTTCCATGCCATGGTTTCGCCATAACACCTTCACTAATGGAACTGACTTCCTACGTAAAACCTTTACATCCCGATCTAGAATCTGCACTGGTTCCTCTTTCATGGTCAAATCTGGGCTCACCTCAATTTCCTCCACCGATACAACATGCGATGGGTCTAAACGGTAACGCATAAGCATGGAGACATGGAATACATCATGTATCTGACTTAGTTCTGCTGGCAACTCGAGCTGATAAGCTACTGGTCCTACTCGTCTCAACACCTTATATGGGCCAATAAATCTTGGGCTTAGCTTGCCTTTCCTTCCAAACCTCAGCACTTTCTTCCATGGCGAGACCTTAAGGAAAACCTTGTCACCCACTGCAAACTCAATATCTCTCAGCTTAAGATCGGTGTATGACTTTTGCCTATTCGAAGCTTCGATTAAATGAGCCTAAATCAACTTGACCTTATCCTCGATCTCAGCAACCAACTCCAGTCCCAACATCTGACGCTCATCCAACTCTGTCCAGTATGTAGGTGTACGACACTTCCTACCATACAATGCATCATATGGTACAATCTTAATGCTTTCCTGGTAACTATTGTTGTACACAAATTCAGCTAATGGTAAAATTCTTCCCAGCTACCCCTGAAGTCCAAAACACATCCTCTCAACATATCTTTCAAGATTTGTATAACCCTTTTGACTGTCCATCCGACTATGGATGAAATGTCGTACTAAAATCCAACCGTGTACCCAACGCCTGATGCAATGCTTTCCAGAACCTCGACGTGAATCTGGGATCCCTATCCGAGATGATTGATACTGGCACACCGTGCAACCTCACTATCTCTACCACATACAGCTTAGCTAACTTCTGAAGTGAGTAATCAACCCTCACCGGTATGAAATGAGCTGATTTTGTCAACCGGTCCACAATCACCCAGACTGAGTTCTTCTTACTAGGCGTAAGGGGTAGCCCACTGACAAAGTCCATAGTGATCCTTTCCCACTTCCACTGAGGAATCTTCACCGGTGAGTAAACCGACGACAGCGATGTTTAGCTTTGACCTGCTGACATGTTAGACACTTACCCACAAACTCAGTCACTTCTCGCTTCTGACCTGGCTACCAAAACTACTCTCACAAATCCCGGTACATCTTGCTACCTCTAGGATGCATAGCGTATGGGCTGCTATGTGCGTCTTGAAGAATCCTCTACCTTAACTCGACGTCCTTCGGCATACAAGCTCTCCCTTGAAAACACAACACTCCATCATTGGTCAAGGTGTAACCTTCGAAACCACCACTCTGTACTTGCAACCTCTGAGCATTCAAACCCTTATCCACTAACTGTTTCTCTTTAATCTACTTTACCCAAGTCGGCTTAACCAAAAGACTCCCGTCGTCATACAAGCTAAGATGAGCAAACATCGCTCTCAGGTCCGACACTACCTTACGGCTCAACGCGTCTACAACCACGTTAGCCTTGCCTGGATGATACTCAATTGAACAGTCGTAGTCCTTCAACAGCTCAATCCATCTACGTTGTCTCAAATTTAAATCATTCTGCGTCAAAAGATACTTCAGACAATTGCGATCCTTGTAGACTATCGATTGCTCTCCGTACAAATAGTGTCTCCATATCTTCAGGGCGAAAACCACTACAACCAACTCCAAGTCATGTGTCGGGTAGTTACCCTCATGCGGTCTCAGTTGTCGAGATGCATATGCCACTACTTTCCCTTCCTGCATCAGCACACATCCCAAACCAATATGTGATGCATCGCAGTAGATCGTGAACACCTTTCCTACGCCTCAAGCTGAACCAGAACCGGAACTTCCATCAGAATCTTCCTCAGCTTGTCAAAACTTTCCGTTGTTTCTCATACCACACAAATGGGACTCCTTTCCTCAATAACTTGGTCAACGGTGCTACGATCAAAGAAAATCCTTCTACAAATCTTCGGTAATACCCTTCCAGACCTAGAAACTCTGGATCTCCACAACCGACTTAGGCAGTTTCCAGTCCAACACTGCCTTAATCTTGCGAGGGTCTACTCTAATCCCTTCAGCTAACACTACGTGACCTAAGAAAGTCACCTCCCTAAGCCAGAACTCGCACTTACTAAACTTGGCAAATAACTACTTTTCCCTCAGAATTTGCAAAACTACCCGCAAGTGCGTATCATGATCCTCCTCAGACCTTGAGTACACCAATATGTCGTCTATAAATACCATGAAAAACTGGTCCAAGTACTACTGGAACATCCGATTCATCATGTCCATGAATGCTGCCGGCGCGTTAGTCAATCCAAACGGCATTACCAGAAACTCGTAGTGCCCATATCAAGTGCGAAACACTGTCTTGTGAATATAAGCCTCCTTCACCTTAAGCTGATGATACCTCGACCTTAGATTGATCTTTGAGAAAATCGATGCCCCCTTAAGCTGATCAAACAAGTCGTCTATCCTCGACAATAGATACTTGTTTTTGATTGTCAGCTTATTCAACCGACGGTAGTCTATGCACATCCGCATTGTATCATCCTTCTTCTTAACAAAGAGCACTGGCGCTCCCAAAGGCAAAACACTTGGTCGGATAAAACCTCGGTCCAACAACTCCTGAATCTGAGCCTTCAGCTCCACCAATTCCTTTGGTGCCATCCTGTACGGGGCAATGGACACTGACGCAGTTTCGGGTCACAGACTATATCGAATTCAACTTTTCGATCCAGAGGCAGACCCGGAAGTTCTTCTGGAAATACGTCGAAAAATTCCTTCACCATTTGGACACTCTCTACAACTGACTCTTTAGCCTCCAAGGCACACACACGAACCATAAATGCCTCGCAACCCTTCCTGGCCATTTTCTTAGCTTTCAAAGCAAACACCACATTGGATAGATAATCTCTTCTATTACCTATCATCACCACTTCTCTACCCTCAACCGTTTACAAAACCATGCGCTTAGCCGTGCAATCCAAACTCGCTTGGTACTTCACCAGCCAGTCCATCCCAGGGATCAGATCGAACTCCACAAACGGTAGTTCCATCAAATCAGCCATAAATACTACCCCTTGGAGTTCTAGGGTACATCCTATCTGACTTATTTACTTTACAGAGTGACCTAGAGGGCTAATTCATCGTCATCTCCTAGAAGTAGTTTTAAAGTCTAGGTTCATGGTCTCTATTATGCTACGGCAACATATGAATGCGTTGAACCAACATCTATCAAAGTAGTATATGGTAATCCAAAGATTAAGAACGTACCGATTATGACGTCTAGTGCGTCGCCTTCCTCTCGACGCCTCGTTGCATATACTAATCCAGGCTATCTTGCTTCAGTGTTGCCTGCACCTCTGCCCGGTGTTCCGTGGCCTCGACCAGAACCATTACCTCCTCTACTAGAACCACGACCCATCTGCGGTTGCAGTCCCTCGTGTCTGAACTCAGCACGACCTTGTCCCTCAGATTGAATCCTGGCTAAGTTCTGTGGACAGTCTCTCACACGATGATCCAGCGACCCACACTTAAAACAGCCTTTGCCACTGGTCCAACATTCTCCCCAATGAGATTTTCCACACCGATTACACCGCGCTGGTCCTTGATTAGCAGCAATAGGCCTCCCAGACTAATTCGACCCACCATGCCTAGCCTTTTTTTGAGAATTTTGGCTGATACAGATGATCTAAAACCTCTCTTTTGTCTATTCCTATCTAATTTCGTCTCACAGATTCCTTGACCCCTTCGGCTACCTTAGCCTTCTCTACCAACACGGTAAACTCCGCTCCTGCTGTAGAGCAATCAACAATCTCAGCTCATCCCTCAGTTCGTCCTCAAACCTGACACATCGTTCATGCTCCGTAGCCACAATACCTTGAGCATACCGGCTCAACCTTAAGAATTTTGCCTTGTACTTCACTACGGACTTTCTCCCCTAAACCAGTCTCAAAAACGCCTTCCTCTGCACATTAATATAACTAGACCCAATATACTTCTTCTGATACGCCGCCTTGAAATACTCCCAAGTGACATCATCCGCTGCAGCACTCTCCCGAATCGTGAGCCACCACTAGTATGACTCATCCCGGAGAAGTGACACCATCCCTTTCAATTTCTCCTCAGCAATCAGATCCAAATCGTCCATGATTCACTCCGTTGCCTCCAACCAATACTCAGCCGTATTAGGCGCTACACTAGATACACCTCGGGATACCTCAGCTCTATTGGCTCGGAGTCACTCAGATAAAGATTTCCAAGCTACCATACCTCTACCTACTCCAGCCACCCTCTCAAGAACTCGCAGCATCACCTGCGATACTGCATCATCCCCCGTTTGATCCTGATACTCAACACTAGCAGCTAGTGGTGGTGGCATCTCATTTCGGACCCTTGACCAGACCTAACTGGTTCCAATACGGTCATTCTGCTCTACCACACCCACGCACATTACGACCATGTCCCTTAGAACTCATGTCTATAATCGTGATTTAATCTGCTTTAAGAAATTTTATGCATTAGCTTATGTTCCACTTATTACCCATGAATAAGTTTTATGTAAAGAAGTTTAGTAGTAGTTCTTTCGATCATTACAAAGTTTTCATTTCAAGTCTTCTACCCTAATTTAGAGAATCACATTCATTCCTCAACAACATCCACCACGCACACTCACCACTTGTAGGGGTACTCTCGTCATTTCACTACCTGGAGGTATTTTCGTAATTTGTCATATAGGAGTATTTTAGTAATTTTTCCAAATCAGAGGTATCTTGTAATTTTTCAAAATAGGGGTATTTTGTCTTTTTGTAAAATGGGGATACTTTGGAAAAAATCAAGGTAGTGTGGTAATCTCATAAATTGGGGTATTTTAGTAATAAATTAGGGAAATCATTACAAATCATAGGTATTTTAGAAATTTTAGAAATTGGGGTATTTTGTTAATTTCTTAGATCTAAGGTAGTTTTTACAAATCAATGGGGTAATTCGGTGATTTCAAAACTAGGGTTTTTATAAAACAGTGTAGCTAGTCCCTTTTGGGTTTTAATTATTGAATTTAGCCTGTGAATAAGTCCTCTTGGTTAGGGTGAACCGTCACTACACACCAGGTAGGATTCGAGCGAGGAGGAGGTGAGTCACTAGGGCGCTTAAATACCAAGCTCCCCTAAATCCAATCCTAGACATGCGCACAATCTGCCACACCCTTAACTCAAATGACTTACTCATGTGTTTGTTTGATTGAACTTTAAGTCTTATGTAATTTTGTGTTAGAGTAAGCTAATCTTAGTGTTCAATAGCTTCTAATCTACTAATCTACGATATTCCACATACAAATCACACAATGGTAAGGGGTACTTACCTGGGCGGATTGGTGCCGGAGACTCAGTGCCATGCTTCTCAAACCATATATTTCCCAAAAACTTTTTTTTTCAAAATCCCTACTTTTAAACATTTTGGGCCTTGGGCCCACAGTTGAGCCTTTGAACCGTGCTCTGATACCAAAAATGTAACACCCCAAACCCTATCAACACACCACGATCGAATCTGGCATGTCACGGAGTGAAAATATTTCGAAGAAAACAAGTTGTCGGTTTAGTTTCAGTGAAAAAAACTTCTTTATTAGTTTTAAAATCCCAAAAGGTTTTTTAAAAGTCATTTTCATTCATTACCTATGAAAAACGTTAAATTCTATTGAAACCCGAGTGAATTCTTACTTGGCTAATTTAAAACCGTTTGATTTTGGGCATGGAAAACTTAGATTTTGGAAATCATTTAAATTAACTTTGTTATCCTCTTGTGAATACTGTTACCTGATGGTAAGATTTAGAAACCCGTTGTGTAGTATAACTTTCAAAAACTTTGGTTATTAGGTTATTTAAAACATGTTAAACAGTTTACTTAGCAACATTTAGAAAATTTAAAGTAGATACAATAAACCCTAAATAAAAATACTAATGGCCTTATTACAAACCCAAATAAAATCAGAATTTAAAATGAAGGTACCCAAACCGAAAGTCCAAGTAAAACCGAAAATAAATGTCGCATGGCCACCTCGAGTCCACCCGGCTCCTCATCCGCGATCTACGAGTCACCTGGAAAAATAAGGGAGAAGGTGAGTCACCAAGACTCAGTGCATAATCCCCCTCCCAATTATAGCAACATGCTTACACAGATTCATAACCAAGTAAATACATCATGCACCCAAACCTAGCCATCCACAACTCCTTTTTCTACCCCGTGTGGTACCAAACCACTGGTGGTGCCAAACCACTGGTGACCCAAAGTCACTGATATCATTAATAATGTGGTGCCAAACCACTGGTGACCCAAAGTCACGAATAACCCATATGTAGGGCCAACCCACATTGTGATACCAAATCACTGGCGACATTCCCGTTTTATCAAATGTGGGGCCAACCCACTATGGTGCGAAGCCATTGGGACGAGTCGCTATGAGGTGCCAAACCTCTGGTGACCCAAAGTCACGAATATTAATTATGGTACCAAACCACTGGTGGCCCAAAGTCATAGATATCAATCTTCCCCCTCCTCTCATACCACCCACAATAATGCACATGCATATACATATCATGCCAACATGATTAATCATTAAACATATAATAAACCATAGCATATGCGATTTCATCAGAATCAAATATCTTAAACTTATCAAACGGACTTACCCGAATCCTTACTCATACCCAGAAGGGTACCAAATCGAAACCTACACAGTTTCAGCTTCTAACATAGTTTTAGGTTATTAACAAGTTTACATAGATTATGAAGTGTGTAAAATACACACCTGGTTACTAACGCGACTATCGAATCCCGAAGATCAATATCTAACGCACTAGATCCCTCATTTTCTTAACGCTTTTTTATCACGAGATAGAGCCTTCCCTAAAATCGGCCAAGTTCTTAAACCACCAACTAATAGCTTTCGGCTTTTCAAAGGAATAAGAGAAAGGTAAAGTCGATATGTAACCTTACCACAGTCTCACTAATACCGATTAACAGAGAAGAGATGACCACGATCCACTGCTTTAAAATCTCAAAGAACCTAAGAGAAACCGATTTCAGAGATGAGTAAGAATCATGACAAATGCCAAAATTCGACTTTTGTTCTATGTATGTCGACAGAGAGAAAAGAAGATGATGATAGAGATTCAGCCAAGAACACTTACCCACCCCAAAATCAACTAGAGCAGAGAACACGAGAGATCTACAATGCAACAAGAGAAGAAAATAGATCTTAAATGGTTGAGAGAGATTTCGGCAATGGTGGTGGAACAATCAAGGGAGTTTGTAACACCCCAAACCAAGCCTAAACGTTACGACCGGATCTGGCATGTCACATGAAAGAAATGTCTAAAAACTATGCATTCGTTAAAAAGCTCGTATTCTTTATAGTTGTTGTGAGAAATCGAGTTTAAGTAATTTTGAATAAGAAACGATTTATTATCATTTGAGGAAAATCCCAAATTGATCATTTAATAATAAGCAGTAACCAAATTTAAAGCTGAAACCAAATAAAATACCCAATGCCTTATTTCATAACAAAACCAAATTTAAAAGTAAATTAACCCAAAATAGTAATTGAAATAAAACCTGAAAACATAGTGCATGGCCACCTCGAGTCCACCCCGGCTCCACATCCGCGATCTATGCCTCATCTGTAAATGTAAGGGAAAGGGGTGAGTCACCGAGACTCAGTGTGTAAATCCCCATCCACATAATAACAAGGCACTTATACATTTGATATGTCAATATGCAAATCATGCAAACCCAACCTAACCAACCGAACTCCTGTGTCTACCCCGTGTGGTCAAAACCACTGGTGGTCAAAACCACTAGTGACCGTAGTCACAAATCATATAAGTGTGGTCAAAACCATGGTGACCGTAGTCACAAATCATATGGTGGGGCCAAACCACCGTGTGGTCAAAACCACTGATGACAATCCCATAATCAATATGTGGGCCAACCCATCGTGGTACCAAACCACGAGATGTGTCACAATAATCCATGTGTGGTCAAAACCACTAGTGACCATAGTCACAAATAATATCCATGTGGTCAAAACCACTGGTGGTCAAAACCACTAAGACTAGTCACAAATAATAAGGAAAGCGGGGCTAACCTAATCGTGTGGTTAAAACCATCGGTAACAGTCTAAATCATCCTTCCCTCCTCTCATCATACCCATTTTCATGCCATGTTCATCACCATAATAATTCGTATATGCAGATGACATGTATGCAAATTATATATCAAAGATAACGTATGAAACGAATTACCATCATAATCAAAATAACAAATACAACATAATCAAACTAATCAACCTCTAAGGGTATAACCGTAATTTTACCTACCAAAGGCATTTTTGTAATTCCACCTTACAAGGGTAGTTCAGTAATTCTACTCGTTACCAATCCATGTAAGCAACGCATCTCAACCATAATCAATCATACGATTAACATATACAATGCTAACACTACTACGAGAGTACAACGATTATTTTATCGCTTAGGGATATTTCGATAATTTTACAAACCAGGGGTATTTCGATAATTTTACAACTCGAGGGTATTTTTGCACTTTTGCAACCCAAGGGTATTTCGATAAATTTACAAATCGGTGGTATTTTGATAATTTAACAAATTGGGGGTATTTTAGTAATTTTATAAATCTGGGGTATTTTAGTAATTTTGTAAATCGAGGGTATTTTGGTAATTTTGTAAACCAGGGCTATTTTTGGTAATTTCAAAAACTAGGGGTATTTTGGTAATTTTGTAAACCAGGGCTATTTTGGAAATTTCATAAACTAGGGGTATTTTGGTAATTTTGCACCTGCAATGGCCTTTCCGAAGTCCTAATGTTGCCCAGAGCGACTCAGCTACCATTTCTGGTCGTACCGGACTATTGGGCCTAAAACCAGATTTTGGCCCATTCGGGCCCACACGCTCGTGTGGCCCACCTAACATACATCTAGCCACGTATATAAGTTCTACCTAATCTAGTTCACTATATACTATATCATCATGGAATTTATTCAATTGGGCCCACGGGCCCATTGGGCCCACTTCAGCCCATCGCGACCCAAGCAGCCCCAACCCACAAGAATACTACTGATGGCCTCAACTATCGCGTCGAAGCCCCACACGTGCGCTCCCACGCTCGTGTGGCTACCATTGCCATGATTGGCACTTCGACATTTGCCGCTCTACAACTCGAGTAGAGAGAGTTACACACCTGATAGGAGTTTGGTGTTAAACTGCGCTGCGACCACTCCTGTACCCAAACACCCACCAAGGTCTCTTAACTCTCCTCCTGGAATGCTCTTTATATAGCTAGCTCTTCACCTTCCTTCTTTGTATCTTTTCGATGTGGGATCCCTCCGTCAGTAGAGTTTAAATTCAACTGAAACTCTTACCGTCCAATCCGCAAAATAAATACTCCATTGCTTCTCATGAGATTCGAACCCAAACTCTCCTGTAGCATAATCCACGCCGCTAGCCACTTTACCAACTAGCTCCTTGTGTCTTAAACCATGCGCAACTAAATATAACCCTATGGCCAAGGTCTAAATTCATTTAAAAAAATAATCTAAAAGGAATGCAAACGCTACAACTAGAACCTTGGACCTCCTTCCTTCCTTATGGCGTCATTCCCTTATCCTTAAGTGGCGTCACTTTGCCACTACACCACACACTCCACTTGTGTCACTTTTCTCCATATTTTATTCTTAAGGCCTACTTGCTAACTTTCAGGGTTTTTTTCACCTAAAACCAAAATTTCCCCAAAGCTAATATTTGATCCCGGGACTTTATAGAAGCCCCCTAACCTTCCAGAATCACTTACCTAATAAGTCTAACTTGCATTAATGCCGTTCTCAAAAATTTTGAATGCTACTACGCCTAAGGCCCATTGGGCCCAATCCTACTAGGCCCAATTTTAGGATGTTACAGAGTTTCGACTATGGATTTTGAAAGAAGAGCAAAAGAGATTCGGCTTTGCAAGGAATCAAGAAAGAATTGATGAGCTTTTGGGACAAGAGAATATGAGGAGAAAAGAGAGTTGTCGATTTGAGAAGAAGAGATGTTGATGGGGTTTGGAAACTAATATGAGAGAAAGAAAAGAAAGAAGTGGGGGAGAAGGAGATTCGGCCAAAGTGGTTTCGGTTTCAAAGAAAATAAGAGAGGAATTTAAATGGAGATTTGGCTAGGTGCTTCAAAAGGGGATTCAACAAGTGCCAAAAGAGGTTTTGGTTTGCCTCTCAACAACATGCTTCAAAGCTTGACTAGCCAAAATTGTCACTAAGGAATTTTGGCACTCCCCCTAGTCTTCAAATCGATTACTCTTCCTCACACTAGAGTTCAAATTTTGGCAAACTCCTCAAACTTCTCCTGGCCAACCATTCAAATGAGTCTGACTTGATCACATTCCTAAATTCTATCTTCTCCATCCATTTAAATCTATTGACTTGTTCAATAGTTATCCATTAGTGTTTGAGCTGAGCATAACTCTTCCCCTCTCCTGCGTCAAAAATAACTATACAAGGGGAGATTTCTGCAGCTCGAACCAAGGCTCCCCTTCCCTGCATGTGGCGTCACCTTCCTTGTACCTTAGTGGCGCCTCCCTTGCCACTTTACCACTAGGTTATTTGCATCAAGACACTCCAACAACTCCTTTTAACCCCTAACTTCCCTAACTCCCCCTTCCAAGCACCTAAAATAGAAGATTTTAGCCATGACTCATGCCTAACCCGAGGTCATGCCTGGACCCCAAGACACCTTGATTAACAACAATATCAAGCCATTAACATGCCAATAATGCAAACATAATAGCCCCTAGCTAAGGATGTTACAACTTTTAGGTTCATTGGGTTCTATAAGATTTTCTTGCCAAAGCTATACTACTGTTCGACAAGTGCACTTGCCTCTATCGTTGTCATAGTTAGTCTACATGTTTGATTATCCTTTATAAATTTTAAAACTTGACTGTTTTACAGCTATCAATTGGGTTATCATGATACTTATTATTGCATCGTATTAATTGGGCTTCGTCCGGTGATGTTTTGGGGCTTTGGCCCATATGCGAATTTGCGTGAAATAATTGCACACTGAGTCTTGTGACTCACATTTTTGTTTAACAATTGCAGGTGATTTTTAGCTTACTAGACTGGGCTGGAGGATCTCGAGGTGGACAAGCATGGGTTTTATTAGTAAACACTATTTTTATTCAAGACTTGTGATTTTATAAATTCATATTTTGGGCTTGTAATAAGGCCATTATAAAGTTTGGTAATTTACTTTTTGGGTTTTAAACTTTGGTTATAATGATTGCAAACTGCTCAATGGAAACTTTAGATTTTATAACACAAGATGAAATTTTGTAACATGCCAATGATGCTACTTTTAGAAGTAGTTTTTATCGAAAACTTAATTATCAAAAAATATGTAAGTGTTTTAAATATCACCTAACTAGAATGCCCAGTAATTTAATTTTTGAGCTTATTAAACGGAGGGTTTTCAACTGAGCCTCAAAACCTAGGTTTTTCCAAAGAAACTTATGAATTCAAAATTTCACAAAATTTTCTCAATATTTCACTAGTGACATACCAGATCCGGTCAAAGCATTTGGGTCGGGTTTGGGGTGTTACATTTGGTATCATAGCTAGGTTTAAAAACTCGGCCTTAGTTTGGGACCAAAAATATGTTTCAAATTTGTATTTAAGAAGGTATAAAAAGAAAATTCTATAAGAACTAGTGATCAAAAAAGTGGCACCCAAGTTCCCAACTCAGATCGACCAAGTAAGTCTTCTAATTGCTATGTGATTTGCATAAGGTGGTTATATGATATATTGTTGTGGATGTTGGAAATTAAAATTTTTACTGTAGAGATAAAAAACCTCTAGGAATGTATGAGCTTGGCGAAGAACTCCCTATAATTTTATATCATAAAATTTTTTCGCTAATAATTAAGTAGAAATATGTTGACTCGTACAATTTATAATCAAAGTAAAGTAGAGCGGTAGGTATTAGTGGTAGAGGGCGTGGACGTGGTATTCGTGGCCGTGGGAGAGGTCAATGTCATGAGGCTGAATTTTCGAAAGTAGGGAATGAGCCTGAGGCTGAGGTGCCAGCATCACCTATGGTAGAAACGGGCTCGCAAGATAGAAATGGTGGAGATGATGCCTTTCCCAAGGGATGTTGCGTGTGTTAGAATGCGTGGTGGGGCGATCATCAAAGAACTTAGAAGTCCATCCTGAGCGACTCGAGCCAACTGAGCTAAAATGTTTAAAGGTATCTCTTGAGTAGCTCCAAACGTGGCGACTTCGTTAGATGAGAATTATGGATGATTTGGATCGCACTACAGAGGAAAAGTCAAGGTGTGGTGGAAGCTTATCGTGGTGAGAGAGAGTACTCCGACGGACCAGGTGGATTGGGAATTCTTTAATATAAAGTTCCAAGGAAAGTACGTTGGGGCCAGTTATGTGGATGCTCAGAGGGAGGTATTTTTGAATCTAGTCCAATGTAGTAAGGCAGTAGTTGAGTATGAGGCAGAATTTCTGTGTTTGAGCCGGTACGCCCAAGGGATAGTTGCCACAGATTATGAGGGTTGAGGCAGTTCGAGGATGGGCTGCATGATGAGCTGCAGGTGTTAATAGCTCCACAGCGGGAGAGGGATTTTGCTATCCTGGTGGAAAAAGCTAAGATAGCCGAGGAGGTAAAGCGAACGGAGAGGCAAAATAGGGTCCAGGATAGAGGTAGAAATAAGAGGAGTTTTAGACCATCGGGGTCATCCAGGGGTTTCTAGAAGAGGCCTAAAGTTGATGGGCCAAGTCGCATTGCAACGTCAAGTACTGTTTTTCGACAGTATGCTCAGTGTGGAAGGCCACATGCAAGAAAGTGCTGGGGAAAAGATAAGATGTGTTTCAGATGTGGATCAAAGGATCATCTGATCAAGGATTGCCCGCTGGATAGGAATAGAGATCGGATGGTAGGTCGGGGGTATGTGCAGCCAGGTAGAGGTGGACCACAGATGTTGAGGGGTCGGGGACCGATCACAGGAGGAAATGGTTCTGGACGGGGTCATGGAGCACCAGGCAGAGGAGTTGGAAGTACAGAGGCAAGACAGCCTGGATTAGTTTATGTAGTCAAACGCTGGGAAGAGGGGGATGCACCAGACGTTATAACGAGTATGTTTCTCATTTTCGAGCTACCCTTTATTGCATTAATCGATATTGGATCGACGCATTCTTATGTTGCTAGTGTGGTGTCTGAAACCTTGAGTATGAATTCTGAAACTACTTCTAAGGAGATGACTGTGCTTAGTCCCTTAGGGCAGACTGTAGTAGTAAATAAACTATTTAGGAATGTGCCTATAGAAGTTAAAGTATTGGTTTTCCGGTGATTTGATGGAACTACCGTTCAGAGAATTAGATTTAATCCTAGGCATGGATTGGTTGGTAAGGTATCGAGCAAACTTGGATTGTGCTGCTAAGCGCATGGTGTTAAGGACTACCAAGGATGAGGAAGTTTTGATTATAGGTGAGAGGAGAGACTACTTATCCAATGTAGTGCTCTGCTCTAAAGGCAGAAAGGATGGTAAGAAAAGGGTGCAAGGCTTTCTTAACATTTTTTAGTGCATTGGATGCAAAGGAAGTGACCGTGGATAAGGTCAGAATAGTGAAGGAGTCTGTGGACGTCTTTCCCGAAGAGCTTCTAGGATTGCCCCCGGATCGTGAGGTTGAGTTTGGAATTGAGTTACTTCAAGGTACGGCTCCGATGTCCATCGCCCCTTATAGGATGGCACCGAATGAGCTGGTAGAACTCAAAGCTCAGACCCAAGAGCTTTTAGACTGTGGCTTTATCCGTCACAGTGTATCTTTATGGAGAGCACCGGTGTTGTTTGTGAGGAAGAAAGACGGGACCATGCGAATGTACATTCACTACTGCCAGCTGAACAAGTTGACTATCAAGAACAAGTACCCGGTGCCAAGAATAGATGACCTTTTTGATCAGCTCAAGGGGGCTTCGGTCTTTTCAAAGATAGATTTGAGGTCGAGATATCATCAGCTTAAGGTCAAGGAAGCGAATATTTACAAAACAACTTTTCGGACTCATTATGGTCACTATGAATTCTTGGCGATGCTGTTTGGGTTGACAAATGCACCAGCTGCGTTCATGGATATGATGAACCGTGTTTTTCAACTCTATCTGGACCGGTTCATTGTTGTTTTCAAAGATGACATTTTGGTGTATTCTAAGACTGAGGAAGAACACAATTCGCATCTTCGAGTGGTTTTGAAGATTTTAAGGCAGAAGCAGATGTCTGTCAAATTTAGCAAGTGTGAGTTTTGGTTGAAAGAAGTTACTTTTCTTGGTCATGTGGTGTCTGCAGAAGCAATTAGAGTGGATCCCCAAAAGATTGAATTGGTGTTGGGTTGGAAACAGCTTAAGTCTGTGGTGAGATTTGAAGTTTCCTAGGTTTGGCTGGATATTACTGAAGGTTCGTGGAAGGGTTCTCATTAATTGCGGCACCTTTAACTAAGTTGTTGAGGAAAGGGGTACCTTTTGTTTGGACTGACAAGCAGTAGGAGAGTTTTAAGAAGCTGAAGAGGATTTTAAGAGAAGCTCCAGTATTGATTCAGCCTGAGGCTGGAAAAGAGTTCGTGGTTTATTGTGATTCTTCACACACGGGACTAGGATGTGTGTTAATGTAGGATGGGAAGGTTATTACATATGCGTCTCGACAGCTGAGACCGCATGAGATAAATTATCCCACCATGATTTGGAGCTGGCTACGGTGGTTTTCGCTTTGAAAATTTTGAGACATTATTTGTATGGAGAGAAGTCCATGATCTACACCAACCACAAGAGCTTGAAGTAACTTTTAACCTAGAAGGAATTGAACCTAAGACAGCGAAGGTGGATTGAGCTGTTAAAGGATTATGACTACTCGATCAAATATCATCTGGGTAAGGCTAATTTGTGGCGGATGCTCTAAGGCAAAAGGTCATATCTGAATTGAGGGCAATGTTTGCCCATATCAGTTTATACGAAGACAGAAGCTTATCAGCTGAGCTTCAAGTGAAGCCAACATGGGTAAGTCAAGTTAAAGTGAAATAGTTGTCGGATGAAGCCTTGAGTACTGACTTCTGTAAGTTAGGATGGTGATATAGAAGATTATAGTTTGAACGGCAACGGGTTTTGTGTTTCCATGGAAAGGTTTGCATGCCAAAGGATGTGGAATTGAGGCAGATGATTCTTAAGGAGGCACATAGTAGCTCTTATGCTATGCATCCTGGAGGAAGTATGTATCGGGATCTGCGTGAACAGTTTTGGTGGCCTACATTAAAACGGAAAGTTATGAAATTTGTGGGAAGGTGTTTAACATGTTAGAAAGTCAAAGCCAAACATCACTTGCCTTCAGGATTATTGCATCGATGAAGATTTCGCAGTGGAAATGGGAGAGGATCACTATGGACTTTGAAGTGGGCTACCTCTTACGCCTACTAAGAAAGACTCAATATGGGTAATTGTGGATCGATTGACAAAGTTCGCTCATTTTATAGTTGTTCGTGTCAACTATTCTCTTCAAAGATTGGCTAAGTTGTATGTGGCAAAAATTGTGAAGTTGCATGGGGCACCTAGTATCGATCATATAGATAGAGACCCTAGGTTTACGTCGTAGTTCTGGAGAGATTTACATCAAGCATTGGGTACAAGGTTAGACTTCAGCACGGCATTCCATCCGCAGACAGATGGGCAGTCTGAGAGGGTAATTTATGTCTTGGAGGATATGCTGAGGGGATGTGTCATGGACTTCAGGGGTAGTTGGGAAGAGTTTTACCGTTGGCAAAATTCGTATATAACAACAGCTACCAATCTAGTATTCAGATGGCTCCCTATGAAGCATTATATGGGTGAAGATGTCGTACCCCTATCTGCTGGACAGTATTGGGTGAACGTCGGGTTTTGGGTCCAGATTTGGTCATAGAAATAAGAGAAAGTTAGGTTAATTAGGGCTCAATTGAAGGAAGCGTCTGACAGATAAAAGTCATATCAAATCTAAAGCGAAAGGAAATAGAGTTTGTAGTGGGTGACCAGGTCTTTTTGAAGATTTCACCGTGGAAGAAAGTGATGAGGTTTGGACGGAAGGGCAAGCTAAGTCCCAGGTTCATCGGGCCTTATTGGGTCTTGAAACGTGTGGGACCAGTGGCGTCTCAACTTGAGCTACCTTCTGAGTTGAAGCAGATTCATGATGTGTTTCATGTTTCAATGTTGAGACATTGCCGTTCAGATCCGTCTCACATCGTGCCATTAGATGAAATTGAAGTAGGAGAAGACTTGTCTTATGGTGAGGAACCAATCCAAATCTTGGAGCGAGATGTTAAGGTGCTAAGATGGAAACCAGTCCCGTTAGTTAAGGTGTTGTGGTGAAATCATGGAGTGGAAGAGGCGACGTGGAAACCAGAGGATACGATGTGACAGCATTACCCTCATCTCTTTTGATCAGGTAATTTCGAGGCTGAAATTTCTTTAAGGGGGTAGAACTGTAATATCCGGATTTAGGGGTTGCGCATTTATCTTGTTTTTGTGTTTGGTATGATGGTATGTTGTTTGAGTGTGTTTGGGTTCCCCTGGAAGGTTCGGGGTTATGTCGAAACCTTGGTCAAAATTTTGTTTTTGGGCACTTTAAGAGGGAAGCTGGCTGGAGACAGGGCTTAATGTATTTTGATTGGGTATGTTGACACAAGAGTTAAGGTGGAAGAGTGGCAAGGAGGTATCACTTAGGGAGCAAGGGACTGACGCCTCAAGGGGAGCAGAGGGAGTAGGTTCGATTCACGTTGTCAGTATGGTAGCTTTTTTTTTCATGCGTCATAGGGCTGGATAGTGGAATCGGTTGGGAGCCTTGAAGAGTGGAGGTGACTTGGTCAAATATTTTTGAATGGTTGGACAAGAGTAAAAAGGGGGATTTGGAATGTTCAAATTATTTTGAATGGGTCAACCATTTTCAAATTTGTGTTTAAGAGTGTTTCAAGGAGGAAGTTAGGGGATTGAAGGGAGGTATGATGCTAGCCGAATTTTGTTGAAGAGTGTGCTAGGTGGGTGAGGCATTCGGTTCTAGGGGGGATGTTAGTGCCAAAAGTTGTTAAGGGTTAGCCTAGGTTGGGAGTGTTATTTTCGAAATTAGAGTGTGTTGCACCTTGGTCACTTTTTGATCTTTCTTTTATATAGCCGAAAACTCCCAAGAGATTTATTCATTCTCCTTTTTGCCTAAGCCAAAACTAATCCCCCTCCTATTTTTCTCTTTTGCAGATTTGAGTTCTCTTCTCCCTCACCATCAAGCCGAAATAGGTCTCTCACATTCTTTTGCTAAAGGTGTTTTCTTTTGGTAACCTCTAGGCCGAACATACCATCATCTTTTCGTGTCTTTTTATTCTTTCCTCTCTTCTTCCTCTTGGCATTTTTGGTAATAGGTGAGCACTTCTTCTTCATCTAAAAGTTGAACCGCAACACTCACTCTCTCTTTTCTTGTCAGTTGTCTTTTGCACATATTTTGATCACACTTCTAAACATTAGCCGAAACTTCTCCACTCCAAAACCACTCCATATCTTTTTATCTTCTTCAATTGTTCATCATAGCCGAACCTAATTCTCAATTTCCCTATTTTGGAACCTCTCTTTTATTTTTCATCCAAGCTGAAACTCACTGTTCCTTTTGATCTTCTCAACCGGATTCTTCCTAGTGTTGGTAAGTGCTCTTCTTTTCTTTTAAAATATTCCTTCTCCTTTGATTGCCGAAGCAAAGGCTTTGATTCTGTTCCTTGGGTAGGTTGGACGATTATAGGAAAGGTTCGGGTTCTTAACTTTGGTGATCTGTCAAGGCAAGGGTAGAACCCCCAGGTTCTATCAATTTCAGTAAGGACTTCTTCGTTTAAAATAGTTATTTCGCTATTATCTTATTCAATGGATTTAACTCGGTCTTCTGACCAAGACCGTTTCTTATGGAATCAAATACCAGTCAAGCAAATGGGGTGATTGAACCCGTGATTCTAGCCCCTAAATTCAAGAAGCGTGCGGTGTCGACAGTTCGAGACTTGCCACCAGGTTGTGGGCCGGCTTTTGAAAGGGATAAGCAAGTTGTTGTGATGCCCGCAAGTGAGGCTATTTGTCGATCGTTATCTTAGTTCCTCGGGTTTACAGGTATGTAATTATCAAGCTATCTCCTTTTGTGTTTAAATGATAAATGTGTTATGGTTGGAAACCAAAATAACGGCAATGGTGATTGAATTTGTAGCACCCCGCACCCAAGACCGATATTGGGTCTAGATACGAGACATTACTATGCTTGAACTCACTGAAACATGTACTTACAGGCTATAAAATTTCGTTCCAACTTAAAAACTTCACTTTCTTAGTCAACACATATAACAAGGGCCTTACGAGGCCTTTAACTCATGTCGAAAACTTTCGTAATTAAAATCAAATAACTCATTTTTGAAGGTGGTTCACACGTCTGCAGGACTTCGAACATGCCCGTGTACCCTTAAGCACGCCTATGCCTTCAAACCATGTAGAACTACTGACTATCTCCACACGGCTTAGACACACCCATGTCTACAAACTGTGGGAGGTTACTGACTAATTTCACATGGCCATGACACGCCCGTGGGCTTAGACCGTGTGTTAATCCTTGATATACTGACTAAATCAACACAGTCTGGGAACACGCCCATGTCCAAACTGTGTGTCTTACACAACACACATAAACGCCCATGGGATTTGCCCGTGGCCTATTCTGATTAATAATAATAAGGTGCAAGGTTAACACGGTCTTGACACACGTCCGTGTGTCCAACCGTGTGGGCACTTATAGGTTATTTACCAAGCCGCTAGCCACCCTGAAATGAAGATCATATCCATACACAATTCAACGATGCAATAACAACCCAATTTTAAGAATAATACTACATGCTTCACTGATCTCAATAAACATACATGCTTAGTCAAATTTGGCCAATCACTTAGCCATATACAAAAGAATAACAAACTTGATAGCCTTTACAAAGGCCCTTCTTAAAACATGTCCATAAAATGAACGTTTCCTATACATTCCATACTTTAGTAAAGTAACTGGGCTATACCAAAATAAGAGTTGATAGTGTGTTGCGAGCTCGCCTTTAATGATCCATGAGTTAGCTTGGCGGGACTGCATAGAAAGAAAGAATCATAACGTAAGCATATAGCTTAGTAATTTTGCATGTAACAACTCATAGCATCATCATTGCTTAATATAAACCATTTCACATAAACAATGGTATCATGAATTTCAGCTAAATAGCTTACTTACTCATATAGATTCTTACATGTCTCATGACACTTTCTATTATCATATTTGTAAGGTAACCATGATACCTGTATCACTTGATCATATTGATCAGTATACTATAATAACAATAATCATGATATATACTTTCTCATTCAGTTCATGAATAATACTCAACTTCATCTAACTTCATCTTGATACTAACTTTACTTTCTTAGCTTTCTTGCTATCCTCTTTTAGCTTACTCATTTGCCCGATGAATTTCTATGAATAACCGCGGATACTAAATCTCTTCCCACATAATATGATGCCAAAGCCATATCCTAGACATGGTCTTACATGGGTTATCTCATCTTAGTTTCACGGCCATGTCTTGACATGGACTTATATGAAGTCTTGCTCTTGATAACATACTCAATGCCAAGCTTGAGTCCTTGGTATTACATTATAACTTGCTTGCTATCTTGATCAATGCCAAGCTTGTCTTGGACTTACATGATATCTTGCGTGGTAGATAGAGTATCCTGGGAAATCCATCTCCCATCGGGACTTGCTCCTACTTATCATCATGATTTCTTGCTTGAACATAACATGATCATTTCATACAATTATTGTACATTATATTAATCAATTTAATGATAATAATCATAAAACTTAGAAATCATACAAACTTACCTCAATATGCAAAATGTATGTAGATGTGCAATTAAGTCCTCGACTTTGTTCTTGCCTCAGTTTCGATCCGGGCTTCATTTTTCTTGATCTATAATCATAAATAGATCATTTAATAACCATATTAACTAAATTGACTCATAACTCATACTTTGGCAAAATTACTATTTTTCCTCTATACTTTCTAATATTTGTACTTTTGCCCCAATTCTCGTAAAATGATTTTCATGAAACTTTCTTAAACTTTATGCTCAACTGAATCATTTTCTCTTCTACAACAATCATCAATTCTCACTATTTCTAGTAGGTATGACAAATTTTATAATTGTTACAAAATGGTCCCTACTACCACTTTTCATGAAATTCATTAAGGAAAAGATGTTTATCTAACATCAAACTCTCTTAAACTTCCATAAAACATCATTTAACAAGCATGTCATTTAAGGGTAGATTTTTGAACATGCATCTTACCTCATTTTATAGCTAAAATTAGCTAATTCATAATACGGAAACTTCAAAAATACGAAGAATATTAAAAATGGGGCTAAGATGACTTACTATGAGCTTGTAAAAAAATGAAGAACCCTAGCTATGGTGTCTCCAAATTTTCAGCAGCAACAAGGAAGAAAATGAGTGAAATTTTCTCATCTTTATCCTATTTTAATCACTAATGAGGCCAAATGACCAAAATGCCCTTTTTTCTTAAAAATTTCCATAATAGTCTCTTAAGACCAATTTTGTCCAAAAATTAAATTTTGGGCAAATTGCTACTTAAGGACTCACATTTATTAATCTTGAGCTATTTCATGCAAAAAATCTTCTAGAAACTCATATATTGCAACTTTTGAAATTTAGTCCTTTTTGGACCAATTAACCTCAACTTAATAAAATTGCTTTACAAAACTTTCATACTAGCATGCAAACATGGCATAAACCTGGAAAACTCATAATTTCACCTCGGCTTCATGGCCTCGCACCACTATCCCGACTAGGCCTTAAATCGGGCGTTACAATTCTCCCCCTTAAGGATTTTCGTCCTCTAAAATCTTACCAGTAAAAAGGTTTGGATACTGGTTTCTTATACTCTCTTCTGGTTCCCATGTAGATTCTTCGATTCCATGTCTTTGCCACAATACTTTTACTAGGGCAATACTCTTATTCCTCAGTTGCTTGACTTCCCGAGCCAAAATCTTGACTGGTTCTTCACCATAAGTCATGTCGGGGCAAATCTCTATTTTTGAAGGGGTAATTACATGCGAAGGGTCGAATTTGTAGCGTCGTAACATTGACACATGAAACACATCATGTATCTTCTCTAATTTAGAGGGCAAATCCAAATGGTAAGCTACCGGTCCAACTCTCTCAGTAATCTCGTAGGGTCCAATAAAATATGGACTTAATTTGCCTTTTTGGCCAAATCTAAGGACTTTTCTTCATGGTGACACTTTCAAGAAGACTTTATCCCCAACTTGATACTCTATCTCTTTTCTCTTTAAATCCGAATAGGATTTCTATCTGTCTGATGCGGCCTTTAAACATTCTCGAATCATTTCTACTTTCTCTTTAGCTTATTTAACAAAATCAACCCCGTGAATTTGGTTCTCTTTAAGTTCAGTCCAAAACAAAGGAGTTCTGTACTTACACTTATATAGGGCCTTATAAGGCGCCATCTTTAAGCTCGATTGAAAGCTATTATTATAGGTGAATTCTACCAATAGGAGAAACTTTTCCCAACTGCCTTGGAATTCCAAAACACAACATCGGAGCATGTCCTCGAGTACTTGAATTAACCTATCTAACTGACCGTCAGTTTGAGGGTGAAAAGTTGTGCTAAAACTCAATTTTGTACCCAAAGCCTCTTGCAGCTACTTCCAAAATCTAGATGTGAATCTCGGATCTCTATCCGATATGATCGTTAATGGAACTCCGTGAAGTCTTACTATTTCTGAAACATACAAGTTTGCCAACTTGTCTAGGGAGTAATCCACTCGTACAGGTATAAAGTAGGCTGACTTCGTGATTCTATCAACCACTACCCAAACAGCATCTTTCTTGGTTTGAGACAATAGTAAACCCATTACGAAATCCATGGTGATACGGTCCCATTTCCACTCGGGAATCAAGATAGGTTGAAGTAAACCCGAAGGTACTTGGTGTTCGGCCTTTACTTGCTGAAAAATCATGCACTTGGTAACAAATTATGAAATGTCTTTCTTTATTTTCGGCCACCAATACTGTTGCTTTAGATCATTATACATATTGGTGCTACCGGATGTACAGATAAACATCCGTTATGTGCCTCGTGCAAAAATTTCTAAATAAGCTCCTCTTTTCTCAAAACACAAACTCTATCTCTAAACATCAAGTATCCATCAGAATTAATCCAAAAGTCAGATTCAGCATCTGACTCGCATTGAGCTCTCTTGACTTGCAACTCACTATCTTCTTTCTGAGCCTTTAAAGATCTCTTGAATGAACATTGGTCTAGCTCTCGACTCAGCTAAAATAGAACCATCATCGGATAAAGATATTTTTGAATTCAATGCTATCAAGGCAAATAGGGATTTTCTGCTTAAAGCTCTGGCGACCACATTTGCCTTTCTAGGATGGTAATCAATGACCAACTCATAGTCCTTTATCACCTTTAACCATCTTCGTTGTCTTAAGTTCAACTCTTTCTGCATCATCAAGTATTTCATACTTTTGTGATCGGTAAAAATTCAACATCGTTCACCATATAAATGGTGTCTCCAAATCTTCAAGGCGAAGACTATGGCAACAAATTCAAGATCATGCGTCGGATAATTTTTCTCATGAGGCTTCAACTGTCTGGAGGCATAAGCAATTGCCTTGCCTTCTTGCATGAGTACATAGCCTAATCCATTTAAGGATGCATCGCTATAAATTATGAATTCTTTCCCTGCGTCGGGTTGTACTAAAATTGGAGCTTTTGTCAGCATTGTTTTCAACTTCTCAAAACTTTGTTGGCATTTTTCTGACCACTCAAACTTCACATTCTTCTGTAACAATTTAGTCATCGGGGTTGCAATCATAGAAAACCCATTGACAAATCGTCTGTAGTAGCTGGCTAGGCCTAGAAAACTTCTAATCTTTGTGATGTTCTTCAGTGGTTTCCAGTCTATTATAGCTGAAATCTTACTTGGATCTACTCGGACTCCATTTCTGGAGACAATATGTCCCAGGAATCCCACTTCCTTGAGCCAAAACTCACTTTTACGAAATTTGGCATACAACTAATTTTCTCGAAGAGTCTATAAAACTATCCGTAAATGATCAGCATGTTCATTCTCGTCTCGAGAATAAATTAGTATGTCGTCAATAAAAACGACTATAAACTTGTCAAGGTATGGTCTGAAAATGCTGTTCATTAAGTCCATGAATACCACAGGAGCATTGGTCAGCCCAAAGGGCATGACTAAAAATTCACAATGCCCATATCTTGTTCGAAAGGCAGTCTTGGATACATCTGAATCCTTCACTCTCAACTGGTAGTACCCTGATCTCAAGTCTATTTTGGAGAATACATTCGCTCCTCTCAATTGATCAAACAAATCGCCGATCCTAGGCAATGGATACTTGTTCTTTACTGTCACTTTATTAAGCTGACGGTAATCAATGCATAATCTCATGGTGCCATCTTTATTTTTCACAAGTAAAACCGGAGCGCCCCATGGTGAACAACTTGATCTTACAAAGCCTTTGTCTGTAAACTCTTGCAACTGTAACTTCAACTCTTTCAACTCTATTGGAGCCATTCTATAAGGAGTAATGGATATTGGTACAGTACCGGGAGCTAGCTCAATGCCAAACTCAACTTCTCTAACTGGTGGTAATCCTGGTAATTCTTTAGGAAAAACATCCACATACCCACATACTATTGGTACTGACTCAATCTTTAACTCTGTCTCTTTATCATTCAATACAAAGGCCAAAAATGCCTCATACCCTTTTCTTAGATATCTCTGCGCCATCATATGAGAAATTATTACCGATTTTCTACCTTGCTCATTTGATTCTACATGAAGAGTATCCCCATTCTCGCATCTCATCTCAATATATTTCTTCCCACAATTTACAATTACATTATGAGTAGTCAACAAGTCCATACCAAGAATGAGGTCGAATTCATTAAATGGTAACAACATAAGATTTTCTTTAAAGCAATGACCTCTAATCATTAATGGACAATCTTTACAAACTTTATCAACTAACATACTCTTGCCTAAAGGATTAGACACCTTAATCACAAATTCTGTGGTATCTATAGGCACACCCAAACAGGGTAATAATTTCATGCAAATGCAAGAGTGTGTGGATCTGGGATCTATTAAAGCAATAACTTTGGTATTGTAAAGAGAAAAGGTACCCGTAATAACATCAGGGGAAGATGCCTCTTCGCGAGTGCGTATGGCATAAGTCCTTGCAGGCGCTCTACCCTCGGGTCTCATAGCCTGCTCTCTAGGGTTACCTCTTCCACTTGCCCCTCTTCTCGGGTTCTTCTGTGGTCTCCCTCTGACCATACTTCCGGATCTCGATTCTGAGTTCTCTCTTCTTTAGTCATCTCTGGACAATCCTTTATGAAATGGTCTTGGGAACCACATCTAAAACATGCATTTTCATGTGCTCGGCATTCTCCCAAATGGCATCTGCCACATTGTGGACATTCTGGTCTGTTAGGTCTAAAATTCTTAACACTTGCAACTGAAATCGTCTGTGCTTTATTTTCCAAATACTACTTACTCTTGTCTTTTCTTGAAAATCCAGTGGAAGTAGCTGTTCGAGTAGAAAAATCTCTTGACTTCTTAGATAAAGATTGGAACGACTTGTTCCACTGTCTCTTTCTAGAATCGTGAGACTCCATTTCAAATTTCTTCTTCTCTTTTACTAGTACTTCGGCTTTGCAAGCCCTTTCCACTAGCACAACAAATTCTTTTAATTCGAGGACAGGAACAACCAGCTTAATGTCCTTATTTAAACCATCTTCAAACCTTTTACTCATAATGGCCTCAGTGGACACACATTCACGAGCGTACTTGCTGAGTCGTACAAACTCTCGCTCATAATTGGTTACTGACATCTTGCCTTGCTTCAGCTCTAGAATTTTTTTCCTCTTCTGGTCTACAAACCTCTGGCAGATGTACTTTGTCTTAAACTCTTCTTGGAAGAATTCCCATGAGATCCTTTCCCTTGGTACCACTGACACAAGGGTGTTCCACTATTGGTAAGAAAAATCTCTTAAGAGAGAGACTACACACTTCATGCATTCATCAAGAGTGTAGGATAGTTCGTTAAATACTCTGATGGTATTTTCTAACCAAAACTTAGCTCTTTCAGGATCATCATCTTTTCTAGCTCGAAATTATTCTACCCCATGCTTCTTGATCCTATCAATTAGAGGTTTACCTCCTCTTACCACCTCTATTACTTGAGGAGCTACTAGAGTAGGTTGTGGAACAGGTGGGGGTGGAAGGGGTTGTGTATTCGGGTTTGCTCGAACGAACTCCATGTACCAAGCATCTTTTCTAGCCTCTTCTCCTCCTCCTTCTTGACTTACCGTAGTGAGTCATTCTCATTCTCATACGGCACCATCCCTTCTGTGAGAGCTGGTGCATTACTTTCTACATCATCTGCCTCAGCTCTTTCGGGATCCATTTACTATATGTATAAACATAATTTATGTCGTCAAGAGTCATCACACTATCATTATAAAAACATTCTTACATATGGCATGTATAGCTAGACTAATGCCCGTGCTACGTTAGTCCTAGAACCTACTAAATTGTAGCTCTGATACCACTAAATGTAACACCCCACACCTAAGACTGATATTGGGTCTTGATACTAGACATTACTATGCTTGAACTCACTGAAACATGTACTTACGGGCTATAAAATTTCGTTCCAACTTCAAAACTTTACTTTCCTAGCCAACACATATAATAAGGGCCTACGAGGCATTTAACTCATGTCAGAAAACTTTTGGAATTAAAATCAAATAACTCATTTTTGAAGCAGGGTTCACATGCCCGTGTACCCCTAAGCACACCTATGCCTTCAAACCATGTAGAACTACTGACTATTTCCACACGGCTTTGACACGCCCATGTCTACCAACCGTGGGAGGTTACTGACTAATTTCACATGGCTATGGCACGCTTGTGGGCTTAGACCGTGCGCTAATCCTTAATATACTGACTAAATCAACACGGTTTGGGAACATGCCCATGTCCAAATCGTGTGTCTTACACGGCACACATACACGGCCATGGGATTTGCCCGTGGCCTATTTTGATTAAAAATACTAAGGTGCAGGGTTAACACGGTCTTGACACACGCCCGTGTGTCCAACCATGTGGGCACTTACAGGCTATTTACCAAGCCGTTAGCCACCCTGAAATGAAGATCCTATCCATATACAATTCAACGATGCAATAACAACCCAATTTTAAGAATAACATTACATGCTTCATTGATCTCAACAAACATACATGCTTAGTCAAATTTGGCCAATCACTTAGCCATATACAAAAGAATAATAAACTTGATAGCCTTCACAAAGGCCCTTCTTAAAACATGTCCACAAAATGAATGTTTCCTATGCATGCCATACTTTAGTAAAGTAACTGGCCTATACCAAAATAAGAGTTGATACTGTGTTGCGAGCTCCGACTTTAATGATCCACGATTTAGTTTGGAGGGACTGCATAGAAAGAAAGAATCATAACGTAAGCATATAGCTTAGTAAGTTTGTATGTAACAACTCATAGCATCATCATTGCTTAATATAAACCATTTCACATAAACAATGGTATCATGAATTTCACCTAAAGAGCTTACTTACTCATATAGATTCTTACATGTCTCATGACACTTACTATTATCATACTTGTAAGGTAGCCATGATACCTGTATCATATGATCACATTGATCAGTATACTATAATAACAATAATCATGATATCTACTTTCTCATTCTCAACATGAATAATACTCAACTTCATCTTGATACTAACTTTACTTTCTTAGCTTTCTTGCTATCTTCTTTTAGCTTACTCATTTGCCCGATGAATTTTTGTGAATAACCGATGATATTAAATCTCTTCCCAGATAATATGATGCCAAAGCCATATCCTAGACATGGTCCTACATGGGCTATCTCATATTGGTTTCACTGCCATGTCTTGACATGGACTTATATGAAGTCTTGCTCTTGATAACATAATCAATGCCAAGCTTGAGTCCTTGGTCTTACATGATAACTTGCTTGCTAACTTGGTCAATGCTAAGCTTGCCTTAGACTTACATGATATCTTGATCAATGCCAAGCTTGCCTTGGACTTACATGATAACTTGATTGCTAACTTGATCAATGACATGCTTGCCTTGGACTTACATGATATCTTGTGTGGTAGATCGAGCATCCTGGGAAATTCATCTCCCATCGGGACTTACTCGTACTTATCATCATGAATTCTTGCTTGAACATAACATGATCATTTCATACAATTATTGTACATTATATTAAACAATTTAATGATAATAATCATAAAGCTTAGAAATCATACAAACTTACCTCAATATACAAAATGTTTGTAGATGCGTAATTTAGTCCTCGACTTTATTCTTGCCTCGATTTTGATCTGGGCTTCATTTTTCTTGATCTATAATCATAAATAGATCATTTAATAACCATATTAACTAAATTGACTCATAACTCATACTTTGGCAAAATTACTATTTTGCCCTATACTTCCTAATATTTGCACTTTTGCCCCAATTCTCGTAAAATGATTTTCATGCAACTTTCATAAACTTCATGCTCAACTGAATCATTTTCTCTTCTATAACAATCATGAATTCTCACTATTTCTAGGAGGTATGACCAATTTTATAACTGTTACAAAATGGTCCCTACTACCATTTTTCATGAAATTCATTAAGGAAAAGATGTTTATCTAACATCAAACTCTCTTAAACTTCCATAAAACATCATTTAACAAGCATATCATTCAAAGGTAGATTTTGAACATGTATCTTAGCTCATTTTATAGCTAAAATTAGCTAATTCATAATACGGAAACTTTAAAATTACGAAGAATATTAAAAAGGGGCTAAGATGAACTTACTATGAGCATGAAAAAAATGAAGAACCCTAGCTATGGTGTCTCCAAATTTTCGGTAGCAACAAGGAAGAAGATGAGTGGATTTTCTCATCTTTATCCTATTTTAATCACTAATGAGGCCAAATGACCAAAATGCCCTTCCTCTTCAAAATTTCCATAATAGTCTCTTAAGGCCAATTTTGTCCAAAAACTAAATTTTGGCTAAATTTCTCCTTAAGGACTCACATTTATTAATCTTGAGCTATTTCATGCAAAAAAGCTTCTAGAAACTCATAATTTGCAACTTTTACAATTTAGTCCTTTTTGGACCAATTGACCTCAACTTAATAAAATTGTTTTACAAAACTTTCATACTAGTATGCAAACATGGCATAAACCTAGAAAACTCATAATTTCACCTTGGGTTCGTGGCCTCACACCACTATCCCGACTAGGCCCTAAATCGGGCTGTTACAGAATTTCCCAGGATGGGTAAAACCGAAACTTCAAGTTAGTATGGTATGTTTTATTTTTATTTTTCTTGTGGATAGTGTGAGGATGCATATACATAAAATATTGTGTGGTTGACATCTTATAACCTGTTGTTAAACTACATTGCATGAGCATGGGATTTGGGTTATTAATGTTATACAGGGGAAGTGTACATCAGTGACACAGTCACACGGAACGATGTTTTGGTGATGTTTTGGTGCCTCATTTTGGCATCAGTTATTTGGTCACTTACTGATCGGCATTTTGGTCACCTAGTGATCGGTTATTTGGTCACATAGTGATCACTGGCTAGGCTACGTCTTATTATCTTTGTGCAGCATGACTATCAGCATGACTGCCAAAGTGGAGTGTAGCGGATGGAGGGTCGATTGTAGAAATCCCAAGGTGTGTTAAGGATGGACAGATGAAGTGGATTGTAGAGGATGGAAAATTAGGCTGGGTTGGGTTATCATGATACTCATTATTGCATCGTATTAATTGGGCTTCGGTCGGTGATGTTTTGGGGCATTGGCCCATCTACAGATTTACGTGGAATAATTGCACAGTAAGTCTTGTGACTCACATTTTCGTTTAACAATTGGAGGTGATTTTTAGCTTACTGGACTAGCCTGGAGGGATCTCGAGGTGGCCAAACATGGGTTTTATTAGTAAACACTATTTTTATTCAAGACTTATGCTTTTATAGATTTGTATTTTGGGTTTATAATAAGGACACTATAAAGTTTGCTAATTTTCTTTTTGGGTTTTAAACTTTGGTTATAATGATTGTAAATTGCTCAATGGAAACTTTAGATTTTATAACGCAAGCTAAAATTTTGTAACCTGCCAATGATGCTTCTTTTAGAAATAGTTTTTATCGAAAACTTAATTATGAAAAATAGGTAAGTGTTTAAATATCGCCTAACTAGAAGGCCCAGCTATTTAATTTTCTAAGCTTATTAAATGGAGGGTTTTCAACTGAGCCTCAAAACTTAGGTTTTCCAAAGAAACTTACGAATCCAAAATTTCACAAAATTTTCTCAACATTTCCCTAGTGACATACCAGATCCGGTCGAAGTGTTTGGGCCGGGTTTGGGGTGTTACAAGTATTTGCATGATGAATGTAGTGTGGATTTAATGTGTGGATGTCTTGATTTTGGTTATTAGAGATGCCTTATTGTCATGTGTGTGTTGCATTGAAATGGTATAAGTGTGGTTACTTTTCAGGGTAGCAATTGGCTTGGTAAATAGCCTTATAAATTTCCACATGGGTAGACACACAAGCGTGTGTCTAGGCCATGTGTGACACACGGTCAGCTCTGAGGGCGTGTTGATAGGCCGTCTGTCCCTTGCATCTAATTTTTGAAAAATTCAGTTCATCACACGGGCCAGCACATGGGCGTGTGACTAGGCCGTGTGCTTCTAAGTGTCTGGTGACACCATAAATAGAATGTCAAGGTTTTCACACATGGGATAAGACACGGGAGTGTCGTGGCGGTGTAAGTGACACGGGCATGTACCAGGCCGTGTGAAAACTCCTATAGGTTTGAAATGAAAAATAAAATCCATACGGGCTAGGAACATGGACATGCATGGCTACATGGTCACACGGGCGTATGGCCCTGTTTTGACCAAAAATTTTCTAAGTGTTCGTAAGTTTTTGGTTTAGTCCTGAGCCATTCCATATATATGTTTAGGGTCTTGTAGAACTATAATGGGGACGTTATGATTTCAAATGAAAAGTTTTAAGTTGGGATGAAAATTTACAGCCCAATATTGTATGATGATATATGTTAAGTTTGGTAATACCTCGTACCGGTACCGAAGTTGGGTATGAGTAAGGGGTGTTACATTTAATGGTATCAGAGCTACGGTTTAGTCGATTCTCAGACTAACGTTGTAACAACCCAATTTGAGGCTAGTCGGAACAATAGTTTTGGGACCGCTAATCTGAGGTTGAAGAAAATTATTTTGATATTATTTTATGTGTTATGACATAATTATATGGATGTATGAAAATTTTGGAGCTTTAATTTTAGTAATTGTATGCTTAATTGTGAAAAAAGACTAAATCGCATAAAGTGCAAAAGTTCTATTATGTAGGGTAGAGGTGTCTAATAGCCATAGAATAGTAAATTAGAGGTTTTTAAAGTGCAATTAGGCCATTTGAAGTGTGTTGGTTGGCCATAGAGACAAGGAGACAAGGATATTACATTTTTGTCAAATTTGGTGAAATTAGGTGATAAAAATTGAATAAAATAATATGAAAAAGAAGAGATATCATCTTTTACTATTCATGCTTCTTCTACCACTGAAAATTGAGAGAAAATAAGGGTTCTTGGAGTTCAAATTTTCAGCAAAACAAATCTCTTGCAAGTAAGTGATTTTGGTGGTTTTATTTGATAATTTTTGTACTTTTGGAACCCCCAAAGCTTAAGCTAGCTAAGGAGGGGACTAATTTGCAATATGGTTGCAAGTTTAGGGACTTGCCATGAGAGTGTTTATGTTGTTTGTTGAGTTTTTAAGGAAGAAAATGGATGTTAGTGTGATGAGAAACAACTTTTGTGAAAGTTGTTATCATGAAAACACCTAAATAGGACCTATTTGTAAAGGTTGAAAATGTGTAATAAATGCATGAAATAAATGTATTTGTAACAACCCTAACCTGTAATCGTCACTGAATTAGGGTTAAGAGGCGTTACTAATCATTTTCGAGCATTTCATAACATTTTACAGCACATAGTCAATCATCATTGAAACACATCAAAATATAAACTTATAGTCCCTTAATAAGGTCTACGAGATCTTAAACACATGTTAGAAAGGGGTTGGGACTAAACTGAACTCATACAAAATTTCTGAAATTCTAACATTTTTCCAAGTTACAGAGGTCACACGCCTGTGTAGTAGGCCGTGTGCCTCACATGGCCTCGGACACGCCTGTGCATCCAAGTCGTGGAAAAATAGGGCATACATACTGACTTGTTCACACGGCCTGAGACATGCATGTGTGCCTCACCCATGGTCGACACTGACCTGCACCACATGGCCAGTCACACGCCCATGTGTCCAGCTCATGGTCGAGACTGACTTGTTTCAAATGGCAAACTTAAACTACACAATCAAGCCACACGTCCGTGTGCTCAATCGTGTGGGCAATTATAGGCCATTTACAAGGCCAAACTTACCTCGCACACTTAGGATCACCCACAAGACTCAAATCACATGATTTTATACATCAAATGGCAACCAAAACATACCAATACACACACCAATTAATCACTAACTATACCATCCGTATCCATACTAAATTTTCACTCAATTAAATTCATTCAAAAATACCAATTTCATATACCAAAGCATATAATTAAAGCATTATTTAATCCATGCCATAAGTTCACATTCAAACCACAATATTCATCAATCATTTGAGCATGAAACATACCATATTCATTACTCACTACTTCGAACCACATTCATTATTTACATAGCTAACACATAATAACCAAATTCATCTATCTTCCAAGCCATGTCAAATGGAAAGGTCCAACATTTCAAAACATACCATATTACCTAGCCTATACATGCCTTATACCAAATATATGCATCTTTCAAAAGTACCGAAATAGATAGCCGATAGTGTGATTGAGTCATTGACGATCCCTGAATCCGAGCTGACTTTACGAATACTGTAAAATAGAGAAACATATCACACAGTAAGATTAAGAGCTTAGTAAGTTCGTAACATAATACATTCAATATAATAGCTTAAATACAATGCACAAAGTGAACCCATCACATAGATCAACACTCAAATGTTCACACCATATTATCCATAGCTAGTATGCTCACTCAACTATTCATAAATTTATATACAATCTCATCAACCACAAAGGTTCAATTCGTACCGTAGACAACACATAGCTACTCACCATCCATGCCAATTTATGCTCGATATTGTATTTTGGATCAACCTTTGTTTTCCATTGAGTTTAATCGCACACTTAGTGCCAAATTCATAGCCAAAACATAAATATCATCACACACTTAGTGCCTGATCTTTAAACCAAATTCATTTCTTATCGCACACACAGTGCCAAATCAATAAGCCAAAGCTTTTATTGTTTCGCACACATAGTGCTAATCATCTCTGTCTCGTTTCTAATTTCACACACTTAGTGCCTCATTACTCGCTTTCACACGTAATACACTTCTATTTCATCAACAATACATTCATTCAAATCTTATCACATAGATATAAATTTAACAAGTCTTATTATATTTGAACTTACCTCGGATGTCGAAATACCAAAACTAGCCGATCAATCGAGTACGTTGTCTTTACCTCGATCTCGATCCGAATCTCTCATTTCTTGTCTATACATATTCAAATTTAACTCATTCAATCAAAATTTCATTCAATTTAGCCCAAATACACATATTTAGGGCATTTTACTAAATAGCCCTCACATTTTTACATTTTGACACTTTAGTCCCTATTTCACAAAATCACAAAATACACATAATTTCATTATATCATGCTTAGGCTGAATTCTCCCTATACTCATACAAGCCCATATATTTCATTTATTTCATATTTTAACCCTCAAAATATTATTTTTACAATTTAGTCCAAATTACTCAATTTCACCAAAAACTCAAAGATAAACTATGTTAATCTATCACATATCTTTCATAATTCATCACCAAACTTCACAAATCTGATGAATTCATACATGGAACATTTAAATTCATCATCAATTCACAAAATTTAAGAATGGGTTTTGTTGAACACAAAGAACGATTACAAAAACCTAGAAATTATCAAAAATCGAGCTCAAAACATACATTGATTAAAATTTTCAAAGGCCGAATGTTGAGAAAGCTAAAACCATTTTTGTTTTCTCTTATTTTCGGTAGATAATGCATGAAAAAGGTGAACCATTTGTTTTTATTATAATTAATCTTAACATTATTTATAAAATACTATCATTACCCTTAACCAATACATTTAAAATCCACTAACACACGTCCACAAATGTCCATTTATTAAATCCATAGTCAAATTTCATAATAAGGACTCCACATTTAATAAGACATAGCAATTAAGAACTTAAACAATCAGCACATAGCTTTTTCATTTTATGCGATTAAGTCCTTTTCATAATTCAGCACACAAACGATAAAATTTTCACACCAAATTTTCACATATGCTCAATCACATATTATAAACATAAAAAATAATATTAAAATATTTTTTGACATTGAATTAGTGGTCTCAAAACCATTGTTCTGACTAGGGTCTAAACTGGGCTGTTATAACTCTCCCCCTTGGGGATTTTCGTCCCCGAAAATCTTACCGGTGAGCAGTTTTGGATATTGTTCTCTCATAACATCTTTAGGCTCCCATGTAGCATCTTCAACTCGTGTTCCCACAACACTTTCACTAAAGAAATTTTCTTGTTTCTCAATTCTTTAATCTCTCATGCCAGAATTCGGATCGGTTCTTCATTATACAATAAATTTAATGAATCTCCACCTCAATTGGAGCAATCATATACGATGGATCAGATCAGTGTCGACAAAGCATCGATACGTGAAATACATGATGAATATTTACTAATTCAGGTGGAAACAACAATCTATAAGCAACTGACCCAATTCGTTCAATGATCTCATACGGCCGGATGAACCTCGGACTCAGCTTGCCTTTTCAGCCAAATCAAAGTATTTTCTTTCACAGAGACACTTTCAAAAATACTTTGTCACTGACCTCAAATTCGATATCTTTCCGCTTCAAAATTGTATAGGATTTCTGACGATCTGAAGTCGCTTTCAAACTGTCACGAATCACTTTCACTTTCTGCTCAGTTTCTTTTATCAAATCAATCCCGTGGATCTTATCCTCACCCAGCTCAGTCCAATACAATGGAGTTCGACATTTTCGATCATAAAGATCCTCATATGGTGCCATTTTAATACTAGATTGAAAATTATTATTGTATGCAAAATCAATCAACGATAAATGTTTTTCCCACGTACTTTTAAACTTAAGAATATAGCATCTCAACATATCCTCAAGAAGTTGAATGATTAGCTCATATTGTCAATCGGTTTGCGAATGAAATGTTGTGCTAAAATGCAATTTTGTTCCTAAAGCCTCTTGCAATTTCTTTCAAAACCACGAGGTAAATCTCGATCTCTATCGGACACAATAGATAGTGGCACCCCGTGCAATCTAACAATCTCAGCAATATACAATTTGGCTAACTTGTCAAGTGAATAATATGTTCTCACCGGAACAAAATGAGCTGATTTTGTCAATCTGTCAACTATAACCCAGATTGCATCTTTATTTCTCGGAGATAAAGACAATCCCGACACAAAGTCCATCGTGATCCTTACCTATTTTCACTCAGGAATCATTATATGTTGTAACAAACCGGATGGAACTTGTTGTTCAGCTTTAACTTGCTGACATATTAAACATTTCGACACAAAGTCAGAGATATCTCTTTTCATACCATGCCACCAATAAAATTATTTCAAATCGTTATACATTTTTGTACTCCTAGGGTGAACAACCAAATGGCTATTGTGAGCTTCATTCAAAATCAACTGAATTAACTTTGAATTCCTCGAAACACAAATACGATCTCTGAATCTCAAACAATCATCACTATCAACTCAAAATTCTGAATCAGAATTCAAATCAAGTTGGGCTTCATTTTGTCACCATCTCACCATCACTTTTCTGGGCATCACAAATCTGAAGTATAAACATCGACCTAACTTTCAACTCAGCCAAAATTGAACCATCATCACATAGATTTATCTGAGTACTCATTGCTCACAAAGCATAAATAGACTTTCACATCAAAGCATTAGCAACAACATTAGATTTACTCGGATGATAATCTATCACAAGCTCGTAGTCTTTTAAAAGCTCTAACCATCTTCTTTGTCGCAAATTCAACTCCATTTAAGTCATCAGATATTTCAAGCTCTTGTGATCAGTATAATTATGACATTTCTCACCAAATAGGTAGTGACGCCAAATCTTCAATGCAAATACAATTGCAGCTAATTTAACATCATGTGTCATATAGTTCTTTTAATGCGGCTTTAATTTCCTTGAAGCATAAGCAATGACTTTACCTTCTTACATCAACACACAGCCCAAACCATTCAACAATGCATCGCTGTAAACTATGAATTTTTTACCAGACTCAGGTTGAACTAACATAGGTGCCTCTGTCAACAATGCTTTCATCTGTTCAAAACTCTGCTGACACTTTTCTGACCACTCAAATTTAACATCTTTCTGTAGCAACTTCGTCAATGAGTCGCAATCATCGAGAAGCCTGTCAAAAATCACCTATAATATCCCGCTAGTCCTAGAAAACTATGGACTTCAGACACACTTCTCGGAGGTTTCAATTCTAAAATAGCTGATATCTTATTTGGATCAGCTCGTATTCCCGCAGCTGATATAATATGTCCCAGAAACCAACCTCATGCAACCAAAACCCATATTTGCTAAACTTTCTATACAATGGCTTCTCACGCAGAGTCTATAATACAATTCTCAAATGCTCGATATGTTGCATCTCATCACATGAATAAATCAAAATGTCATCAATGAACACCATAAGAAAACGTTCCAAATACGGTCTGAATATCCGATTTATCAAATCCATAAACACAGCAAGAGCATTCGTTAGTCCAAAAGGAATAACTAAAAATTAATAATGTCCGTACCTCGTTCTGAAAGTAGTTTTGAGTACATCTAATTCTTTGACTTTCAACTGAAAATAGCCCGATCTTAAATCTATCTTAGAAAATACTGTAGCTCCTTTCAGCTGATCAAACAAATCATCAATACGTGGCAAGGGATACTTATTATTTATCATTACTTTGTTCAACTATCGGTAATCAATACATATCCTCATAGTGCCATCTTTCTTTTTCACAAACAACACAGGAGCACCCCAGGGTGAGAAACTCAGTCGTGCAAATCCTCTATCTGTCAATTCTTGCAATTGAGACTTCAACTCTTTTAATTCTATTGGTGTCATTCTATACGGAGCTATGGAGATAGGAGTAGTCCCTAGCACTAATTTAATTCCAAATTCAACTTCTTGTATCAGAGGTAATCTCGAAAAATATTTAGGAAACACATCTTGGGATTCACAAACCACAGGCGCAGATTCAACTTTCTTTTTTGTCACTTTTGTATCAATCACATATGGAATATAAGCTTCGCAACCCTTTTTTCACATAGTTCAAAGCTTTCATAGAAGATATAACAGCCGACAACCCATTCAAATCACTGCATTAGATTCGAACTATCTCACCATTCGGACTTCTCAAATTAATAATCTTCCATTTAAAAATCACAATAGCATTATACAAAGTGAGCCAATCCATACCCAAAATGATATCAAATTCATTGAAAGGTAGCAACATCAAATTAGCCAGAAAATAAACATTCCAAAATGTCAATGGACAATTCTTGCACACTTTATCCACCAAGACACGCTTGTCTAAGGGGTTCGATACTCTAATAACAAATTCAGTAGACTCAACAGGTAGAGTCTTACTTGATACTAGATTCACACACACATAGGAATAAGTAGAACCAAGATCTATCAATGCAATCACATCAGTATCAAATAGAGTAAAAGTACTAGTAAAGATGTCCGGAGATAACACTTCTTCATAAGAGCAAATAGCATAGGCTCGGGCAAGTTCTCTCGCTTCGGATCTTATAATTGTATCCGTTGTCCCTCTCTGACTTCCACTCACATTTTTGGTATTTCTGGGTGGTCTACCTCTAGTCATCGTATTGCTCGGCCTCACACTCTAAAAATTGTCTTTCTCAGCTATCTTTGGGCAATCTCAATTGATATGATCTCGTGATCCACATTTATTAAAAGTTCTATTATTGTACTTGCCCCAACATTCTCCAACGTGTCATCTTCCACATTGTCTACACTCAGGCTTATTGCTTTTGACAGTTCCAATGCTTGATTCGGTCGGATTTGATTTCTTGGTCTAACACTTTGTTTCACATGATCTCTACTCGAATGTCCAAATGAAGTATTTAAACGATTGATTGCATCGTTAAATCTCTTAGTCTAAGGTTCAGACGATTTACTCATCAATCTTTTACTTTCATCTTTAGCCTCAAAATCTACTTTCTTTTTTTCTTTGCTAAGCTCCTCGGCTTTGCAAGGCCTTTCAACTAACACAACAAATTCATTTATGTCAAGTATTCCAACCAACAATTTAATATCTTCATTCAGCCCTTCAATGAAACATTTACACATTGTAGCTTCGGTTGAAACACATTCCCGTGCATATTAGCTCAATCTCACAAACTCCCATTCATATTTCGTAACTTTCATACGACCCTATTTTAGCTCCACAAACTCTTTACATTTCTAATCAATGAATCGTTGACTGATATACTTCTTTCAAAATTTAACTTGAAAGAAGTCCCAGGTAACCTCTCTCTCGGAACCACTGAAATCAACAATTTCCATCAATTATATGTCGTATCTCTCAACAAGGAAACAACAAATTTAATGCATTTATTAGGAGTCAACGACATCTCGTCAAACACTCGAATGGTATTCTCGAGCCAAAACTCAGCTCGCTTGGCATCATCATCAGCTGTGGCCCTAAACTCTTCAACTCCATACTTTCAGATTTTATCGACAGGAGGTTTGTTCAATCTGATCGGATCTACAACTTGTGGCACAATGGGCACTTGTGGGGGTGGAGGTTGTAGAGTAGCCAAATTCGTTTGAACAAACTCCGAGAACCACTCACTCATTGTTTGAAAGAAGGCTTGCTTAGCCTCTCCCTCATGGCTGTTAGCAATCAGCCTAGACTCGGCCGGGGTTGTCCCTTGAGTGGGAGCAGGCACGCATTGCTCTTTACATCATCAGCAAATGCTCTATTTGGATCAATTTGCTATATAAAAACACATTTTTAACTGTCAGGATTCATCACACTATCGTAATTATATATATGGCATATATAGCTAGACTAACACACGTTATGTTAATCCTAGAATCGACTAAATTGTAGCTCTAATACTAATAAAATGTAACACCCCTAACCCGTAACCATTACCGAATTATGGTTAAGAGGCGTTACTAATCATTTCTGGGAATTTCATAACATTTTTCAACACATAGTCAATAATCATTGAAACACATCAAAATATAAACTTATAGTCCCTTAATAAGGTTTATGAGACCAGAAACACATGTTAGAAAGGGGCTGGGACTAAACCAAACTCATACAAAATTTCTGAAATTCTAACATTTTTCTAAGTTATAGAGGTCACACGCCCGTGTAGGTAGGCCATGTGCCTCACATGGCCTCGGACATGCCCGTGCGTCCAAGACGTGGAAAAATCGAGAATACATACTAACTTGTTCACATGGCCTGAGACACGTTCGTGAGCTTCACCCATGGTCAACACTGACTAGCACCACACGGCCAGTCACATGCCCGGGTGTCCAGCCCATGGTCGAGCCCGACTTGTTTCAAATGGAAAACTTAAACTACACAGTCGAGCCACACGCCCATGTGCTAAACCATGTGGACAATTATAGGCTATTTGCAAGGCCAAACATACCTCCCACACTTAGGATCACGCACAAGCCTTAAATCACATGCTTTTATACTTCAAATGGCAACCAAAACATACCAATACACACACTAATTAATCACTAACTATACCATCCATATCCATACTAAATTTTCACTCAATTAAATTCATTCAAAAATACCAATTTCATATACCAAAGCATATAATTCAAGCATTATTTGGTCCATGCGACAATTTCACATTCAAACCACAATATTCATCAATCATTTGAGCATGAAACATACCATATTCATCACTCATTACTTCATACCACATTCATCATTTACATATCTTACACATAATAACCAAATTCATCTATCTTCCAAGCCATGTCACATGGAAGGTCCAACATTTCAAAACATACCATATTAACTAGCCTATACATGCCATATACCAAATATGTACATCTTTTAAAAGTACCGAAATATATAGCCGATAGTGTGATTGAGTCGCTGATGATCCTCGAATCTGAGCTAAATTTATTGACAGTACAAAATAGAGAAACATATCACATAGTAAGCTTAAGAGCTTAGTAAGCTTGTAACATAATACATTCAATATAATAGCTTAAATATAATGCACGAAGTGAACCTATCACATAGATCAACACTCAAATGTTCACACCATATCATCCATAGCTAGTATGTTCACTCAACTATTCATAAATTTATATACAATCTCATCAACCACAAAGGTTCAATACATACCTTAGACAACACATAGTTACTCACCATCCATGCTAATTCATGCCCGATATTGTATTATGGATCAACCTTTGTTTTTTATTGAGTTTAATCGCACACTTAGTGCCAAATTAGTAGCCGAAACATAAATATCATCGCACACTTAGTGCCTGAACTTCGTAGCCGAAACATAAATATCATCACGCACTTAGTGCCTGAACTTTAAACCAAATTCATTTCATATCGCAGACACAATGTCAAATCAATAAGCTAAAGCTTTTATTGTTTCCCACACGCAGTACTAATCATCTCTTTCTTGTTTCTAATTTTGCACACTTAGTGCCTCATTATTCGCTTTCATACGTAATACACTTCTATTTCATCAACAATACATTCATTCAATTCTTATCACATAGATATAAATTTAACAACTCGTATTATATCCGAACTTACCTTGATGTCAAAATACCAAAACTAACCGATCAATCGAGTACTTTGTCTTTGCATCGATCTCAATCTGAATCTCTCCTTTCTTGGTCTATACATATTTAAATTTAACTCATTCAATTTAGTCCAAATACACATATTTAGGGCATTTTACTAAATAGCCCTCACATTTTCACATTTTGACACTTTAGTCCCTATTTCATAAAATCATAAAATACACATAATTTCATTATACCATGCTTAGGCTGAATTCTCCCTATACTCATACAAGCCCATATATTTCATTTATTTCACATTTTGGCCCCTCAAAATATTATTTTCATAATTTAGTCCAAATTACTTAATTTCACCAAATACTCAAAGATAAACTATTTAATCTATCACATATCTTTCATAATTCATCACCAAACTTCACAAAGCTCATGAATTCATCCATGTCACATTTCAACGTCATCATCAATTAACAAATTTTAAGCATGGGTTTTGTAGATACAAACAAACGATTATAAAAACATAGAAATTGTCAACAATTGAGCTCAAAACATTCATTGATTAAAATTTTCAATAGTTGAATATTGAGAAAGCTAAAAACCTTTGTGTTTTATCTTATTTTTGGTAGAGAAAGCATGAAAAAGATGAACCGTTTGTTTTTATTTTAATTAATCTTAATATTATTCATAAAATACCAACATTACCCTTAACCAATACATTTAAAATCCACTAACACATGTCCACAAGTGTCCATCTATTAAATCCATGGTCAAATTTCATAATAAGGACTTCATATTTAATAAGACATAGCAATTAGCACTTTAACAATCAGCATATAGCTTTTGCATTTTATGCGATTAAGTCCTTTTTCATAATTTGGCACACAAACGATAAAATTTTTACACATGCTCAATCACATATTCTAAACATCAAATATAATATTAAAATATTTTTGACCTCAAATTTGTGGTCTCGAAACCACTATTCTGACTAGGGTCTAAATCGGGCTGTTACAGGAATTGTGAGATGTTGTTAGGGAAATAAATGTTCAACTAGCCTTTTTTAATGAGAAAATATGATGAAAAATGATTTACGAGCCTAGTGGCAAAATTGTAATTTTTGCCAAAGTATAAGAGCAAAATGGTTATTTTTTCCTAAGTAGAAATTTTGATGTATTATGATTTATAAAGTGATTGAATAAGTGAGTTTTATTATTATAGACCAAGAAGAATACAAAATTAACCTTGAGTGGGGAAAAGGAAAGGTTTCGGATTAAACCGCAAATTAACACATTTTGCACCGATGAAAGATTATGTGTAAACGATACATCTCGAATATATATATATGTTGTTAATTATTGGTGCGTTGTTTGAATGAGATCATTTATGATTGAGATGGATTGAATTCAATAGATAATGAGTATTTCCCGTATAAACCTAGAATTAGAAATGTAAGTGCGGAAAATATCCGTAATAATCATTGGTGGGTTGTGTACGATACCACTGTAATTATTCTTTTGGTGGGTTGTGAGCAATACCACCTTATTAATCATTTACAATGGGTTGTGTGCGATACCATCATTTATATTATCATTTGGTGGGCTATGTGCGATACCACCCTATTATAGATTAATGGTGGGCTATGTGCGAAACTGCTGAGTGTTTGGTATTATTCCAAATGGTTTATTGAGAAATTATGTAAATATTTATTTCATGTGACTTTGTGGTGATGAGTGCAAAGGATGTATGCTAATTAATGTGAGCATTATGCTTGTTATATGGTTGGAATATGGTAAGAAAATAAATGAGTAAGCATGATTATGAAATGTGGATTGTTTTTGCTTAGTATGTAATGCTATTTAATGACTAGCACATGTTATGATGCTTATTGTTTACATGTAAACTTACTAAGCTTAAAACTTGCTCCCTTTCTTTTCCCTTGTTTTATAGTATCAAAGAGCCGATTCAAGATATGAATTTAATTGGATGATCACCCACACTATCGGCTCATCTCGATATATCTAGACTTAGCATTTTGAGTATGGCATGTATAGGGGCTAGGCTAGGCAAAATGTTTTGTTATTTTTGGCCAAGTGTGTTGGCTCATTTAAATATGAACTCTTTTGTATATAGCCACAGTTGATAGCTCATTATTACTAATTTATAAAAAGATGAGGTTATTCATGAAAGTGTATGTTGCATAACTGGATTACTTAGTGAATGGTTGAATGCATCTATGTTTTGTGAGTTAGGGTGATAAAAAAATCTTGGCATATAGCCTTGTTCATGTCCACATAGATAGACACACAGGCATGTGTCTAGGCCGTGTGAGACACACGGTCAGTTCCATGGGTGTATGATCAAGCCGTGTGTCTCTTGTATGTTAATGTTACAAGTTAGTGTCGACCACGGGCTAGCCACACGGTTGTGTGCTTAGGCTATGTGACCCTTAGCAGGTTGCTGACGTTACAAATAGAATACCCAAATATTTACACATGAGTGAGGACACAGGCGTGTCTAGGCCGTGTGGAGCACACGGGCCAAGAACACGGGGGTATGTCCAGCTGTGTGAAAACCCATATAGGTTCGTAATAAAAATAAGTCCCACACGAGCTAGGGACATGGGTGCATGTGACCACACGGCCTTCCCACACGGGCGTGTCCCATTTCACATGGGCGTGTGACCCTGTTTAGACAAAAAATTAAAGTGCACAAAAGTTCTCGGTTGGGTTTGGAATCCCTCTATCTGCAAGTTTAAGGCCTAGTATGCCCATATTGAGAATGTTTCGAGTGTGAATGAGAAATTTTAAGTTAGAATGAAATTGATAGCCCAAAGTTGGGTGACCAAGTGAGTTAAGTTTGGTAATGCCTCGTACCCAATTCTGACGTAGAATGTGGGTAAGGGCATTACAAACGTAGCGGAAGCATGACTTTAGCTATACATGCCAAACGTATGAGTATTTACATAATGATGGTGTAACGACTCCTGACAACTTAAATTATGTTTTCATATAGTAAATGGATCCCGACAGAGTAGTGGCAGATAATGTAGAAAGTAATGCGTCGGCCCCTACCCAAGGGACGGTGCCAGCCAAAAATAAGAATAAACCAACGAATATGAGTCAAAGAGGAGGAGAAGAGGTTAGGGAATCCTTTCTCCACATGATGAATGTTTGGTATATGGAGTTCATTCGAACGAATCCGAACATGCAACCCCCTCCACCCCCACCTATTCCTCAGTCTACTCTTGTAGCCCCCAAGTTGTACAAGTGGTAAAAAGGGAAAAGCCCCCTGTTGATAAAATCCGAAAATAAGGAGCTGAGGAATTTCAAGCTAATAAAGATGATGATCCAAAAAGAGCAGAGTTCTAGCTTAAAAACACCATCAGGGTATTTGATAAACTATCTTGCACACTCGAATAGTGTATGAAGTGTGTCGTGTCTCTTTTAAGAGATTCGGCTTACCAGTGGTGGAACACTCATGTGTCGGTTATACCAAGGGAGAAAGTTAATTGGGAATTTTTCCAAGAAGAGTTCCAAAAGAAGTACATTAGCCAAAGGTTCATCAATCAGAAAAGAAAGGAATTCATTGAGCTAAAGTAGAGTTGAATGACGGTAATCGAATATGAGCGTGTGTTTGTAAGGCTCAAGTAAATATGCTCGAGAATATGTATCCACTGAAACCATTATGTGTAAAAGTTTTGAGGGCATGTTAAATGAGGATATCTGATTGTATGTTGGTGTCATAGAACTAAAGGAATTTGTCGTGTTAGTAGATAGAGCTTGCAAGGCCGAGGAGTTGGCCAAAAAGAAAAGAAATGCTAAAATTGAGTCCCATGACTTGAGGAAGAGACATTTGAGCAAGTCATTTCAATCCTCATCTAAGAAATTAAGAAAGTTTACTACTCAATCAGCCACTTCAATTGGGTTTCCAAAAAGAAGTAAGGCCAAACAGTTCTCGGGGTCTAAAGTTCAGACCACTTCGGTTGCTTGTGTTGGTAACACTCGACCAAGTAGACCGGAATGCCCATAGTGTGGTAGAAATCATCCCAGTGAGTTTCGAGCAAATGAGAGAGCTTGTTTCAAGTGTGGATCCCCAAATCATTTTTGAGAGATTGCCCCGGGATGGGTGAGAAAGAGAAATCCCAAAGTGCAAGATCAGGGAGTACTACTAGAGGAAGGTCACAGAGAAATCCTGGAAATGAAATGAGTAGTAAGAATACATCTAGAGATTAGACTGCAAGATCTGAGGGTAGATCACCTGCAAGAACTTACGCTATTCGCGCTCGCGAAGAGTCATCCTCCCCTGATGTGATCACGAGTACATTTTCTCTCTATGATACTCATGTTGTTGCTTTAACTGATCCGGGATCTACCCACACATATGTTTGCATAAAATTAGTATCTAGTAGGAAAATGCCTATAGAGTCTACAGAATTTGTGATAAAGGTGTCAAACTCCCTAGGCAAATGTGTATTAGTTGATGAAGTATGCAAAGATTTCCCTTTGATGATTAGAAGTCATTATTTTTCGATAAATCTCATGCTATTTCCATTTGATGAATTCGATGTAATTCTTGGTATGGATTGTTTAACTACTCATGATGTGATAGTAAATTGTGGAAAGAAATTTATTAAGTTAAAATGTGAAAATGGGGATATTCTTCTTGTTGAATCAGATGAACAGGACAGATTACCTATAGTGATTTCTCATATGTCTGCTCAGAAATATGTAAGAAAGGGATATGAAGCTTATCTTACCTTTGTGATGAATATCAAAGAGACTGAGTTAAGAATTGAATCGTGCCCATAGTATGTGAGTATCTAGATGTATTTTAGGAAGAATTGTGAGGGTTGCCTCTAGTGGGAGAGATTTAATTTGGTATTGAGTTAGTCCCTGGTACTGCCCATATTTCAATTGCTCCGTACAAGATGGATCCAACCAAGTTGAAAGAGTTGAAGGCATGGTTACAAGAGTTGACGGATAAAGGTTTCGCAAGACCAAGTTATTCTCCATGGTGTGCTCCTGTATTATTTGTGAAAAAGAAAGATGGTTCCATGAGGTTATGTATAGATTATCGGAAACTTAATAAGGTAACCATAAAGAACAAATACCCCTTACCAAGGATCGATGATTTGTTTGACCAATTGAAGGGAGCCACTATGTTTTCCAAGATAGACTTGAGGTCTAGATATCATCAGTTGAGAGTCAAAGACTCAGATGTGCCGAAAACCACATTTCAGATAAGATATGGTCACTACGAGTTTTTAGTCATGCCTTTCAGTTTAACAAATTCCCCTACCGCCTTTATGGATTTAATGAACCGCATCTTTCGGCCATACTTGGATAAATTTGTTTTTGTCTTCATTGATGATATATTGATTTACTCTCGTGATGAGAATGAACATGTTGAGCATTTGAGGATAGTCTTACAAATTTTACGAGATAACCGGTTATATGCCAAGTTTAGTACAAGTGAATTTTGGCTTAAAGAAGTCTGATTTTTTGGGCACATTGTCTCGAGAGATAGAATTAGAGTTGACCTGAGCAAGATTTTAGTAATTATAGATTGGAAGCCCTTAAGGAATGTATCTAAGGTTATGAGTTTTCTAGGCCTAGCTGGTTATTACAAATGGTTTGTCAAGAGATTTTCCATGATAGCTACTTTGATGATGAGGCTATTGCAAAAAGAAGTGAAGTTTGAGTGGACAGAAAAGTGCCAATAGAGTTTTGAGAAATTGAAGGTATTGTTGACTGAGGCTTCAATTTTAGTACAACCTAAACCAGGAACTGAATTTGTAGTCTATAGTGATGCATCCTTGACTAGATTGGGTTGTGTACTCATGCAAGAAGGCAAAGTAATAGCTTATGCCTCTAGACATTTAAAGCCGCATGAGAAGAATTATCTGACCCATGATTTGGAGTTAGCCGCTATTCTGTTTGCATTGAAGATATGAAGACACCATTTGTATGGTGAGAAATCTCGGATATTCACCGATCATAAGAGCCTAAAGTACTTGATGACTCAAAAGGAAGGCAACAAAGATGGTTAAATTTGATAAAGGATTACGAGCTAGTGATTGACTACCATCCGAGAAAGGCAAATGTGGTCGCTAATGCCTTGAGTAGGAAATCCTTGTTTGCATTGAGAGCCATGAATACACGGATGGATTTGTCAGATGATGGTTCTATTCTAGCCGAGTTAAGAGCTAGACCGATATTTCTCCAAGAGATTTGTGATGCTTAGAAAGGCGACAGTGAAATGCAAGCCAAAGGAGTTCAATGTGAGTCGGGTGTTAAGTCGAACTTTTGGATTAGTCCTGATGGATGTTTGATGTTTCGAGATAGGGTTTTTGTACCCAAAGATGATGAGCTTATTCGAAAAATTTTACACGAAGCACATAGTAGATGTTTGTCTGTACATCTAGGTAGTACAAAGATGTATAATGATTTGAAGAAATGGTATTGGTGGCTGAGTATGAAGAAAGATATTTCTAAGTTAGTATCAAGATGCTTGATTTGTTTGCAATTGAAATCTAAACACTAAGTGCCTTCGGGTCTACTTCAGCCTATTATGGTTCCCAAGTGGAAGTGGAACCATATTATTATGGACTTTGTGACGGGTTTGCCTTTGACACCGAAAAAGAAGGATACCGTATGGGTTGTGGTTGATAGACTCACGAAGTCAGCCCATTTTATACCGGTACGCATTGACTATTCGCTTGACAACCTGGCAAATTTGTATGTGTCAGAAATTGTTAGACTTCACGGAGTACCATTATCGATTATATCGGATAGAGATACGAGATTTACATCTCGATTTTGGAAAAAGTTGCAAGAAGCCTTAGGCACAAAATTGAGCTTTAGTATAGCTTTCCATCAGCAAATTGACGAATAGTCAGAGAGGATAATACAGATGCTTGAAGACATGCTTTGATGATGTGTTTTGGAATTTCAAGGTAATTGGGAAAAGTACTTACCATTAGTAGAATTTGCCTACACTAACAGTTTTCAGTCAAGTTTGAAATGGCGCATTATAAGGCATTATATAGGCGTAAGTGTCGAACGCCCCTGTATTTGACTGAACTCAGAGAAAATTAGATTTACGAGGTCAATTTAATCAGAGAAACTGAAGAGAAAGTAAAAGTGATTCGAGATTATTTAAAAGTTGCTTCGATAGATAAAAGTCCTATGTTGATTTGAAACAGAAAGAGATTGAGTTTTAAGTTGGTGATAAGGTATTTTTGAAAGTGTCACCATGGAAGAAAGTTCTCAGATTTGGCCAGAAAAGCAAATTGAGTTCGTGATTTATCGGACCATATGAGATTACCGAGAGGATAGGACCAATAGCTTATCGTTTGGATTTGCCATCTGAGTTGGAAAAGATTCATGATGTGTTCCATGTAACTATGTTACGTTGCTACCGATCAGACCCTTCGCATGTGATTGTATCGACAGAGTTTGAAATTCAACCGGACAAGACTAATGGTGAAGAGCCGATTAAGATTTTGGCACGAGAAGTTAAATAATTAAGAAATAAAATAGCCCTTGTGAAAGTACTATGGCAAATACATGGAGTAGAATAGGCTACATGGGAACCCGAAGAGGCTATGAGAAACCAATATCCAAACCTTTTTACCGGTAAGATTTTCGGGGACGAAAATCCTTAAGGGGGAAGAATTGTAACAACCCGATTTAGGGCCTAGTCGAAATTGTGGTTGCGAGACTACAAATTTGAAGTACAAATATGTGTTTTATGGCTTTTATGAGGCTTATGATATGTTTGCATGATTTTGTGAAAATTTTATAAAGAAATTTTATAAATTAGTGATTAATTTATACATTAGGACTGAATTGCAAATATTGAAAAATATGAGATTCTAGAAGGTTCAAGTATGAAATAGCATTAGAAAAATTATTTGAGGTCCTTATTTAGCAACTAGACCATTAAATGTCAAGATGGTCAAAAATAGGCATGGGAAGGAAAAATATCAAGGAAGGAGCCTTATGGGCATTTTAGTCATTTGGTTAATAAGTTAATAAAAAAGGAAAAAGAAGTCAAAATTGATGTCCATCTTCTTCCATGTGTAACACCTCAAGCTTAGCCTAGACGTTACGACCGAATTTGACGTGTCACATTGAAGTGTTTTTCAAAATTAGGCTTGTTGATAGAAAACCATTTTTAAACGATTGCCATGTTTGTTACTGTTGGTTTCTTAGTTGGTTAAAAACCAGGAAGCTACTCTAATGAATCTCATTTTGAAGTTTGAAAATGTGTGTTTGTCTTTTAAAATAGTTATTATTTTTGAAAACTTTCTTGTATTAGTTTGGCAGTTTCAAATTAAGAAATTAAACCTAATGAAAAGAATTAAAATCACCAGAGGCCTTATTACATAAATATCAACCCAATATAAAAATTTAAATAACTAGGTCTAAAATAAAATATTAGAAAATGTGTGGCCACCTCCGAGTCCATGTCAACTCCAAATCATCTAAGGCTGGAGATTACCTATATAGTTAATAGAAAAGGGTGGGTTACGAGAACTTAGTGTTAATCCCCTATCATGCAGTAACAGTCTGGGCCTGAGCCCTATTCAGTAACAATACACTATGGGCCTTAGCCAATTATAGTAATCAATGTGGGCCTAAGCCCAATACAGTATCAGTATGGTGCAAATATGAAACCCACCCCAATCTAGCCAACACACCACCCGTACCAACCAACATACCATGTGGGGATAAAATCGACCCACCCACCCATCACACCAATATTGTAGCATAGATGTTAGTAATAATAACGCAGCCAAGTTGCCAGTAATAGTATATATGGCAAAGCCACCAGTAATAGTAAATCCTTCATGTCAGAATCCCAAACCCATGCAGTATGCCATGTAATAAGTATTTTTTATGCATTATGTCATACTGAGTACAGTCATACAATAACATACATTCATCAGTCAACCTACCGCTAGGGGTAAAAGGGTCATTTCCATGTACTAGAGGTAAAATGGTAATTTTGCCCTTTAGCGGTATTTTGGTCATTTTACTTACTTTGGGGTCTCGGGACAGTTAACGAACTCTCTAAAGGTTCTACAGCCACCTTGAGCAACTCAGATAACCTATACGATCGAAACGATGTAAATAGGCCCAAGTCCCAATATTCGGCCCAAGTAAGCCCACACGCTCGTGTGGCCTATTTAGCCTAAATTCTGTCACAGCTATGCAAACTATATAGCCCAATCCAGTATTTGCCACATTTCGTGAATTTTATTTGTGTGAGGCCCACGAGCCCTTTGGGCCCACACGGCCCATCTCAGCCAATCGAGGACCCTAACGGCCCAACTGCACGAGAACGCTCGTGGTGGCCTCTATAGTCTATCACCCATGATTGTGGGCTCAGTTTACCACACAAGCGATCGTACTCTCGTGAGGCCTATAATGCCAGAGTTTTGGCTTTTCAGCTTTTTGGCTTTTGCTGATTCAAAGAAAAGGTAGTGTGATTACACACCTGATTATGATATTGCTCCATGCTCCATGCTTCACAAGCACCCAACCTAGATTCAAACAAGGTCCAAAGTTAGTCCTATAACCGATAGGGTAAAGCACCCTCTTATTGACGGTTAATCTAAAATACCCTTTTTACCTTGTTTGAATGAGGGTGACCTTAGTCCCTCTACGATCGCTGTTCAGAAACGATCACATGCCCTTGTTGGTTTCTTATAGTACAATCAAAATCGATTAGTAAGTGATAGGGTACATCCAACCAATCCCTAAAGAACATAAGGTAACACTTTTACCTTACCTGTATGTTGAGGACGAAAGTGTGACTCCTCCAAACCGTTCACACTTCACCACTCCTTAATGAAGACCTTAGAATCGCAACGAGTACAGTACGTGAAGGAGGAAATGACAATCTGTTAGCAAAAGGGGGTATTTGGTTTTGAAAAAAAAAGAAGAGCATGGTGTATTTGGTTTTAAAAAGAAAAGCAAATGATAGATTTTGACCACTTACCGATAGTTAGAACCTTTGCAGTAGATCGACGCAGAGAGGGATTAACAATAGTGATATTTGGCCAGACTAGAATAGAAGATGAACAGAAGTTAAAGAAGAGAAAGGGAAGGTTCGACTAGGCTATGAAAGAATCCAATTGCAGAAGAAAATTGGTAAGGGAAAGTAGATGTTAGGTTCGGCTAAGAAGAGAGGAAAAGAATAGAAAAGATGCAAAGAAGGAATGACAAAAATGGTCAGTTAGTAGCACAAATAAAACTATAGAGAACCCGAAATGCAAAAAGTGCAAAAACCTAAACTGCCAGTAAGGAAATTTGGTAGGTCTCCTATCAACACTCCCCAAAGCCGAAACAGAGAAATGGCTCCAGTCAAAATTGCCCCCTTTTTCCCCTAGTCGAATCCAATAGAGCCTTAGAGTCCCAATTGGCCACAACACCCTGCCAACATCCCATTTACGAAATTCCTTGGTTTTTTTCCTTAATCTTCTTCTTGATTTGCTCCACAAATCCCTCCATGACTCATTTAAACTCCTCTCAACAGTGTTTCAGTCAAAATCTTCTTGGTACACAAAACAAGCAGCAAAATAAACATTCCATTGTGTAACCCAAGACTTGAACCTCTGACCTCTCAGTTACACCACAAGCCACCTTGCCACTACACCACAGGCTCTTTTTATGTCACAAAACAACCATTATTACTAATAAGGCCTAAGTGACAATGTCCAGGTTCATTTAAGAGAAAAACTAAAATTTTCCAAAATTCAAGGCTTGAACCCAGGCTACTCAAACACTACAATACACACCCAAATCACTTATCCACTGAAGCAGACAAGTATTAGGGTAAGAACATGCAAAATTATAGACCCCAAATTTTTGGGGCGTTACAACGTGCCAAAATTTGTAATGAGCCATAGCTAGGGTTTTGCTTCACTTTCACGCTTGATTGTAAGTGCATCCTAGCCCTGTTTTTATTGTTCTTCATATTTTTGAGATCTTAGTAGCTCGATTTAGCTATTTCTAGCTATATTTTGAGCTAGGGTTCATGTTCAAAAAATTTACCCATGTATGAAATACATGTATTTTGATGTTTAATGGAGGAATATGAAATCTTGATGTATGATAAACATCTTTTTCTAAGTGATTTTCAAGGAAAACTCATAAAAGGACCTATTTGTAAAAGTGATAAAATGTGTAGTAAAAATCAATTTTGAAAGAAAATATGAGCTACTATAAGCTTAAGATAGGTTTGACTAGGCTTGGGTAACCAAGGAAATGAGTGTATTTCGTTATACGAGCCTAAAGACCATTTTGTAAATATGAGAAAGTATAGGGACAAAATTGTAACTTTTCCAAACTATGATTCATTGCTCGATTTAATCAATGTGATCATTAAAAGAATGAAATTTTCATTATAGATCAAGAGACACGAAGTCTAGACTGAAACTGAGGAAAGAACAAGGTGGTGGGCTAAATCAAACAATTATACACTTTTGATAACGATGTAAGTTTGTGTGTAATAAATTAACCGTATGTCATTATGTATTGAAATGGTTGGGATTACATGAAATGTACATCATTTCTATAGAAATTATCAATGATGTTCGATGAGAATATGATGAAGATTTATGACGTGAAAGCCCCAGTTGACCTTAGGAATAGAAAGGATACCATCGTCAAGACATGAGATATATAACGTCTCGTATAAGACAATATATGGGATATGGCCTCAACACCAAATTGAGATGCCGCATAAGACCATATCTGGGATATGGCATCGGTATCAAATAAAAGATTTCGTGTAAGACCATGTCTGGGACATGGCTTCTATATACTAACTCATATAAGACCAAATCTGGGATATGGCATCGACATCGATATGAGATCCCGTATAAGACCATATCCGGGATATGGCATCGGCATCAACATGTGACCCCATGTAATACCATATTTAGGAAATGGCATTCATATCTTACTATGTGCGTGATGAATTTCGGGTATCCTTCGACATTCCAAGTGGTTCAATGGGTAAAGAACTAAAAGTTTATGGTAAAGAAGATAAAAAGCTATGTTTATATTAAAGATGAAAAAGTAATAAAGTTATGTGATGAGTGATACATGTATACATGATAACTCACGAGAAATAAGTCCGATGTGTGATATGTGATTGGTAAGAGTAAGCATGAGTAAGCCATGTTAATGCTCTTGAGAGCTTGTGCTATAACTTAAATTAAAGTATGAATGTATCATGAGATTTTATATTGCTATTTATTGCATGCGACTTACTAAGCTTTATGCTTACTCCCTCTCTTATCCATTTCCTTATAGTATCGCCAAGCTAGCTTGGGGATCGAATTACGTCAGAGTTCGATTCACACTATCTAGCTATTCTTTTGGTATAGTAAAGTTGATTATTTTGGGTATGGCATGTATAGGTAATTGGTCATTTTGTTTATGTCATATTGGTTAGCCAAGGTGTTGGTTATTAATGTTACTCAATTCATTTTATAAATGGCCATTGAAATTGGTCAATACTAGTTAAGTTATACCAATTCAACAATGATGAAATTCATGAAATGCAAGCTCGTGCAATTGAATGAGTAATGTGTGAAATATTTGCGTGATGAATGTAGTGTGGATTTAAGGTGTGGATGTCTTGATTTTGGTTATTAGAGATGCCTTATTGTGATATGTGTGTTGTATTGAAATGGTATTAGTTTGGTTGCTTTTCATGATGGCAATTGGCTTGGTAAATAGCCTCATAATGTGACACACGGTCAACCCCGAGGGAATTTTTATAGGCTGTGTGTCCCCTGCATCTAATTTGTAAAAAATTCAGTTCGTCACACGGGCCAGCACAGGGGCGTGTGACTAGGCCATGTGCTTCTAAGTGTCTGCTGACGTCATAAACAGAATGTCAATGTTTTCACACAAGGGCTAAGACATGGGCGTGTCATGGTAGTATGAGGGACACGGACCAAAGATGTGTTTCAGGCCGTGTGAAAACCCTTGTAGGTTCAAAATGAAAAATAAAATTCATACGGGCTAGGAACACAGCCATGTGTGACTACACAGCCTGCCCATACGGGCGTGTTCCTTTCCACACGAGCTGATCACAACAAAATAGTCTAGTTTTAAAATTTATAAAGGATAATCAAACCTGTAGACTAACAATGACAACGATAGAGGCAAGTGCACCTGTCGAACAGTAGTATAGCTTTGGCAAGAATATATTATCGAACCCAAGGAACCAAAAAGTACTACTACTCACTTTCTTCATTTTATTTAGCCTTAAATATGGAGTGATTAATTAACTTATCTAAGACTAATGAAATAGTTAAACTAAATGCAAAGAAAAAATAATAAACTAGGAAAAGACTTTGGAAAACTCAGTTGATAAAGACGATACCCTCGAGAAGAATCCACCTATGACTTCACTTATTATCTAACTTTCAATTCATATGATTTTTTTTTTACTTAGCTTGATCCGTGAGACTCCTTAACATATATTAAACCTTCTCTCGAATAGAATAACATTTAACCTTAGGTTAATTAGTGGAACTCTCGTTCTCTTATAATAACCCCCTAAGGAAGCAATAAATCGATCAATGGACTCCCATATTAGGTTTCACCCTAATCTGGAAAAATCTCGTAACCTTATCTCTAGGCGCCTGATCAACTCCGCTTAATTATGCTAGATCTACTCTTAGGCAGGGTCTATTCCTCCTCCACCTAAGCACATCAAATTAAATTAAGCAACATAATTAAGAACAAACTAAGTATTTAGCATATGAACCAATAAATCAAATAACAAAATCCATCATAGGTTTCATCCCCATTAGGTATCTGAAGGATCTAGTTCATAATAAAATAAGAAAACATCTCAAGAGAAAAGATAAAACAAAACATAAGAAATTCCTAAAACCCCGAAGGAATTGAAGGGAGATCCTCCATCTTGAGTAGAATTTCGACTCTTTGAGATGGATCAACTGGCTATTTTCGAGTAATTTCCTAAATGAGTAAAGCTCTGGCAGAAAACTTTGCTAAAACATCCGCCCTTGAATTACTGCCTTAGATTGTTTATATAGACATTTAGGATACTTTACTTGGCTCCTAAGTACTCATAATTCAAGTGAAATTCATCCTAAGTGTTTGAGTGGACTTAGGATTGTGTTTCTTAGGCTCCAAGCATCCAATTTCGAGTGAAATTGCTCTTTCCTGCGGCAAGGGCACGACCTTGACACGCTCGTGTAAACCATGGTCCAGCCCGTGTCTCCATTCTGTCGATTTAGGCACGGCTATGACATGCCCATGCAATATCTGGGTAGAGGCCGTGCTTCGAGCCTGCCAATTGGGGCACGGCCATGTACATCAGGGTCAGGCCGTGTTGGGCTTTTTGTCAACGAGGTATGGTCGTGTAAATCAGATTGTGACCGTGTGCAATCTAAATATTGGGGCACGGCCGTGTTGCATGAAGTCCTGGCCATGCTGACTTTTTGGGTTGGCCCACTTTGGTCCGTTTTAAACCCGTTTTGTGTCCTTTTTATCCTTAGGTGCTTTCCTAAGTATAAGACATGAAAAGAAAGGATGAAGAGCACCTTTTTACATAAATTAAGGATAAATTCATCCAAAAGCATACTATATGTGGGATTAAAATATGTTACTTTTAAGGTTTATCAAATGCCCCCACACTTAAGCTTTTGCTTGTCCTCAAGCGTTCTCAACTTACAATTAAAACTAGCTTTCCAAAATTCATAATTCCCATTGACAATGCCTCATCATAATTCATAGATAATTTATACATGGATCATTTAGCTTGAAGTGCCCTAAAGATTCAAACGAGATAAGTCATGATTTTGTAGCATGAAAACATAGGTGTCTCCCCTTATTTAAATAATTACCTTTGGTTCAAAACCGACGAGGATTGACATCCTCACTAAATATTCACTCAAAGCACTCAAAGTGTTTAAGGATCAAGAAAAAGCGCTCAAAAGTCGAACCTGAAAGGTTAATCCCATTGGCTTGCCTGAAAATCAAATTTTCACCACTACATATGAGATGATAAATAGATCAAAAGGTCTTTATTAGAGATGTAACGGGGCTTGGGTTAAAAGGTGTGAATAAAGGCTGAGTTAGAGGGTTAAAATCGAGATTGAATTGACTAATTACCTAATCTAAAAATAATGAACTAAATATGAATATTTAGATTGAATGAAAAGTAATAATACCACTATTGATAATTACTCTATAATAAAGATTATTTTTTTCACTTTAAAGTTTTATAATACTTTAATACGAGCTTTTTCTTCAACAATTGGAGTTTAATTACTCTAAGCTCTTTTATTGAATAAACTTGGATTTTTTTTTTTTGAAGAACAAACTAAGAAAAACTTAATAGAAGGAACTTTGATAATTGAAATAACCTAATTTGGCAATTGGTCAAGTCAATTCTCGATAGAGGGATAGTCAAAAGAATGTTGATAACAAATACGGAGGGATTTTGGGTTAATATTAGTGGGTGAGTCAATAAAAAGGTTGTTAGGATTCAACGGGGTTCACTAGGAGTTATTTATGTAGGTAGGCTTTTTAGTGGGTGAACGGGTTAAAACCTAGGTGCCTTTATCATCTCAGTATATCAAATCATTATTATGGTCTCAACATGCATAAACTAGGCAAGTTCTAGAATAACAGTTCAATGTTGACACACTCGTAATTAATAAAGCAGCACGAAAAAGAATATATATGCTTTACAAGGCTCAAAATCTCACAAAAATTATGGGTGTTTTGACATCAATCCTTATAAATTTTGAACTTCAAGGTGATACTCAAATCAGTTCAACGACCCATCATGCTTGATTCTCTAGTATTCTTCAAATTTAATCATCAATGCACAATTAACTATGATTTGTTCTAAAACATAACAATAAAAATCATAAATCATAGAAATTTCATCCTAATTAATAATATGAGAATAATACTTAAGATCAAGACTAAATTCAGGATTTGAGAATAATGCAAAAAGTTGGACACTCTTACTCCCCCACACTTAAGATGTACATTGCCCTTAATGTACAAAGATAAATAATGATAGTAATGGGATAAATCAAAAGAGAAGGAAGAAAGTGACACTTCCTAAATTTTAGGATGGCTCTAGGTTTTTAACGGTTGTCGTGGTAGACGAGAACTTGGAGGAGCGGTGTTTTGGTGGTGGTGATGGAGTGTTCTATGGGCCTGGTGGGGTGTCTACCAACGATCTCTGCTATATGAAGAAATTGGGGAACTTGTGAAGATATAGCCAAGAGATCTAGAGAAATAATAATAATATACTAATAATAAATTTAAATACTAAGGAAGGAAAAAGAAGGAGACTAAGAGGAAAAATGAAATTGAAAGAAAAGACTAATGGACTAAGGAGCCCTTATTGTTGGATGGTTTACAAAGTGGGTGTGACCTCGAAGGCTATGGTGTGTGATTCCCTAGCAGCCTTTAGAATCTAAAATCAAGAAACTAATATGAAATAAATTAAATTAATCAGAAAAGAAGTATAGATAAGGAAAATAAAGGAGACGAGAAAAGAAAAATAGAACCAAAATGGTTTTCGAGACCCTTGGCGTGTCAATTAAGTGAAGCTGCCGGCATGAACTCATGTTGAGCTTTCCTCTAAAGAGATGATGCTTACGTTTCTTTGGCATGATCTTTGTGTTGCTCAAGTGTCTTGGATCTTTTCTGTGAATAGGGAGAAAAATTTGGAAGAAAGAGAAGGAAGAAGGAATGTGGGAGAGAAGGGAAGGCTGTGGGGATTTAAATAAAATTTCAAATCTGGCTTGTTCCCACACCCGTGTACCGAGGGTGTGTCTATTCACACGGCTTCCTAGCACGGCCATGGCTAATGGCGTGTTGTGTGGTAGAACGGTTTTGTTGCGGGCGTGCGACTTGTTTTTGATTGGTTATGCTAAGGAAAAGGTAGGAAGAGGTAGTTTAGGGTGGTGGAGGGTGTGGGTATGGTGGAAATTTTAGGGAAGAAGGCTGGGAATTGTGTCTAGGGTTTAAAATGGGGTAGGGTTTCCGATTAATTTTCTTAGATAAAGAGGGGACATGGCCTCCTGACACGGCCGTGTTAAATTTGAACTGCCCGTGCTTTTCGCGATTGCTTGGAATTGGGCGCGATTTAGGGTCTTTAGAACGCCCGTGTGATATTTTGACATGCCCGTTCTTGATAAGTCAGTATGTTCACACGGTCACAGTGCACGCCCATGTTCCAGCCATGCTGGATATGTTAGTTGCCTCACACGGTTATGAGGAACACCCCGTGATTTTATCGCAGCCTGTGTTGGAAAAGAGAGGTTTTCCCTGTTTATGCACGGCTATGGGCACGCCCGTGTTCAAGGCCGTGTTAATGATCCTGCATTTTTATTAGACTTTGTAAACAAAGTTAATGTGTTTAGTACTCGGGTTGCCTCCTGAGAAACTCTCATTTATAGTCTTAAGCTAGACTCTCTCTATTTTTAGTTCTAAAGGAAGGCTCATGGAGCATAAACTCCTCTCTTGAAACACCCCAAACCCGGCCCACAAGCCTTGATCGGATCTGGCATGCTTTTAGGAAAAACCATTCGAAACTTATTTGAAACTTTGCTAAAATTTTTTTCGTGTTTTTGAAAATAGTTGATTTGGGTTGGGCTCGAATTTTAAAACCCGTGTCGATTAGGTGTTAAAGCAATTTGTTATTTATAATTAAGAAGAATTAACTTTAATTTGATAAATATCGTGCCATAGCAAAATAATTTAAATGCATGAGTAAACAGTTCATACTATAACCTTATTACATCAAAAATAAAACCCCAAAATAAAATTCAAAGTACTTAAATAAAATGAAGTATCCAACTAATAGAACTCGTGCTGAGCATGGTCACCGCTAAGCTCCTACCGACCCGGTCCATTACTGTGCGTCACCTGAAAAATATTCCCACAAGGGGTGAGTCAAACAGACTCAATGTGTACTATCAACACTAAGTCTCAACAATTATAGCATATCAAATCATACATATTCATATAGCATTTAAATAAAATGATGCAATCCCGAACCTAAGCCTATATATCCATCTACTACACATCACTCGTACCAACCGTCACACCGTGGGGACTACTAAGTCAACCCTCCATCCGCTATACACCATTGAAGCGCCATTGCAATGACGTGCTCATCGCCCTTATAAAATTCGTGACATAAGTCACCACATTCATATATTGTGACATAAGTCACCACATTCTTATATTGTGACATAAGTCACCACATTCTTATATTGGGGTATAAAACCACCAATTCACTTCCCCTTTACATATCACCCATATGCCCATGTCATACAAAACATGCAAATATTATGCCTTATGCTTATTCACATTCTTATTTTTGCACTTATGTGCCTTAACATATATTTTTCACAATATACTCATAGTAGGGGTAGGAAAACGTACCTGAGTATTTCGTTCGTAACATTGCATGGTACTTTTAGCCACTTCATACATATATTTATTAACACATATATTAACGCATAACCATAATTTAATTGAAGCTTAGTGTGGGTGTACACACCTGATTTTCTTAACGCTTTATTGAATTTTCGAAAACCCGATCTAATGCTTTAAATCTTAGTTCTTATATTTGGTCAACCTTAAACAATTTAGAATAAAGCCATTCGGCTAATTAATTAAATCCCGAAGGACTATCGAAATCAAAATCTTACCTTATTACCGATTTCACTACTAACAAATTCGAAACTTGTAGTCTTTCCTTCCTTGCAATCGACTAACACTAAGTCACTTGATTCAGTTAGTTTCGGCTTTTAAATAATTAAGAAATAGGTCTAATCACCAAATAGGCCTTGGCCGAATGTCTTAAGCACTTACCTTGTGGATCTAAATCCCAAAAACTGTTTCTTGCTCCTTGAGTAATCAAAATCCCTGCCTACCAATTGTTAGAATTGACTATATACAATAAATCCATGGAGATGGCCTTTAACCGAAACTACTTATCACTTACCACTATGTCGCTTACCTTAGATCTGAAATCCCGGATGGTTTCCTTAGAAGTCAACCCTATGGAAATCCCGAAAGAATCCTTCATAGTTTCGGCCAAAACATTAAGGGGATTAGAACCTTGTTTTTGGCTTTAAGAAAAAGATTGAAAAGAATCGATAATTGATCCTTACCTTTATGATAGAAATCGATTGCTCTTTGTTGGATCCACAGAGAGATTCGGCTATGGCTAGATATTATTCAACGGATTTCGACTTTTGAAGTTATGAAGAAATCAGCTAGGGTACCTTGAGATTCGCCTTTTGGAGAATCAAGAGAAAAAAAAATGGGTGTATGAGACTTAAAGAGAATTCAACAATGGCTAAGGAGGATCCTATTTTCGGTTTTGACAAAATAAAGAGAGAAAGAGAAGAGTGGCTAGAGAATTCGGTAGAGGCTTCAAAAGAGCAAAGAATAATAGCCTTAATTATCCCCCTCTTGCCGAAATTACTAAGCCTAGAGTCCCTTGGCCGGCCACTACATCCTCTCACTATCCAATCCCCTAATTCACTCTTCCTTAGCCAAATCATGAAGTGTCCATGTGCCGTCCACTTCCTTTCCTCCAGAGTCCATGTGCCGTCCACTTCCTTTCCTCCTTGTAGCAAAATTAAAATCTTTTATTTGCTTTCCTTGTGACTCGAACCTTGGCCCATTTACACTGCTTGTGGCGTCATTCCTAGAGGCCTTAAGTGGCGCCTCCAAGCCACTGTACCAAGCCCATTTTCCATGTCACAACTCCTCTACTATTTCTTTTAAGGCCTTAACAGACTAGCTCCCTCTTTTAGACTTAGAATCTAAGAATTTCTACAACATTTAACTATACACTAAGGTTTACAAAAATCCATAATGCACATCCACAACACACATAAGCATGCTATTTCATATAATTAAGCAATTAATGCATAGGCCATAATCTGGGATATTACAGTTCTACCCCCCTTAAAATAATTTCGACCTCGAAATTACCTGGCTAGAATAGGTGGGGGTATTGTTGTCTCATCGCTTCTTCTAGCTCCCACGGAGCTTCCTTCGATCCATGATTTCACCACAACACCTTGACCAAAGGGACCGATTTCCTTTGTATCACTTTCACATCTCGTTCCAAACTCGAATCGGCTCTTCCTCATAAGACAGATCTGGTCTCAGCTCTATTTCTTCAACCAGAACTACATGAGACGAATCCGATCGGTATCGACGTAGCATGGACACATGAAATATGTCATGTATCTACTTCAGTTCCGGTGGCAACTCCAACTGGTATAGCACTGGTCTAACTCGCTTCAATACTCGATAAGGTCCTATGAACCTTGGACTTAGCTTCCTTTTTCGACCAAATCTCATCACCTTCTTCGTGGTTAAACTTTAAGGAACACTTGATCTCCCACATCAAATTCTATTTCCTTCCGCTTGAGATCTGCGTCGACTTACATCTCATCGGATGCCTCCTTTAATCGAGCTCGAATTACACTAACCTTCTCCTCAGATTCTGCCATAATTTTCGGACCCAAATTCTAACGTTCTCCCAATTCTGTCCAACATGTAGGAGTCGACACTTTCGACCATACAAGGTTTTACATGCGGTGCCATCCGAATACTTACCTGATAGCTATTATTGTATGCAAACTCTGCCAGAGGCAAATATTCTTCCTAACTTCCTCTGAGTCTATCACATGACCTCTCAAAGATATCCTCTAACACTTAGATCACTTTGCTTAGTGGCCATCCGATTGTGGATGGAAAGCCGTAATGAAATCCAATCTAGTGCCTAAAACCTGATGTAGAGCTTTCCAAAACCGAGACGTGAACCTCGGGTCCCCATCCAAGATAATTGACATCAGTACTCCATACAACCTTACAATCTCCACTACATACAACCTTGCTAACTTTTGTAGGGAGTAGCCAACCTGCACTGGAATAAAATACGCGGACTTTGTCACCCGATCCACTATCACATATATCGAGTCCTTCTTAGTAGGCGTAAGGGCATGAAGCAATCCTGACGAAACTTGGTGTTCAGCCTTGACTTGCTGACATGTCAAGCATTTGCCAACAAATTCAGTCACTTCCCGCTTAAGACCAGGCCACCAAAACTGTTCCCTTAAATCTCTGTACATTTTACTACCTCTGGGATGCATAACATAAGGGCTACTATGCGATTCCCGAAGAATTCTTTGCCTAATCTCCTCATCCTTTGGCATATAGACTTTTCCCTTGAAACACAATACTCCTTCATTATTAAAACCATAATTTTCCAACTCTCCATTCTGCATTTGTCTCAACTTAGCACTCAAATCCACATCCACCAACTGTCCCTCTTTCACTTCATTCAACCACGTCGGCTTAACTTGCAGCTCTGCTAGCAGGCTTCCATCATCATACAAGCTTAGATGTGCAAACATTGCCCTCAGATCTGACACAACCTTTCTGCTTAGGGCATCCGCTACCACATTTGCCTTGCCCGGGTGGTACACTATAGAGCAATCATAGTCCTTCAATAGTTCCACCCACCTTCGCTGTCTCAGATTCAACTCTTTTTGAGTCAGCAGGTACTTAAGGCTCTTGTGGTCTGTGTAGATCACTGACTTTTCTCCATAAAGATAATGCCTCCATACCTTAAGGGCAAATACCACTGCTGCCAATTCCAAATCATGCATCAGGTAGTTAACCTCATGTGGCCTTAGTTGTCGAGATGCGTAAGCAACTACCTTCCCATCTTGCATAAGGACACCTCCCAATCCTGTATGGGAAGCATCACAATATACTACAAAATCCTTCCCTGCCTCAGGCTGAATCAAATTTGGAGCTTCGGTCAAGACCTTCTTAAGCTACTCAAAGCTCTCCTGTTGCTTATCAGTCCAAATGAAAGGCACTTCCTTCCTTAATAACTTTGTCAGAGGCGCGGCTATCAACGAGAACCCTTCCACAAACCTTCTATAATTGCCTCTCAATCCTAAGAAACTCCGAACTTCCACCATTGACTTAGGGGGTTTCCAATCCAGAACTGCCTTAATCTTCCGAGGATCCACCCTTATTCATTCTGCAGATACCACATGTCCTAGAAACGTAACCTCCTTAAGCCAAAATTTGCACTTGCTAAATTTGGCATAGAGCTTCTTTTCCCTCAACACTTCCAACACCATTCGGAGATGCTCATCATGCTCCTCTTCAGACTTGAAATACACCAGAATATTGTCTATGAACACAATGACAAACCGGTCTAGATAGGGTTGGAAAACCCGATTCATCATGTCCATGAATGCGCTGGGGCATTCGTCAACCCAAACGGCATTACTATGAATTCAAAATGCCTATACCTTGTCTAGAAAACCGTCTTATGGATATCTACCTCCTTCACCTTAAGCTGATGATATCCAGACCTCAGATCTATCTTTGAAAATATTGCGACCCCTTTAAGCTGATCGAACAAGTCATCTATTCTTGGCAATGGATACTTGTTCTTGATGGTCAGCTTGTTCAACTGACGATAATCTATGCACATGTGCATAGTTTCGTCCTTCTTCTTCATGAACAGGACTGGTGCTCCCCATGGAGACACACTGGGTCGAATAAACCCACGATCTAGCAATTCTTGGATTTGAGCCTTGAGCTCAACCAACACCTTTGTGCCATTCTATAGGGCAATTGACACAAGAGCTATACCCGACAGCAAGTCAAGTCCAAACTCCACCTCCCGTCCGGGTGTATTTCGGGTAATTCCTCCGAAAGACATCCTCAAACTCCCTTACAGTTCTAACTCCACTGACTCCCCCTTTTTTCGCATTCAAAGTACTAACGAAAGCCAAGAATGCCTTGCATCCTTTCTGAACCATCTTATCAGCCTTTAAAGCAGAAACTACATTAGATAGGTAGTTTCTTCTTTCTCCTATCATAACCACTTCCTCATCCTTGGGGGTCTTTAATTCCATTCGTTTGGCTGCACAATCCAATACAGCCTTATGCTCCACTAGCCAATCCATGCCAAGTATAAGATCGAATTGCCCGAAGGGTAATTCCATTAAGTCAGCAAAAAATATCGCTCCTTAAAGTTCCAAAGGTACTCTTCGAAATATCTTATTCACCACTATAATTTGACCTAGTGGGCTTACTACAGTCATCTCCTTACTAGATAGTTCAGAGGCTATCCCTGGAGTTTCAACTACTCTACATGTAACATAAGAATGGGTCGAGTTCACATCAATTAAAGTAACATAGGGTTTGCCAGATATAAGAAAGGTACCTGTTATGACGTCCGATGCATCTCCATCCTCCATCCGACGAATCGCATAAACCAAACCCGGCTATCTTGCCTCTGTATTACTAACACCTCTGCCTGGTGTTCCCCATCCTCTACTAACACCATTACCTCTGCTAGCCAAACCACGACCTCGCGGTGGCTGCTGTCCTCCTCTTCCCACTTGGTTAGGTCCTTGATTCACTGGTCGACCCCCTTTGGTTCTCATGGGGCAATCCTTAATCATGTGGTCCTTGGACCCACACTTAAAGCATCCTCCTATCTTTTTCCAACACTCTCCTAAATGCTTCTTCCCACATTGATCACAAGCACGACATCGCCTCCAAGAGTAGCCCTCACCGACCTCATGACCCATCTACTCTAGGCCTCTTTTGCTCATTCCTTACCGGCCTTGATGATCCAAAGCCTCTCTTCTACCTATTTTGATCGGAGTTCTGCCTTACGGAATCCTTGATACCCTCGGCTACTTTAGCCTTTTCCACTAACACAGCAAACTCCCACTCCTATTGTGGGGCTATCATTAACCTCAGGTCATCCTTTAGTCCGTCTTCAAATCGGACACACCGTTCATGCTCAGTAGCCACTATTCCTCAAGCATAACGGCTCAGCCTTAGGAATTCAGCTTCGTACTCAGCTAGGGACTTGATCCCTTAAACCAGCCCTAGAAATGCCTTCCTCTGAGCATCGATATAATGAGTACCAACATACTTCTTCTGGTATGCCACCTTAGCATACTCCCAAGTGAGTTCCTCAGCTATAGCACCATTCCTCACCGTGAGCCACCATTGATATGACTCATCGCGAAGAAGTGACACCAACCCTTTCAACTTTTCCTCATCAGTTAAGTCGAGCTCATCCATAATTCGCTCAGTCGCCTCCAACCAGTATTCAGCGGTACTGGGTGTCACACCAGATATACCACGGAATACCTCAGCTCTATTGGCTCGGAGTCACTCAAGACCGACTTTCGAGCTCCCATGCCTCCACCGCCTAGCCACCCTTTCTAAAACCAGAAGATAAATCGCTGTGACGCTGCGTCATCCCGGTCTAATCCTGATATTCCACATCAACGGTTGGTGGTGGTGGTGGCGTTTTATTCTCAAATCCTTGACCCGATCCAACAGGTTCAGACACAGTCATTCGACCTCTTTCACGGCCACGCACGTTATGACCACGTCCCCTTGAATTCATACTTTTGCTTAGCGTTTATCTGGTTAAAGAATTTTATGTATTAGTTTTGTTCCACTGATTTAACACGAACAGTTTTATGTTAAATTGTTCTAAGAAGTAGTTCTTTCGATTCATACACATAAAGTCTCATATCATTCATTTAATCACACACATGAACTTGCGTTCATTACAGAAAATGTTGTAGTTGTCATTGTTTATTGTTTTCCACTACCAGGGGTATTTCCAAAATTTTATCCTATAGGGGTATTTTGGTAATTTTTCAAATTAGGGTATTTGAAAATGTTGCAAAATAGAGATTGTTGATATTTTACAAAAGTAAAGTTCTTGCTGGAAAAATTTCAATGGTGAAGTGATAATTTTATACACGAGAGGTATTTTTGTAATTTTTTACAAGTCAGGGTTATTTCGGTAATTTTTCGCAAAATATGGTTCCTGATGACTTTTCAAAACAAGAGTATTGTTAAAGGTTTTAATTTGAGGGTACTTGGTAATTTTCCTCTCGAGGGTATTTTGGGTCATTTGTACAAGTAATTTGGTCATTTTGCAAATCATAAATTTTCCAAATCGGTGTCTTGATATTTTGTAAAGTTTTTGGATATTTGTGCAAAATCAAAATTGTTATTGACATCGGGGGTAGTATGGTAATTTTGGGAAATTAATGGCATTTTAGTAATTTTTCCAACCAGGGGTATTTGGGTCATTTTAGTAAATCAAAAATATTTTGGAAAAATTTGTTCAAAATAGTTTTCCTATACCTTAAAATGATAATTTGGTGTTTTTAAGTCTAAGGTTTTTATAAAAAAATATGGCTAGTCCCTTTCGGGTTTTAGTTATTGGGTTTAGCCTGTGGCTGAGTCCTCTTGGTTAGGGTGAACCATCACTACGCACCAGGTAGGGTTTGAGTGGGTAGGAGGTGAGTCATTAGGACTGCTTAAATACCAAGCTCCCATAGAATCCAGTCCTAGACATGCGCACAATGGTTGCCACACCCTTAACTCGGCGACTGAGACACGGGTTTGTTTGGTTTGACTTTATGTTTTATGTAACTTGGTGTTTGAAGTATACTAATCCTAGGATTTAATTCCTAGTCCACTAATCTACGTCCCTATATATTCCCACATACAATTCACAAAAAAGTTAGGGGTACTTACCTGGTGGACTTCGGGCCGGAGACTCAGGTGCCATGCCAGAAAACCTGCTTACTTCTTAGAAAAATCCATTTTCAAAAGAAAGAAAATGTTTTGGGCCCTAAAAGCCCTCAAGGTCAAGTTTTGAATCGGGCTCTGATACCAAACTGAAACACCCCAAACTCGGCCCACAAGCCCTGACCGGATCTGCCATGCTTCTAGGAAAAACCATTCGAAACTTATTTGAAACTTTGCTAAAATTTTTTTGTGTCTTTGAAAATAGTTGATTTGGGTTGGGCTCGAATTTTAAAACCTGTGTCGATTAGGTGTTAAAACAATTTGTTATTTATAATTAAGAAGAATTAACTTTAATTTGATAAATATCGTGCCATAACAAAATAATTTAAGTGCATGAGTAAACAGTTCATACTATAATCTTATTACATCAAAAATAAAACCCCAAAATAAAATTCAAAGTACTCAAAAAAAATGAAATATCCAACTAATAAAATTCATGCTGAGCATGGTCACCGCTAAGCTCCTGCCGACTCGGTCCATTACTGTGCGTCACCTGAAAAATATTCCCACAAGGGGTGAGTCAAACAGACTCAATGTGTACTATCAACACTAAGTCTCAATAGTTATGGCATATCAAATCATACATATTCATATAGCATTTAAATAAAATGATGCAATCCCAAACCCAAGCCCGTATATCCATCCGCTATACATCACCCGTACCAACCGTCACACCGTGGGGACTACTAAGTCAACCCTCCATCCGCTACACACCATCGAAGGCAGTCGCTGCAGTCGACGTGCTCATCACCCTTATAAAATTCGTGACATAAGTCACCACATTCATATATTGTGACATAATTCACCACATTCTTATATTGTGACATAAGTCACCACATTCTTATATTGGGGTATAAAACCACCAATTCACTTCCCCTTTACATATCACCCATATGCCCATGTCATACAAAACATGCAAATATTATGCCTTATGCTTATTCACATTCTTATATTTGCACTTATGTGCCTTAACAGATATTTTTCACAATATACTCATAGTAGGGGTAGGAAAACGTACCTGAGTATTTCATTCATACCATTGCATGGTACTTTTAGCCACTTCATCCATATATTTATTAACACATAGATTAACGCATAACTATAATTTAATTGAAGCTTAGTGTGGGGGTACACACCTGATTTTCTTAACGCTTTATTGAATTCCCAAAAACCCTATCTAATGCTTTAGATCTTAGTTCCTATATTCGACCAACCTTAAACAATTTAGCATAAAGCCATTCGACTAATTAATTAAATCCCGAAGGACTATCGAAACCTTAATCTTACCTTATTGCCGATTTCACTACTAACAAATCCCAAAACTTGTAGTCTTTCCTTCCTTGCAATCGGCTACCACTAAGTCACTTGATTCGGTTAGTTTCGACTTTTAAATAATTAAGAAATAGATCTAATCACCAAATAGGCCTTGGCCAAATATTTTAAGCACTTACCTTGTGGATCTAAATCCCGAAAACTGTCTCTTGCTCCTTGAGTAATCGAAATCCCTGCCTACCAATTGTTAGAATTTGCTATATACAATAAATCCATGGAGATGGCCTTTAACCGAAACTACTTATCACTTTTCACTATGTCGCTTACCTTAGATCTAAAATCCCATATGGTTTCCTTAGAAGTTGACCCTATGGAAATCCCAAAAGAATCCTTCATAGTTTCGGCCAAAATATTAAGAGGATTAGAACCTTGTTTTCAACTTTAAGAAAAATATTGAAAAGAATCGATAATTGATCCTTACCCTTATGACAAAAATAGATTGCTCTTTGTTGGATCCACAGAGAGATTTGACTATTGCTAGATATTATTCAACGGATTTTGGGTTTTGAAGTTATGAAGAAATCGGCTAGGGTACCTTGAGATTCGGCTTTTGGAGAATCAAGAGAAAAAGAGATGGATGTATAAGACTTAAAGATAACTCGGCAATGGCTTAGGAGGATCCTATTTTGGTTTTGACAAAATAAAAAGAGAAATAGAAGAGTGGCTAGAGAATTCGGCAGAGGCTTCAAAAGAGAAAAGAATAATAGCCTTAATTATCCCCCTCTTGCCAAAATTACTAAGCCTAGAGTCCCTTGACCGGCCACTACATCCTCTCACTATCCAATCCCCTAATTCACTCTTCCTTAGCCAAATCTTGAAGTGTCCATGTGCCGTCCACTTCCTTTCCTCTAGAGTCCATGTGCCGTCCACTTCATCTCCTCATTGTAGCAAAATTAAAATCTTTTATTTGCTTTCCTTGCGACTCGAACCTTGGCCCATTTACACTACTTGTGGCGTCATTCCTAGAGGCCTTAAGTGGCACCTCCAAGCCACTGTACCAAGCCCATTTTCCATGTCACAACTCCTCTACTATTTCTTTTAAGGCCTTAACAAACTAGCTCCCTCTTTAGACTTAGAATCTAAGAATTTCTCTGAGATTTAACTATACATTAAGGTTCACAAAATCCATAATGCACATCCACAACACACATAAGCATGCTATTTCATATAATTAAGCAATTAATGCATAGGCCATAATCCGGGATATTACATCTCTTGTATCTGCAAGATCTGCACCATTATAAATCTTAAGTTGGTGACCATTTACCTTGAATGTACCTTTAGTGGGATGAGTTACCTTAATGGTGCCATATGAAAATATTGTTTTGATCATGAATGGGCCTGACCATCTGGATTTTAACTTCCCAGGGAATAATTTAAGCCTTGAATTGTATAATAGGACTAGGTCTCCTACTTCAAAATGTCTTGATTGCTTGAGGCGGGCATCATGACGTCGCTTTGTTGCTTCTTTGTACAACCTTGAGTTCTCATAGGCTTCCATTCTCCATTCATCTAACTCGTTTAACTACATCATTCTTCTCTTCCTACAAGGTCAAGGTCAGTATTTAAAAATTTTATTGCCCAGAAAGCTTTGTGTTCTAACTCGAATGGTAGATGACAACTTTTCCCGTATATGAGCTTGTATGGGGATGTCCCTAGAGGTGTTTTGAATGCTATTTTATAAGCCCATAAAGCATCATCTACTTTAACTTCCCAATCTTTTCTATTTGATTCAACTATTTTTCTAGAATGTGCTTAAGCTCTCAGTTTGCTACCTCAAATTGCCCACTAGTTTGGGGATGATAAGGGGTGGCTGTTCTGTGGCATACCCAAATTTCTTTAAGACTTTTTCAAATTTTGTATTACAAAAATGAGTACCTCTATCACTGATGATGGTTCTAGGTGTACCGAATCGGAAAATAGTCTCTTGAGAAATTTAACTACAACCCTAGCATCATTGGTAGGTAAGGCTTCCCTTTCTACCTATTTTGACATGTAATCAACTGCTACTAGGATGCATTTATTTCTAAATGAACTCGTGAATGGTCCCATAAAATCAATACCCCATACGTCAAATATTTCACATGATATCATATATGTTTGAGGCATTTCATCATGTTTAGAGATGTTACCTGTTCTTTGGCATTTGTCACACGAGTTAACATACCTATTGGCATCTTTAAATAGAGTGGGCCAACAAAAACCTAATTCGAGTATTTTGTGTGCTATCTTAATACCACTGTAGTGTCCTCCTGATGGTCCTGAATGACAATGTTCCAGGATTTTGCTTGCCTCTGTCCTTGTAACGCATCTTCGAATTACCTGATCTGCACATATGCGAAAAAGAAAGGGATCCTCCCAAAAATAATTTTTCACATCAGCAAAGAATCGCTTCTTTTGGTGATGTGTCAATTTTCTTGGTAGGATGTTAGCTGCTAGATAGTTTGTAATATTTGCAAACTAGGGTACTTTAGAATGTGTTATAGAAAAGAGCTGTTCTTCGGGAAACGAATCATTTATTTCATGTTCATCAAGCTCTTTGGTGTGTGGATTTTCAAGTCTTGAAAGATGATCTGCCGCGAGATTCTCAGCTCCCCTCTTATGCTGTATTTCCAAGTCAAATTCCTATAAGAGTAAAATCCATCGTATTAGTCTAAGTTTTGCATCAGGTTTGTTTAAAAGATAACGAAGAGCTAAATGATCAGTGTAAAAAACAACTTTAGATAATATTAGATATTGTCTAAATTTGTCAAAAGCAAAAACTACAGCTAGTAATTCTTTCTCAATCATTGTGTAATTTTCTTGCGCGGGTGTTAATGTTCTACTAGCATAGTAGATTGGCTGAAAATGCTTGTCTTTTCATTGTCCCAAAATTGCACCTAGTGCAAAGTCACTTGCATCACACATTAATTCGAAGGGTAAGTTCCAATCAGGTGAAATTATAAATAGAGCATTTACTAATTTATCCTTAAGGACATTGAATGCATCTAAACATTCCTGATTGAAATTAAAAGAAACATCTTTTTCTAGTAATTTTGTCAAAGGCTTAGCTATTTTGGAAAAATCCTTAATAAATCTTCTATAAAAACCTGTGTGTCCTAAAAAACTTCTAATAGCCTTGACTAAGCTAGGGGGAGGTAATTTTTCTATGGTTTCAACTTTTGCTTTATCTACCTCAATTCCTTTACTAGAAATCTTATGCCCTAATACAATCCCTTCTCTAACCATAAAATGGCATTTCTCCCAACTTAAAACAATGTTTGTTTCTTCACATCTCGTTAGAACTCGTTTTAAATTTTTAAGGCAAAGATGGAAAGAATTATCGAATACTGAGAAATCATCCATAAATACCTCCATGATGTCCTTCACGAGTTTGTCGAAGATTGCCAACATGCAATGCTAAAAAGTAACAGCATTACATAATCCAAAGGCATTCTATGATAAGCAAATGTACCGTATGGGCATGTAAATGTTGTTTTTTTTTTTGGTCTTCAGGAGCTATGGGGATTTGAAAGTATCCGGAGAGCCCATCCAGGAAGCAGTAGTACATATGCCCGGATAATCTTTCTAGCATTTGATCTATGAAAGGCAAAGGAAAATAATCTTTTCTGGTGGCATCATTCAACTTTCTATAGTCTATGCAGACTCTCCATCCTGTATCTGTTCTTGTGGGAATTAACTCATTTTTTTCATTGGGCAATACCGTCATTCCTCCTTTCTTTGGGACTACCTGCACTGGACTTACCCAAGTGCTGTCAGAAATAGGATAAACTATTCCTGCATCTAGAAGTTTAATTACATCGGCTTTGACCACTTCTGTCATGTTAGGGTTTAAACGTCTCTGAGGTTGCACACATGGTTTATATTCTTATTCCATCAAAATTTTGTGGGTGCAGAATGTGGGGCTTATTCCCTTGATATCGTAAATTTTCCATGCTATGGCTTTCTTGTGTTCTTTTAGTACTTTTATTAGTTCCTCCTTTTCTTTGGATTTTAATTCTAAGGAGATGATTACTGGTAGTGTAGAATTGTCTCCAAGGAATGCGTATTCTAGATGTTTTGGTAACTGTTTGAGTTCCAATTTGGGTGGCTCTATGATGGAGGGTTTTTGTTTTATTTCATTATCATTCTTGATGCTTTTTCTCTCCATTGTTCATATGATGACATTTTGATTCGACTCATTGTCTTCATCATCTTCCCCTCTTCTTGAGCGGACACAATTCCAATGTGTCACCTTGTATAATTTCTCGTAATGAATTCTTTATAATATGATTAGTAGTGTCGATGAAATAACAGAATCATCTTGTTCTTTAGAATATCGCATGGCATTACAGAGCTGAAAGATAATTTCTTCATCACCTATTCTCAGAGCTAGTTTACCATTACCTACATCAATAATAGCTCTAGCAGTGGCTAAAAAGGGACGCCCTAAGATTAAAGGAGCATTAATGTCTTCATCCTTGTCTAACACAACAAAATCAACAAGAAAAACAAATTTATCAATTTTGACCAAGACATCTTCAATAATTCCCCTAGGATATTTAATAGATCTATAGGCTAATTGAATACTCATCCTACTGGATTTGGTTCCCCAAGATTTAGCCGTTTAAATAATTTGTAAGGCATTAGATTAATACTAGCACCTAGTTCTGCTAATGCTTTCTTGATGTTTAAACTACCAATTAAGAAAGGAATAGTGAAACTCCCTGGATCTTTTAATTTTTGTGGTAGTCTATTTTGGAGAAGGGCTGAACATTCTTCGTTAAGCTCCACCATGGATACCTCCTCAAGCTTCCTTTTGTTCGTAAGAAGTTCCTTTAAGAATTTTGCATACTTCGGCATCTGTGAAATAGCTTTAATGAAAGGTATGTTAATATGTATTTGTTTAAAGAGTTCGAGGAACTTATCGTATTGAGCATCCAATTGTTCTTTCTTCAATTTTACTGGATATGGAATTTTTGTTTTATTCTCTTTAGGCATTCGATTATCATTTTAACCTTATACACTCTTTTTCTTGATAATTTCATGTGGTGTCTTTCTTTGTGGTTCAATTAACTTTTTTCCACTCCTTAGTGTAACTACTTTTACCTACTGTGTGCCTTTGGAAAAAATCTCTGTCTGTATTTCACATAATATCTCAATAAATAGTCCAAGCGACGTGATGATTTCTCTTACCTAAATTTTGATTCCTTCGATCGATATTTGTTATTCATCGAGTGTTTCTTCAGCCTTTTGAAGACGAGAGTTTGTAGCTGTTACCAATTTTGTCAAAATTTCTTCGAGGTTTGATTCCCCTTCCTAGGGGTAAAGTTGTTGAAAATTTGGAGGAAAATCTTGTCTTTGATCATTCCACGAGAAGTCGGGATGGTACCTCCATCCTGTACTATAAGTGTCACTATAAAAATTATTTTGACATCTAGAGTAGTTACCTATATAGTGGACTTGTTCATTTTTCATGCCATATCCGTAGGGTGGGTACTCAGGATTCACCACGCCTCTCAGATTCAAGTTATACTACATTATTGGGTGTACCTGCGAGAGATTATTCAAACCATCAATCTTTTAATTCATTATTTCGAACTGATTAGATAACCTGGTGACCACGTCGTGGTTGAAAATACTGGTTGCTTCAGTAGCAATTGTCCCCATGCCTTGCCACTGATAATTATTCAGTGCCATTCCTTTGAAAAACTAGAATTATCTGTCAAAATTTAAATAAAAGAAAAGTTAACAAAGTAAAAATAATAATAATGGCTAGAGTAATAAAATATAGAGCTTTAGTAATATTTTAGAATTCCCAAGAACGGCGTAAAAACTTGATCATTTGCAAAATGTCTAGTTTTAAAATTTATAAAGGATAATCAAACCTGTAGACTAACTATGACAACGATAGAGGCAAGTGCATCTGTCGAACAGCAGTATAGCTTTGGCAAGAATATCTTATCGAACCCAAGGAACCTAAAAGTACTACTACTCACTTTCTTCCTATTATTTAGCCTTAAATATGGAGTGATTAATTAACTTATCTAAGACTAATGAAATACTTAAACTAAATGAAAAGACAAAAGAATAAACTGGGAAAAGACTTTGGAAAACTCAGTTGACAAAGACGATACCCTCAGGAAGAATCCACCTATGACTTCACTTATTATCTAACTTTCAATTCATATGATTTCTTTTACTTACCTTGATCCGTGAGACTCCCTAACCTATATTAAACCTTCTCTCGAAGCGAATAATGTCTAACCTTAGGTTAATTAGTGGAACTCTCGTTCTCTTATAATAACCCCTTAAGGAAGCAGTAAATTGATCAATGGACTCTCATATTAGGTTTCACCCTAATCCGAAAAAATCTCGTAACCCTATCTCTAGGCGCCCGATCAACTCCGCTTAATTATGCTAGATCTACTCTTAGGCAGGGTCTATTTCTCCTCCACCTAAGCACATCAGATTAAATTAAGCAACATAATTAAGAACAAACTAAGTATTTATCATATGAACCAATAAATCAAATAACAAAATCCATCATAGGTTTCACCCCCTTCAGGTATCTGAAGGATCTAGTTCATAATAAAATAAGAAAACATCTCAAGAGAAAAGATAAAACAAAACATAAGAAATCCTTAAAACCCTTTGAAAGAATTGAAGGAGAGATCCTCTGTCTTGAGTAGAATTCTGACTCTTCGAGATGGATCAACTGGCTATCTTCGAGTAATTCCCTAAACGAGTAAGGCTCTGGCAGAAAACTCTGCTAAAACCTCCGCCCTTGAATTGCTGCCTTAGATTGTTTATATAGACATTTGGTATGCTTTACTTGGCTCCTAAGTACTCGTAATTCAAGTGAAATTCGTCCTAAGTATTTGAGTGGACTTAGGATTGCGTTTCTTAGGCTCCAAGCATCCAATTTTGAGTGAAATTGCTCTTTCCCGCGGTAGGGGCAAGGCCTTGACACGCCGTGTAAATCATGGTCCAGCCCGTGTCTCCATTTTGTTGATTTAGGCATGGCTATGACACGTCCGTGCAATATCTGGGTAGAGGCCATGCTTCGGGTCTGCCAATTGGGGCACGACCGTGTACATCGGGGTCAGGCCGTGTTGGCTTTTTGTCGATGAGGTATGGTCGTGTAAATCAGGGTGTGATCGTGTGCAATCTAAATATTGGGGCACAGCCGGGTGGCATGAAGTCCAGGCCGTGTCGGCTTCTTGGGTTGGCCCACTTTGGTCCGTTTTAAACCCGTTTTGCATCCTTTTTATCCTTGGGTGCTTTCCTGAGTATAAGACATGAAAAGAAAGGATTAAGGGCACCTTTTTACAGAAATTAAGGATAAATTCATCCAAAAGCATACTATATGTGGGATTAAAATATGTTACTTTTACGATTTATCATGAGCATGTGGCCTTATTTTGAGCAAAAATTTTCTAAGTGTTCGTAAGTTTTCGATTTAATCTCGAGGCACTCCATATGTATATTTAGGGTCTTATAGACCTATAATAGGGATGTTATAATTTCAAATGAAAAGTTTTAAGTTGGGATGAAAATTTATAGCCCGATATTGTATGATGATGTATGTTAAGTTTGGTAATGCCTCGTACCAGGTTTCGGCGTCAGTTACGGGTAAGGGATGTTACAAATGGGTTGATCCAGGATCTATCAACTCAATTATATCAGTATCAAAAAGAGAAATGTACCGATAATAACGTCTGGCGATGATGCCTCCGCCCGTGCTTGGATAGCATAAGCTCGAGCAGGTGCCCGTGCCTCTGACTCACAGCAGAATCTCTCGTAGCACCTTGGTTACCACTCGTATTTCCAGTGTTTGGGGTGGTTTCCCTCTAGTACCCGTGTTACTTACTTTTGCCAATTGATCTTTTTCAGCTGTAATGTCATGAGACATTTAAAGCAAGCTCTGCTCACTAATCTACATTCACTGTAATGTCTCTTATTGCAGTGTTTACATTCATGTCTAGCATTTCTAACACTTCCCACACTAGCAACGGATGTCGCCTAAGGTTTAGAACTGAAATGTCTCATATCTCTGTCTCTAATTGAAATTCCTGTAGAAGCCGTAGAACGAGTATGATATTATTTAGATTAATTTGATGTTGATTGATGTGATTTTTCCGCAAGTATCTTTCTAGAACCCCTAGCCTCAAAATCGGCTTATCTTTTCTCTTTACAAAGCTCTTCGACTTTACAACCTCTGTCAAATAGAACGAAAAACTCTTTAGCTCGAATTCCACCTAAAAGTCTGATTTCTTCATTCAATCTATCCTCGAATCTTTTACACATTATAGCTTCAGAAGAAACACATTCATGAGCATATTTGCTGAGTCGTAGAGACTCTCTCTCATATTTTGTGACTGACATACAACCTGTTTTAATTCAAGAAACTCCTTTCTTTTATGATTGATGAACCTTTGGCTGATATATTTCTTTCTGAATTCAACTTGAAAGAACTCCCAAGCAACCCTTTCTCGTGGAACTACGGATATCAAGGTATTCACCACTGATACGTAGTATCTCGTAACAGTGATACAGCACATTTTAAGCATTCTTCAAGTGTGTAAGATAGTCCATCAAATACTAGAATTGTGTTCTCGAGCCAAAACTTGGCTCTCTCAGGGTTATCATTAATAGTGGCTCTGAAGTCTTCGGCCTCGTGTTTTTGTATCTTGTCAATAGGTGGTTTATTCAATCGCAAAAAATCAATACCTTAAGGAACTACAGAAAACTGTTGGGGAACGGGTGGGGGTGGAGTTTACTGAACAGTCGGGTTCATACGAATATACTGTGTGAACTAATTGTTCATTATCTGAAAGAAGGCTTCTTTAGCCTCACCCCCGTGACTACTAGACACGGGTCTAGATTCAGTAGGCATAGTCCCCTAAACAGGAGCTAGCGTGTTACTTTCTACATCATCCGCTATAGCTCGCTTGGGATCCATTACTATATAAAAACACATTCAAAAACATCAGGAGTCATCATACTATCACAGTTTTATATATGGCATGTATAGCTAGACTCACATACACTACATTTGTCCTAGAATCGACTAAATTGTAGCTTTGATACCAATAAATGTAACACCCCTAACCTGTAACGTCGTCGGAATAGGTTAAGAGGCATTACCAGACTAGTAACTCAGTTTAGAACAATCATTTATAAAATATCATCTCATTTCAATAAATATCATTAAATTCACATTCAACATATATCTAAATCGAGCATACAAAGTTAATTTATGCATTCGGGACTAAATCAGTAGCATATAATCAATTTCAGAAAAAGTAGGAAATTTTTGAATAAGGGTCACACGCCCTTATGAATAGACCGTGTGCCTCACACGGTTAACAGACATGCCTATGTCATAGGCCTTGTGGAAATAGGGCATACATACTGACTTGCACCACATGGCCGAAGGCACACCCGTGTGCCAGGCCGTGTGAAAATTGGAGATTGTACTAACTTGGGTCACACGGCCAACCACACGCCCGTGTGTCTATCTCGTGTGTCCTTCGAAATGGCCACACACCCCATGTGCTAGGCCGTGCCAAAATTGTAAGGTATATTGACTTATGCAACACGACCAAGTCAAATGCCCGTGTGTTAGGCTGTGTGCCATTTAGAGGGTATACTGACTTGTACCACATGGCCGGTCACACCTTGTGTGAGGCCATGTGGAGCATACTGACTTCCATCCATTACAACACTAGGGGACACACGGCCGTGCACTTAACTATGTGTCACACATGGCTGAGACAGATGCCCATGTCCCTAACCTGTGGACAAAAACAAGCTATTTGTAAAGCCATTTTTCCACCTTATTTTCACAAGCATACATAAGCAGAAATGACAACATTTCATAACCCAATAGGCAACCATTCTATAACATATCATACACATATTATTCCAATTCAACTTAGTACCGAGTTACCTAATTTATATCATGCATAATCCATTCATATGTCAACTATATATCAAGACATCATTTGCACATTTTCATTCCATCTATTTCTTGCCAAAACATACCATATTAGAACATTTATACACAATAAAAATATGGTATCAAAAAAAGCCAAATCATATGGCTTTACTTATACACCAAATGTACCAAAATCATAATCTCAAAAGACTGTAAGCTAGCCTATACATGCCATATTGACTATTATCCACAAGTTCTAAAGTACAAATTGAAATTTGGGTAGTGTAATATGCAACTCTGACTTGTCCAAAACGAGCTAGCTATCAAACCTCTATAAAACATAGAAAAAGAAATAGAGTAAGCTTTATAGTTTAGTAAGCTCGTATAATTTAGAATTAAACTTACCATTTATACGATAAACAAGGAAAATAATCAAGATGTATTCAATTCAATTACCAAATGCCTAAACATAAGCATTCAACACAAGTGAGTTACCTAAATATATGAAATCATCCATTATCTCAATACATTGCATTATACCATATTCATATATATTGTACAACATTGGTAACATCTCATTTTCAAACATATAGACAATAATTTATTTGAAAACTGTAACTCATCCATAGAAACATTATCTATGCCCGTTGAACCTATTAGAACTTCAAAGGATACTCGGGTAATATACATCAGTAATCCGTTAATTCATTATCATTTTTGCTCCTTCAAGCCATGATCGGTAAGCTCCTCCTGAGCTGATGAATAGTAAGCTCTATTGATCTGAAATTGTAAGCTCTGACTAGCTGAACAGTAGGCTCATACAAGCTGAGAACAGTAATATCTTATGAGCTGATATATATGTAAGCTCATACGAGCTGTGGTGAGTCCGCAACAAATGCAGGAGCTCGACCAAAATGGTAACTCTAGTGACATGTCACTCGTATCTTATGAATTTATGCGGCTCAAATGGGGCTCGGTAACCAATAGATTTTATCGATAAGGCATTCATAATTCAAGTATATCAATTATACAATCACATACATTCATTTCAAATATTTAACAATATATAAAAGTTTGCTTCTAATTACACGAACTTACCTCGTATCCCTCGAATGAAAATTATCGTCTATTCGCCAACATTTCTCTTTCCCCGATCTAGTTCTAGCGTTTGCTTATCTTGTTCTATAATATATCAAATTTAACCCATTCAATAGTAATTCAATTCAATTAAGCCTGTATTTCCTAATTTTGGTAAATTACACATTTGCCCCTAATGTTTTACATTTTCACCATTTAGTCCCTAAGCTCGTAAAAATGAAATTCATTCAATTTTCATGAAACCCAAGCTTAGCCAAATTTATTATATCATACTAGCAGCCCATATTTTTATTTTATTCACACTATTGACCACAACATTTCACATTTTCTCAATTTAATCCCTTTTTGGCATTTTTGTTAAAAATCACTATACAAAACTAGTTTAACTATCATCAAGCTTCCATATTCTGTAACACTCCAAACTATGTCTATGCATCAAGATGAGATTTGGTTTGTCACACAGATCGAACATCCTTTTTATTCTCTAATGATTTAAGTAAAACAGTTCTCCAAAACCTCTTGGAGGAGAACTTTAGTGAAAACCAAGAAAATGATTTGAAATCGATGAATTTAAGAAACATTTGTTGAAATTTTATCATTTAGTATTCAATGTCAAAACCTTAAAATAGTTTTAAAGAGTTCAAAAGAATTTGAAAATAAGAATAGTTATAGAATCTCATATGTTTTAAAAAACAAAGTATTTTAAAGAAATATTATAGGATTAACACAAGCCCATATTAAATATCTAAAATAAAATTTAAATCCATCCACACATAAAAATCCATAAAATATTAATAAAGGCCTTATTACATCACATCCAAAATAGTAATTTAAAGAAAGCACTTAATATAAGTTCATAGTTTATAAAACCCATATTCGCAGTATGACCTCCACGAAGTCATCCTCGGCCCAAGCCTCCGTCAATTGCCATTACCTGAGATGGAAAATTTAAGGGAGTGAGTTACTCAGAACTCAATGTATAACCCACTTACTATATCCACTGGGCCAGATCATCAAGTCATTATTTTCGGCTTGAGCCCATCAACGGATTTAGCAATATAATAAATGAAATGCATGCAAAATGAAATTTCCCAACCAACCTAATTTCCATCCGCTACACACCACCCGTACCAACCATCACACTGTGGGGATCAAGTCAACCCACCCCGCCAACACACCAATCATAGGCATTAAGCCATTTTAATAATGTTGTGGTGCACCATCGAACTAGATTGTGACAAAGTCACCGAACTAGAGGCATTAAGCCATTGAAATATTTGTGGCGAGCCACCGAACTAGATTTTGGCTGTGCCTTTCTTCTCTTCATTATTTTTCCCAACCCATGCAAACATGTATGCATAACGGTCTATATCCATATGATAATTTAGCAAAAGTCAAAATACATGTGAGTCTATATTTCAAGTTTTTATTATGGCCCATAATACAAAATAATATTTAGCCCATTAGCAATCTAGCTACTTTGGCCAATATATCAATCTAGCAAATTTTTGGCCCATTTAACGATCTAGCAGATTTTTCGGCCCATTTAACATCTAGCAAATTTTTAGCCCAATTACACATGAGGCATAAAATTTACCATTTACCAATTAACTCATTGAGGGCATTTTCATAATTTTTTTCGTAACTTTAATAGTTTTCATGTATTTACACAAAATACTAATTATTACGCATTTTTGATTACATCAACTTTACGATTTTTCCCAATACTTACGGTATAGCATCTAACCCGAGATAAGTGTGAAGTTACACACCTGATTACTGTGAGAACTAGACTTTCTCCTTCGTCAATACCTAAACGTAATACAATAAATTTGAACACTATTATTTATAAAACTACATTATTGATAAACGATCTAAATCTTTACCCTCAGAATTTCGAACCACTTCTATTTGTGGTTTCTCCCCGATTGTTGGTTTGTTACCCGATGAGAATCCAAGAACAAACAAAGGTTCGGGAGTACAAATGACTTCAAACAACTGGTTCTCCTCGGATGAGGTCCAACTGGTGGAAAATCTCGATTCTAAAACGACCCTTCATTTATACTTAGGGGAATAACAGAACCACCCCTCTTCTGAACACTATTTATCGCCCTTTTCTTCCCTGTCTTGATTGTCTCTATTAACATAAGATCATTAGTCCTACTAATTAATTATCAAAATTATGACTAACGATTTCAAAAACGAGATTGGCTTACCACAATAATCCTCGTTCCACAAGATGACAATCGAGCGATAACGTCCCCTAAAACGAAATAGATTCATAAACCATCTATACCAATATGACGAGTAATATGAGAATCCTTGAATAAACTCCTTACCTTAACTCTTAAGATCGATTCCAACGATTCACGATACTCACGAACTCTTGAGTTATTGCCCTCCAAAATCACAATATTGTCCACGGTTGAAAAAGAAATGATTGAGAAGAATACTTATGTATAATGGAAGATTCGGCTATGAATAAACAAAGAAAAGGAAAATGGTTCGGCAATGGAGCAATTTAGCATTCGGCTATGAGAGAAAAATAATGAAGAAAATTTAGTTGAGAAGAAAATAAAAGGATGAAAGAAAGAGATGATGATGATTCGATTTTCAAGAGAGAAAAGAGAAAGAAAAGAGTTGAGTTTAGGAGCAATGTGCATTTGGCATTGGGGAGGAAAAAGGGGAAAAAAAAAAAAAAAAAAAAGAAAAGAAAAGATCCTTGTTAGCTATGTGATTTCGGTCACAAGGAGAAGAAAAAGGTTTGGAGAGAGAGAGCAACTAATCCGAAATGGTCAAAAGAAATGACAAAAGAAATATTTGTTTACTCAAAGTTGTTGGCACATTCGGCTAGGGAGAAAATGGATGGAGAGAAAAATGTGTCTTGCAAAAGCAAAAATGTCCAAAAGGTAATACCCCCAAAAGCTACCAACCAAACTAGCCTATCACCAAAATTCACTACACAAATTCGGCTCCCCCCTTTAGTCGACAAAACCGTCCCCATTCATGGTCAAAATGGCCATGAAAGAGTTACAGAAACATCAACCTAGTCTCAAGCCTTACCATCCTCCATTTTCCTTAAGTTTGAGAAACATTATCCCCAAAGTCAAGCAATTCCATCCCTTAACTCATGCTTACCATAACCTTAAGTCTTATTACCAAAAAAATTTAATCCAACTCATCCTAATCCTTATCCATGACCAACACATGCTAGGATAAAGCAAAAATAAAAGCTCCCAAATTTCATGCTATGAGATTCGAACCTCTTCCCTCAAGTCCAACTTATGGCGCCATCACCACTTTCCTAATTGCTCATCTTATGCCATCTTTACACACTTAAAGCTTCAAGGTCACCTGATTTCTATACACTAAAGTACTCTTTACTAAAATTTATTCTAATTCCAAGTAAACCTGAGCCTTCTTAAGACTATATTTAGCACATAATAAAATCATACCCGAGCTAACACCAAGCAACATTTTGATACTCAAATTTTTAGGATGTTACATATTCTATCATTAAACATAAAAGAACTCAAGTGTTCAACAATTGCAACATGTTAAATCTTCAAAATTTACAAAATCTAGGGTACGGGCTAGCAAGAATACAAAGTAATGATCTCAAAAGCGTACAAATCATTAAAAACTGAGTGAAAATCGCACCTTATTTGAAGAATTAATCAATTCCGAATGATGAGCCCTATTTTGGCTTCTTCTACTTCTAATTTTTGGCTAAAGATGAATGAAATAACAAAATTATGGTTTTGTCTTATTATAATTAACCTTAATTATCAATTTACCTTAATAACCTTATTAAGTAAACATAAAAATCATTTAAACAATGTTCAAGAATGTCCACTTACATTATAAATGGACTAATTACAACATAAGGACTTCTATTTTAATAAACCATAGCTATTAGCCACAATAAACTAATAGCACACAAGTTTTACACTTTATACGATTTAGTCCTTTTACTAAATTAAACATTTAAATGGTAAAATTTCTTTACAAAACTTTCACATAAAAATTCTTTCATGCTGTAAACTTTAATAAATTAATAAAATAAATATTTTGACATCAGATTTGTAGTCCCAAAACCACTATTCCAATTTGATTAAAAAATGGGCTGTTACAAGGTTGACCACATTTTTCCATCCACCCTCTCACTCTTCTCCCCTCATTGTCGCACCACCCTTTTCTCCTCTCCATTTCCTCTCTTTTCTCTCTTTTATTAATCTCTCAACCTCTCCTTTTTATTTCTTTTTCTTTTTTCTCTACCATTCCTAGCTTTGCATCACCTTCGCCACACTAATGAACCACCACCTTGCCACCTCTCCCCTATTCTTTTTATCCAAACGCTACCCCTAGTGCCTCCCTCCACTACCATGTCCACCACTGTGAGCAACCGCACACCTTTTCCCTCTTTTCTTATATTTTTCTTTTCTTCTCTCTTCGTCTTTGAGAGGGTGACCAGAACCATAAACCTTTCTTTTCTCCCTCGCCAAATCGTCGCTGTCACTGCCATCACCACCATAGAACCACCACCGACAATGTAGATCTTTTCTCTTTTCTTCTTGATTTCAATTGTTCATTATTCTTTGTAGTAGTAAAATATTCTACACTAATTATTTTATTTAATTTCTAATTCTATACTCTATTTTCTTGGACTTATTTTCTAATACTTCTACTTTTAGATCATTCTTTCCCTTCTAATTTCGATAAATATGATCCATCGATCCTTCCATTTCAACGTAGTAAGTATAAGAGTAAAGGTTGTGAAGAAATATTCTTTCTTCTCCTTATTTTATTTTTTTGGTCTAATGCTTTTGATGGCCTTAGAGAATTACTTTCTCAAATATTAAGATCTCGTATGTCTTGTTTATTGAAGGGACGATCGACACAACTCGAGAGATCAGTAAAGTAAAAATTGAAATCACTAATCCAAGTGGTTATTTTCCAAGGTTAAACGTTAATGGGAAAACGTTAATTATGATTGTTATTAATGTAATATCACTATTGTCGATTTAATAGGTAATCTAATTGTTAGATCCATGTGTGGGCATTCATAGAGATTTGTTGCACATCAAATCTATGATCAGGTGTAGGTTTTAACACTAAAAAAATTAAGTCTTCATATTATATTGATAATGAAAAGAATGTTATTATTTAAATTATATTTTTTGATGAGGATACTTTATGTATCCATAAAGAGAGGTAAATCCATCGATATGGTATATGTCAAGTAAGTATTTTCTCAAACCATATATATTGTGAAAATCATGTTGTGTGATATTGGTGATTATTATTTATTTGAAAAATATGAAATCTCATTTTCATGTTATGTGATCACATGGCATATGAGATATTCGCATGATTATAAAACGTGAAATTTTGGTACCATGTCTACATATGTGATTTGCATGTTAATCATGGCTAAATGTTTTTTTGCTTATTTTGGCCATATCAAATGCATTGGGTGGGATATTTGAAAGGTGGAAGTTATTGGCAGATTATCTTCGATTTTGGTAGCTTGTCCACAATATTTATTATTGGCAATTTATCTACAATTATGGTGACACTGTTCACAATTTGGTGTGTTGGATGGACGGGTCCTGGGGAAACTCAATTATGTTGTGTAGTAGATATGTGTAGGATCATTTTCCTAAAATCTGCATCGTTTTCACAAAATGTACATCGATATTATCATGCATAATATAAGTATGAAATGTTGAGTTATATGATTTTTCTGGCTGTATACTGTATATGTTTATACTGTATATGTTTTAAGGTATGTGATTAAGTTTATGTTAATCTCACACTGGGCTTAAAAAGCTCACCCCCAATTAGTGTTTGAACCTTTCAAGTAACACTCGACATAGGACTTGGATTCAGCACTTGGTGGAGCCTCTCAAATAATTTTATATCATGGATATTTTCTGAAGTTTTAAATTATATTGAATTTGAGTTAGTGGATTTTGTGGACTTTGGACTTTGGTCTTTATTTTTATTCTGGGTTCTAACTTATTTTTAGAACCTAATAAACTATCATACGTGCATGTAAATTATGATATTTCAAGTAATTTTTTTATATTTCAAGTAAATTTTTTTATTTTGGAATTTATTCAAATTATTTATGTTTTTACTTGGTTTTTGAACAAAATAATAACTCACAAATTTTCTGAAAAGTTTGACAAAAATCCACGGCTAGGTTCTTATAAATTATTATTATGTAAATTTCCTTGTCTTAAATAACAAAATAAAAAGATATTTTGAATGATTATCGCCTTTTGAAATAGATATAATTAATTAAGTGTTTTTCAAAGAAATAAAATTATTCGACCTTTAAATTTTTTTTTTTTAAGTTTTCACAAAAGGACTCAAATCTAATTATTTTCAAAAAGTAAATATTTTCAAGCATCATTAATGTAACTTCTGAATTTCGGCCAAAACGTCTAGGCCAGGTTTAGGGCATTACAAATTACATCCTATGTAACTCATTATTTGGTGAACAACTTTTGTTCCAATCATGATCATCCAAATCTCTTACCTCTAGGTTTCTAATTCTAATAGAGTAACCGAGTTAAGTTATTAACCAATATTATAATCGAAAAATATCACTTTATTATTCTTCACATTTGACCAAGATAAATACAAGTACTTTGCTTTAGCAGAACCCATGTTGTATTGATCGAGGCTTTAACGAGGGTAAATATTGGAAGGCAATCTTAACTTAATATTTTATTGAGTATTTTTAAATAAAATCCATCTCACCATTAATGTTCAAATTTAATCAATTTTATTTATTTATTAAAGTTGATTGTATCAATATACTATAACATACATGCTAACATATCATCCATTGTATCACTAACATGAATAATATAAAACATTAAATAAATGCAATAGTTATAGCTCATCAAACTAAGTTGGTCCCTCCCAAACCATTGGAAGAATTGAAAGGAATTCTAAGGGTGTAAGTCGCTTCACAAGCTTCTTTCTCACTATAAGTAGCCTAACCTTCATCTCCTTTAATCCGTAGCAGCTTGTACAATTTACAATTATAGAAACTTCTTTTACATATGACGGAGTAGAATGAGAAGAGAAAATACAATAGAAATATAGAAAAGCACAACACAAAGGCCGTATTTATAAAATTAAAACCTTTGTAAATTATAAATTAAATGGGCCACTGGGCTATAACCATGCATTTCAAACACTATGCATATCAACCATAGTAAAAAATATAAGATATATATTTATTCAGTTGATTGTTAATGTGAATTACAAAAGTTTCCCTACAATTAATGTTGGCTACGCGAAGGGGTCAAGGGGAGAAGACCCTTGCATGGGTCAAGGGGCGGTTTTCTACAGTGACCTTTGAAGTTCCCACTGCCTGATGAAATGTAAGAAAATGCACTCAGATCTCTTTAGGGTCTATGAGTCTTCTTACTAGAACAACTTTTGTTCCTTTTTCGAATGTTACCAGCAAGTTAACTATTCATTTGAATAACAAAAACCCCCACTACCCCAAGCCAGATCTATTTACACTTAAATAATAATAAATAAGACCCAATAGGCATCAAAATCAATGATTAACAATTAATCAATGACTAAGAGGAATAGGTTACCACATATGTTCAAACAGATTTCATACACAGTTTATATAACATATTATGTGTATCATATATACATAATACATATCAAGTAAATCAGATGAAACATGTATCCCATACAATCACATCAACCAATAAATTTAAATTCGAATTCGTATCATAAAAGTGGCTTTGATACCATTACTGGATCGCCGGTATGACCTGTGGCATAGCAAAAAAAATATTTCGACGATCATCATCCAAGGATACATATATGAGAAATGAATTAGGTTGAAAATGAGTAAAACATTTGCCTTTAGGATATGATTTCGTTCACAATGTCGATTACAACCCGCAATAGAATCGTCGGCCTCTTTGTAGTCCACCCAATCCTACACGAACAACAAAACTTTATGAACTTTTTAAGAGAAAATTCAAAAATTTGTTGTTAGACCCTTTTGAATTTTTCTTACTTCCTACAATACATCATCAGAGATCTTATTCATTTTATTAATCACTTATAATAAAAATAGAATCATTCCCTTTAACTTCTAGAGAAGATTTATGAAAGGTATTAAACCTTTATATTCTTTACAAAAGAATGCTAACTTCCACAAATATTAACTCTGGGAAAGTAGTTGTGAATCGTGTCCGCCAAGTGATATTGTCCACCAGGCGATACTATCCTCCAAGCAATATTGTTCACCATTGATGTATGTAGGATGGTAAATGTGCCTCGTATATAGTGTAAAGTCGATTGGTGTAACACCCCTAACCCGTATCCGTCACTAGAGTAGGGTTATGAGGTTTACCTATCAATTCATAATATATATAGCATTCATTCACATAAATCATTCAACACAATTATATTGTCCCTTATAAGGGCCTACGAGGCATAAAACATGCTTTAGAAGTGGTTCGAGACTAAAACGATAACATATGAAAATTTTTGGAAACTTAGAAAAATTTCAACCATACAGGGGTCACACGCCCGTTTGAACAGGTCGTGTGCTTCACACGGCTCCAAACACGTCCGAGTCTCAGGCCATGTGGAAATAAGGCATACATGCTGACTTGGGTCACACGGCCAACCACATACCCGTTTGTCTAGCCTGTGTGCCGTTCGAAGCGGCCACACATGCCCATGTGCTAGGCCGTGTGATAGTCCATGCCAAACCTATAGGTTATACTGACTTATGCAACACGACCAAGTCACAAGCCCATGTGCCAATTAGAGGGTATACTGACTTGTACCACGTGGCCAGTCACACGCTGTGTGTGAAACCATGTGGAGCATACTAACTTCAATTAAATTTCAACACTGGGGACATGCAGCCGTGTAACACGACCATGTGTCACACACGGCTGAGACACATGCCCGTGTCTCCCCCCGTGTGGAAAAAAATAAGCCATTTGCCACCTCAACTTCAATGTACCTATACAAGGCAAAATGGTACCATTTCATCAAACAATTAGGCAACCAAAATCATCAACCAAATGCACAATTCATACCATTATAATTTCATCTATTCAAATTCTCAAATCACTACCATTTACTTAACCAAATACATTCAAACAATATGGTTCATTTACCATATTTCACATAACCATTATAACTTCCATAATGTCTTGGTTACAACCATGCCAAAACAAACCAAAACATATACATTTACAAGCCATTTTTAATAACCAAACACACATCAATATTAACATCATTTCCACGCCAAATCTCATGGCTATGATCACAACCAAAATACCACATCAAGCCTACACATGCCATATACCAAAAATGTATAATTCAAAAGTACCAACATAGATTTTGATAGTGCAATGATGTTCCCAATGACTCTCGGATCCGAACTAGCCTCTGAACGAGCCTTGATTCACTATAAAACATAGGAAAATAACAAGAAGTAAGCTTCATAGCTTAGTAAGCTCGTATGTGAATAACTTAATTCATCGAATAAATGCAAATCAACCAATTACACATGACAAAAACATATACACATTAACTACAAACCTTTCTCATGTCTCAAAACATGATCAAATACAAACTCATTGAACTTTCACTATTTAACACTCGAATTGGTTCTGCACGTACCTGTATCGCCTCATACTAACCTCTTTCTCAACCACATCATTTATTTACCCGTTAAACCATTCAGAATAGAAATTGGATACTCAGGAGTCTCGTACGATAAGTACCTATACCATGGCCCGTAGCCAAATCAAGGTAACTTATCCGAAAGAACAATTAACATGGCTCGAAGCCAAATCATTCGATATGCATTGCCCGAAGCCAAATCTTTCGATATGCATGGCCCAAAGAAAAATCAGTAAAATACTGATCCGAAGTGCTAATATCATGGCCTGAAGCCAACTCAACATATCACTTACTAACATGTCAATAGTATCCAAAATATTCTTAAGGTTCAACCGGGCTTTCACACTTTTCGTTTCTATCATCGAATGCATCCGTAAAGTCATTTTCACAATTCATACATTATCCATAATCCCATTTTAACGGTAACATCCGAGATTTAGGGGCCTCGCATTTTAATTCTTTGTGTGTGTTAGTATGCTCTGTATGCTTGTTTGAGTGTGTTTGGGGCTTCGGGGAACCTTGGGGTTAGGTAGGAGTCTTAATGAAATTTTGGTTTGAAGCTGATAAGGGGAGAGATGGGGGCGTCAGGCCTTAAAGGATTTAGTGTGGTGTTCTTTGACACAAGAAATCAAGTGGTAAAGTGGCAAGGGGGCGCCACTTAGAGCACAAGGGAGTGACGCCTCAGGGAGCTAAAAGGGACTTGGTTTGAGCTGCGAAGATCCCTTTTCTGTTGTTCTTTTTGACGCTAGGACAGGGGAGAGTTGTGTTTAGGATGGACACTGTGGAATGAGGGTTGAAGAAGTCAACGGAGTTTAAATGTGTGGAAGGGAGAAAATTAAGGAATTTGAATCATTCAATTTGTTTGAATGATTGGATGAGAGGGAAGCAAGGAGTAAAGGGTGGGATGGCATAGTGGATTAGGTGAGTGGGGATGTGTAGCCGAAATTGTGGGGGGTGGATTCGGTTTTGGGTGCTTTAGAGTGGGTGGCCGAATATTTTTTAGGGAGCATAGTTGTTGTTTTTTTTCTTTTCATTTCTATTTACCAGAAATCGATAACCTCCTGAACATTTGTTTCTTTTCTTCTCTTTTTGACTCATAGCCGAAACTTAGTAGACCATCAAGGTCACTTTTATGCATCTTTTTCTTCTCATCTTCAAAAGTCAAAAGTGCCACATTTTCTCTCTTTTTCATCTTGAGTTTTATTATCATTCTTGAAGTCACTCTAGCCGAATCATAACTCTCCTTTCTTCTTATTTCTTTTTTACTTGGACAGCTTTGAACCTTCACTACTTTTTGCAAAAGCCGAATAGCTCTTCATATTTTTCTCTTGGTGGCCGAATGAACCTTCCATTTGGGAACTATAGTTGAACCTTCTAATTGTCCCATTTTTTCTTCTATCTGTTTGTTGCAACTCATCTCTTCGCCGAATCTTTCAATTGACTCTAGACAAACTTATATTCCATTCATCTCTTAAGTCCCTCTTATTTACCAATTTTGTGGGGTTGAACCTCTCTATAGTGGTGGTAAGGTTCTCTATAAACTTTTCTTTCTCTATTTCTCCTTGGATTGCCAAAATCAAGAAGCCTAATCTTGTTTTCTTCGTGGTCGAATCTATAAAGGAGTGATTTCGGGTTCTTTGTAGAAGCCAATGTTAAGGGACTAAGGATCTTTCGAGATTCGATCAATCGAGGTAAGGAGATTATAATGTTAGGCCGAAGGCCACTTCTATTGTCCATAGGTGTTAGAGCCGAATCTAACAAGGCTTATGTAGGGGTTTCGATAACTTTTAAGTTCAAGGGAGAGCTTTTGAGACTTAGGTCGACTTTGGTAAGGATGCTCTTTCGATCTTAGCATTTATTTGGTTCGTTATTCCTTCCTATTCAACGTTTTAACCTGGGTCTTCTGACCAAAGGCTTTGTTTGATGGACCCAAGTATCAGCATAGGAGAGAAAGGGGTTGGACACGTAGTCCCTACCCATAAATTCAAGAAGTGGTCAGTTTCAGTGGTTCGAGATTGGCCACCGGGGTGTGGCCCAACTTCAGAGCAGGATCGTAGGCAAATAGCGGTAGTGTTGATTAGCGATAGTATCGACGTAGAGGGCGTGGTATTGCATGTTATCATGTGTGTAATTAACACACTATTTATTTACACGCTTTAATTTAAATATATGTATTATGTTGTAGCCGAGATAGTGGCTATGGTGGTGCTATTACCCATATTGGGTACCCCGATAACCAAGTTAGTATACTATCTATATTGAGGTGGTGGTTAATGATGGTGGATATGTGTAAGCATGTCATACATGCATATTTGATATGTTCATATGTTATAATGCCATTTTATCATAATATGCCGCATGTGCATGGGGTTTCGGGATATTTTGAATAAAGGGGAAGTGTGTATATATTATTATACGTGGATTGATGATGGCCTCGAGCCTCATCGTGGATTGATGATGACCTTGGGTCTCATCATGGATACTTGTGATTTTAATCACGTAGATCAGTGGCTAGACCACTAAGTGGTCTTTGAGCAGTATGTCGTTGGCATGGACTGCCAAAGAGGTGTGTAGCGGATGGAGGGTCGATTTAGTAATTCCCAAGTGTGTGGTGGATAGATATACGGGTGGTGTGTAGCGGTTGGATACTAGGTTGGGGTTGGGTTAACACTTTCCATCATCATGCGTGGTATGTGGTTGATGTGGATTTGGCTCTTAGCCCATTTGTTGAATCATGTGAATTAATTGCACACTGAGTCTAGTGACTCACTCTTTTTTCTTTTTAAAACAATGTAGGTAATTTGTAGCTCGTTGGATCGGGCTGGAGCAGAATCGAGGTGGCCATGCAGAAGTTGTTTTCGTAAACTCTATTTATACTTTAAACTATTTGGGTATTATTTGGGTTATTTTTATTTTGTAATAAGGCACTCTAACTATTTTGGGATATTATGGATTTAAGCCGGATTTGTCAATTAAAACAACTTTAAGCCATTTACAACCTGGAAATAAAATTGAAGTTTTCAAAATTCGGGTTACTTGTGAACAATTTGTTTTCTCAAAATTCTTGCACAAACAACGATTTGAACTTTACAAAACCTGAAAGATTTTATTCATTGACAAATTACTATTTTAAACAACAAACCCTATTTTAAAGCGAAATATTTTTTTAGAACTTAAAACTTATTTACACCTTCAAAATAGAATTTTTTTCAACATTTTTTCACTAACACTCTAGATTCGGCCGTGGGGTGTTGGGCCGGGTTTAGGTGTTACAATTTGGTATCAGAGCCCAGGTTTTAAAACTCAGCTTTTGGGTTTTGAGGCCCACAAACATTTTTTCAAATTGATATTCGAAAGTAGTTAAAGGAAATTTTTCATGAAATTGTGGGGGCATGGCAGTCGAATCTTCCGGCCCAGGTCTACCAGGTAAGTTTTCTAACTTGATTAAATGAATTGAATGAAAGTGGTATGAGGTGCATTGTTATGGATATAGACACTTGAATTTAGGATATTCTCTTTAGAGAATGAAACCTTCAAGGATGTATGCGCTCTACGAGAGAACAACTTGAAATTCTATGTCATAAAACTACCCCTTTAATCAACAAGTGGGAAGAAAGCTAATGCATAATATCTCTTTAAAACATATTAAAATGCGATGATAGGCATGAGTTATAGGGGATGTTGTCGTAATGCGCATGGGCGTGGTAGAGGTAGGATGACGGTATCGGAACCAGCAGGGTCTGGTCATCGGTCCGAAATGAGGTACCACTACTGCCAGCTGGAGAGGCAGAGTTTTAGGGCCAGACAGGGGAGATGATGTAGTGTCTCAGGCGATGCTACGTATGTTAGAGCGGGTGGCTGGGGCGAGCACAGGGACATCAACTCAAAAGTCCATTCTTGTGCAACTCCGAGCTAATGGAGCTGAAGTATTTTGATGTATTTCTAAAGTAGCCCCGAATGTGGCGGAGTATTGGTTAGAGGTAGTCGAGAGGATCATGAATGATTTGGATTGCACAACTGAAGAGAAATTGAAGGGCGCTGTCTCCTTACTGGGGGATGAGGCCTACCAGTGGTGGCTCACTGTCTGAGAGGGTACTCCAGTAGACCGAGTGGATTGGAGTTTCTTTAAGATTTAGTTTGAGGGGAAATACTTTTGGGCTAGTTACGTGGATGCACAGAGGAAGGCAATCTTGAACTTAGTGCCGGGAGGCAAGTCAGTAGCTGAGTATTTTTACAGTTAAGCTGGTACGCCAGAGGGATGGTTGCAACTGACTACGAGCATTGTGTAAGATTCGAGGATGGGCTGCGGGATGAGCTGCGAGTGTTGATAGCTCCTCAGCGGGAGAGGGACTTTGCTACTTTAGTGGAAAAAGAAAGGATAGTTGAGAAGGTTAAGCGAACTGAGGGGCAGAATCGGGATAAGGACATAGGCAGGAATAAGAGGGGTTTTAGACCGTCAGCATCATCTGGAGGTTTGTAGAAGAAGCCTAGGGTTGAAGGACCTGCTCGCGTTTCTACGCCAGCTACTAGAAGTCAGTTCCGTCAGTGTGCTCATTGTGGGAGGTCTCATGTAGGAGAGTGCTGGGGAATGAATAAATAGTGCTACAGGTGTGGGTCAAGGGACCATCTGATTAAGAACTGTCCTTAGGACATGGCTAGAACTCGGACTGTAGCTCAGGGGTATGTGTAGCTAGGAAGGGGTGGTCAAGAGATGTCAAGAGGTCATGGTTCAAACCGAGGAGGGAATGGTTCTGGTCAGGGTCATGGAGCACCGGGCAGAGGTGCTGGGAGCTCAGATGCAAGACAACCTGGGTTGGTTTACGCAGCCAGACGTCGTGAGAAGGGGGATGCACCAGATGTCGTCATGAGTATGTTTCTCATTTTTGGGTTACCCTTTACTGCTTTAATTAATGTTGGGTCGACTCACTCCTATATTGCTAGTATGGTGTCTAGAAACTTGAAAGTGAATCCTGAAATAGCCTCTAGGAAGATGACAGGACTCAGTCCATTAGGGCAATCAATAGTGGTAGATAAACTCTTTAGAGATGTGCCTTTAGAAGTTCAGGGGTTTGTGTTTCTGGCTAACTTGATGGAGCTGCCATTTGGGGAATTTGACTTGATCATTGGCATGGACTGGTTAGTAAGGTATCGTACAAATTTGGACTGTGCTGCTAAGCAAATTTCATTGAAGACTCTTGATGACAATGAGGTTTTGGTGATAGGTAAGAGGAAAGACTACCTGTCTAATGTAGTGTCTACTCTTAAGGCAGAGAAGATGGTGAGGAAAGGGTGCTTGGCTTTCTTAGTGGTTGTTAGTGCTTTAAATGTAAAGGAAACAGCTATGGGGAGGTTAGAACAGTGAAGGAGTTTGTGGATGTTTTTCTGGAAGAACTTCCAGGGTTGCCTCCGGATCGTAAGGTGGGGTTTGGAATCGACCTTCTGCCAGGTACAGCACCGGTGTCCATGGCTCCTTATAGGATGGCACCGAATGAGTTGGTTGAACTTAAAGCCCAAATCCAGGAGTTGCTAGATCACAGTTTCATTCGACCTAGTGTGTCTCCATAGGGAGCACCGGTGTTGTTCATAAAGAAGAAGGACGGATCTATGCGAATGTGCATAGATTACCACTAGTTGAATAAGCTGACGATCAAGAACAAGTACCCACTGCCGAGGATAGATGACTTGTTTGATCAGCTTAAAGGGGCTGCAGTCTTTTCGAAGATAGATTTGAGGTCGGGATATCATCAGCTTAGGGTAAAGGAAGTAGATATTCACAAGACGGCTCTTTGGACTCGATACAGGCACTATAAATTCCTGGTAATTTTGTTTGAGTTAACGAACGCACCAACTGTGTTCATGGATATGATGAATCAGGTTTTTCAACCCTATTAGGACCAGTTCGTTGTGGTGTTCATAGACGACATTCTGGTATATTCTAAGTTAAAGGAGGAGCATGATGCACATCTTCGGGTGGTGCTGCAGATTTTAAGGGAGAAGAAGTTATATGCCAAATTTAGCAAGTGTAAATTTTGGTTAAGAGAAGTTGCTTTTCTAGGTCATGTGGTATCTGCAGAAGGGATAAGAGTGGATCCTCGGAAGATTGAGGCGGTATTGGATTGGAAACCACCTAAGTCGGTGGCAAGGATTTGCAGTTTCTTAGGGCTAGCTGGTTATTTGTTGAAGGTTTCTCCTCTATAGCAGCACCTTTGACTAAGTTCTTAAGGAATGAGGTACCTTTTGTGTAGACGGACAAGTAGCAGGAGAGTTTCGAGAAACTAAAAAGGGTTTTGACAGAGGCTCCGGTGTTAATTCAGCCTGAAGCAGGGAAAAACTTTGTGGTGTATTGTGATGCTTCCCATACGAGGTTAGGCTGTGTACTGATGCAGGAATGGAAGGTTTTTGCCTATACGTCTCGACAATTAAGACCACATGAAGTCAGCTATCTGACGCATGACCTCGAGTTGGCTGCGGTGGTTTTCACTTTGATGGTGTGGAGACATTATTTGTATGGGGAGAAGTCAGTGATCTACACTGACCACAAGAGCCTGAGGTATTTGCTAACTCAAAAATAACTGAATTTGAGACAATGGAGGTGGGTAGAGCTGTTGAAGGATTACGACTGCTCAATTGAATATCACCAGGGTAAAGCGAATGTAGTGGCAGATGCACTAAGCCGGAAAGTAGTATCGGATCTGAGGGTAATGTTCACTCATCTTAGCCTTTTGACGACGTGAGCTTATTAACGGAGCTACAGGTGAAGCCGACATGGTTAAATCAGGTAAAAGAGAAACAGTTGGTGGATGAGGTTCTGAGTGCTCGACTTCTACAAGTTCAAGACGGGAATAGAGGATTATAGTGTGAATAGCGACGGAGTTTTGAGAAGAAGAATCAATCACCAATGCTTCTAGACCCCAATTACCAGTCACTCGAGATAGGACTTCTCCGACCTCCATGGTTACCGGCTTCGAAGACTTGGACGGAGGGGAAGACAAGTCAACTCAAGAATACACTGCTTTGACATCCTCAAGTGACAAATAAAGGGGAGGAACTGAACTACCTTACACTTATTGGAATCCCTAGACTACTGATAGAAAGAATTTCCAACTCGACGGAATAAATCTAGCAAGAGAAAGAAAGGATGAAAGAAAGACATACGAATTCCCTTCTAAAGGGGCCTAGGTAATAGCCTAAAAAATCCCGGTGGTGGATCAAAGCTGAGCTTTGACCCTCGTAGCCAATAGGTGGGGGTATTTTATCGTGCATTCAAAGAGTATCTGGTGCATTCAAAGAGTATCTATATATGCATTTCCCAAAGCGCAATAGAAAGAAAAAGGATGTCTTTTTCGACTATAGATCTTTACATTTCTAGGTTTTCTAGAAATGTAGTAAAGTGGTACTCAAAATCACTGTTAGTGTGATCTCAGAGCGGAGTATCAAGAGTAAAGTCTAAACCTCTGTTAATTTTTACTTATTGTTGTTGAGCTTAAGAGACCTCTCACGGGGTTGACCGTCGTAGGGTTTGTATGCCAAAAGATATGGAGTTGAGGTAGAAGATTCCTTAGGAATCGCATAGTAGCCCTTACGCTATGTATCCTGGAGGGAGTAAGTTGTATAGGGACCTATAGGACCAGTTTTGGTGGCCTGGATTGAAGCGGGAAGTTATAGAATTTGTGGGGAAGTGTTTGACGTGTCAGCAGGTCAAAGCTGAACACCAAATGCCTTCAGGGTTACTGCAACCAGTAAAGATTCCGCAGTGGAAGTGGGAGAGAATCACGATGGATTTCGTTAGTTGGCTTCCTCTTGCGCCTACTAAGAAAGACTCGGTATGGGTGATAGTGGATCAGTTGACAAAATCTGCTCATTTCATACCCATTCGTGTCGACTACTCTTTGCAGAGGTTTGCGAAGTTGTACGTGGTAGAAATTGTGAAGCTGTATGGGGTGCTAGTGTCAATCATCTCATATAGGGACCCTAGGTTTACGTCGCGATTTTGGAGAGCGTTGCATCAGGCTTTAGGCACCAGCTTGGACTTTAGCACGGCATTTCATCCGCAGACGGATGGTCAGTCTGAGAAGGTAATTCAAGTGGTAGAAGATATGTTGAGGGGGTGTGTTATCGACTTCAGAGGTAGTTGGGAAGAATTCTTGCCCTTAGCAGAGTTCGCATACAACAACAGTTATCAAGCTAGTATTTAGATGGTACTATATGAAGCGTTGTATGGACGGAAGTGTCGGACTCCTACTTGTTGGACAGGACTGGGTGAACGTCATGTTTTAGGTCCATAGATGGTGGCAGAATCAGAGGAGAAGGTTAAGGTAATCCGAGCTTGGCTGAAGGAGGCATCTGACCGACAAAAGTCGTTGCAGATCTTAAGTGAAAAGAGCTAGAGTTTGCAGTGGGTGATTGGGTGTTCCTGAAAGTTTTACCGTCGAAGAAGGTAATAAGATTTGGACATAAAGGTAAGCTGAGTCCCAGGTTTATAGGACCTTATCGGGTTTTGAAGCGAGTGGGGCTAGTAGCGTACCAGTTGGAGTTGCCTTCAGAGTTGAAGCAGATGCATGATGTGTTTCATGTCTCGATGTTAAGAAGTTAACAATCATATCCATCTCACGTGGTGCCAGTCGAGGAAGTTGAGTTGAGGCCAGACTTGTCCTCTGAGGAGGAGCCAATCCAGATTTTGGAGCGAGATGTGAAGGTGCTGCAGAAGAAATCAGTTCCTCCAGTCAAGGTGTTGTGGCGGAACCATGGTTAAGAAGAAGCATCGTGGGAGCTAGAAGAGTCGATACGATAGCAATACCCTCACTTGTTTTGTCCAGGTAATTTTGGGGCCAAAATTTCTTTACGGGGGTAGAACTGTAACATCCGGGATTTAGGGGTCTCACATTTTAATTCATATGTGTGTGTTAGTATGCTATGTATGCTTGTTTGAGTGTGTTTAGGGGCTTCGGGAAACCTTGGGGTTAGGTAGGAGTCTTAGTGAAATTTTGGTTTGAAGCTGAAAAGGGGAGAGCTGGGGGCGTCAGGCCTTAAAGGATTTAATGTGGAGTTCCTTGACACAAGAAATCAAGTGGTAAAGTAGCAAGGGAGGCGCCACTTAGAGCACAAGGGAGTGACGCCTCAAGGAGCTAAAAGGGACTTGGTTCGAGCTGCGAAGATCCCTTTTATGTTGTTCTTTTTGACCCCAGGATCAGGTGAGAGTTGTGTTCAGGATGGACACTGTGGGATGAGGGTTGAAGGAGTCAACGGAGTTTAAATGTGTGGAAGGGAGAAAATTAAGTAATTTGAATCATTCAATTTGTTTGAATGATTGGATGAGTGGGAAGCAAGGAGTAAAGGGTGGGACGGCATAGTGGATTAGGGGAGTGGGGATGTGTAGCCGAAATTGTGGGGGGTGGATTCAGTTTTGGGTGCTTTAGGGGGTGGCCGAATGTGCTTTAGGGAGTGTTGTTGTTGTTTTTTTTCTTTTCATTTCTATTTACCAGAAACCCATAGCCTCCTGAACATTTGTTTCTTTTCTTCTCTTTTTGACTCATAGTCGAAACTTAGTAGACCATCAATGTCACTTTTATGCATCTTTTTCTTCTCATCTTCAAAAGCTGAAAGTGCCACATTTTCTCTCTCTTTCATCTTGAGTTTCATTATCATTCTTGAAGTCACTCTAGCTGAATCATCACTCCCTTCCTCCTCTTTTCTTTTCACTTCGACAGCGTTGAACCTTTACTACTTTTTGAAAAAGCCGAATAGCTCTTCATCTTTTTCTCTTGGTGGCCGAATGAACCTTCCATTTAGGAACCATAGTCGAACCTTCTAATTGTCCCATTTCTTCTTCTATTCATTTGTTGCAACTTATCTTTTAGCCGAATCTTTCAATCGACTCTAGACAAACCTATATTCCATTCATCTCTTATGTCCCTCTTATTTGTCGATTTTGTGGGGCTAGACCTCTCTGTAGTGGTGGTAAGGTTATCTATAAACTTTTCTTTCTCTATTTCTCTTTGGAATGCCTAAATCAAGAAGCCTAATCCTGTTTTCTTATGTGGCCGAATCTATGAAGGAGTGATTTCGGGTTCTCTGTAGAAGCCAACATTAAGGGAGTAAGGATCTTTTGGGATTCGATCAATTGAGGTAAGGAGATTATAACATTAGGCCGAAGGCCACTTCTATTGTCCATAGGTGTTAGAGCCGAATCTAACAAGGCTTATTCAGGGGTTTCGACAACTTTTAAGTTCAAGGGAGATCCTTCGGGATTTAGGTCGACATTGGTAAGGATGCTCTTTCGATCTTAGCATTTATTTGGTTTGTTATTCCTTCCTATTCAATGTTTTAACCCGGGTCTTCTGACCAAAGACTTTGTTTGATGGATCTGAGTATCAGTATAGGAGAGAAAGGGGTTGGACACGTAGTCCCTACCCCTAAATTCAAGAAGCGATCAGTTTTAGCGATCTGGGATTGGCCATCGGGGTGTGGGCCAGCTTCAGAGCAGGATCTTAGGCAAATAGCGGTAGTGTTGATTAGCGATAGTGTCAACGTAGAGGGCGTGGTAATGCGTGTTATCAAGTGTGTAATTAACACACTGTTTATTTACCTGCTTTAATTAAAATATATGTATTATGTTGTAGCCAAGATAGTGGCTATGGTGGTGTTATTACCCATATTGGGCACCCCGGTAACCAGGTTAGTGAACTATTTATATTGAGGTGGTGGTTAATGATGGTGAATAATTGTAAGCATGTCATACGTGCATATTTGATATGTCCATATGTTATAATGCCATTTTATCATAATATGCTACATGTGCATGGGGTTCCAGGATATTTTAAATAAAGGGAAAGTATGTATATATTAATATACGTGGATTGATGATGGCCTTGAGCCTCATCGTGGATTGATGATGACCTTGGGTCTCATCATGGATACTTGTGATTTTAATCATGTCGATCGGTGGCTAGACCATTAAGTGGTCTTTGAGCAGTGTGCCGTTGGCATAGATAGCAAAAAAGGTGTGTAGCAGATGGAGGGTCGATTTAGTAATCCCCAGGTGTGTGGTGGATGGATATACGGGTGGTGTGTAGCGGTTGGATACTAGGTTGGGGTTGGGTTAACACTTTCCACCATCATGCGTGGTATGTGGTTGATGTGGATTTGAGTCTTAGCCCATTTGTGGAATCATGTGAATTAATTGCACACTGAGTCTGGTGACTCACTCTGTTTTCTTTTTAAAACAATGCAGGTAATTCGTAACTCATTGGACCGACCTAGAGCGGAATCGAGGTGGCCATGCAGAAGTTGTTTTCATAGACTCTATTTATATTTTAAACTGTTTGGGTATTATTTGGGTTATTTTTATTTTATAATAAAGCCACTCTAACTATTTTGGGATATTATGGATTTAAGTCAGATTTGTCAATTAAAACAACTTTAAGCCATTTACAACCTGGAAATAAAATTGAAGTTTTCAAAATTCAGGTTGCTTGTGAATAATTTGTTTTCTCAAAATTCTTGCACAAACAACGATTTGAACTTTACAGAACCCGAATGATTTTATTCGTCGGCAAATTACTATTTTAAATGACAAACCCCATTTTAAAGCGGAATATTTGTTTTAGAACTTAAAACTTATTTACACCTTCTAAACAGAATTCTTTTCAACACTTTTCCAGTAACATTCTTGATTCGGCCGTGGGGTGTTGGGCCGAGTTTGGGTGTTACAATTTTGTATCAGAGCCCAAGTTTTAAAACTCGACCTTTGGGTTTTGAGGCCCACAAATGTTTTTTCAAATTGATATTCAGAAGTAGTTAAAGGAAATTTTTCATGAAATTGTGGGGGCATGGCACTCGAATCTTCCGGCCCAGGTCTACTAGGTATGTCTTCTGACTTGATTAAATGAATTGAATGAAAGTGGTATGAGGTGCATTGTTGTGGATATGGACACTAGAATTTAGGATATTCTCTTTAGAGACTGAAACCTTTAAGGATGTATGTGCTTTACAAGAGAACAACTTGAAATTCTATGTCATAAAACTACCCCTTTAATCAACAAGTGGGAAAAAGCTCATGCATGATCTCTCTTTAAAACAGATTAAAATGCGGCGATAGACATGAGTTCTAGGGGACGTGGTCATAATGCGCGTGGGCATGGTAGAGATAGGATGACGGTATCGGAACCAGCAGGGTTTGGTTATGGGTCCAGAAATGAGGTACCACTACCGCCAGCTGCAGAGGTGGAGTTTCAGGGCTAGACAGGGGGAGATGATGCAATGCCTCAGGCGATGCTCTGTATGTTAGAGCGAGTAGTCAAGGAAGCGCAGGACGAGAACTCTAAGTCCATTCTTAAGCGACTCCAAGCTAATGGAGCTGAAGTGTTTCGAGGTATTTTCGGAGTAGCCCCGAATGTGGTGGAGTGTTGGTTAGAGGCAGTTGAGAGGATCATGGATGATTTGGATTGCACAGCTGAAGAGAAATTGAAGGGCGATGTTTCATCACGGGATGAGGCCTACGGTGGTGGCTCACTATCGATGAGGGTATTTTAGCGCACCGAGTGGATTGGAGTTTCTTTAAGATTAAGTTTGAGGGAAATATGTCGGGCTAGTTACGTGGATGAACAGAGGAAGGCATTCTTGAACTTAGTGCGTCAAGGAGGCGGTCAAGAGCTCGATGCAAGACAACCTAGGTTGGTTTACGCACCAGACGTTGTGTGGAGGGTGATGCACCGGATGTCGCCACTGCACGCTTCTCATTTTGGGTTATCCTTCATCGCTTTAATTGATGTTGGGTCGACTCACTCCTATATTGCTCGTATGAACGTGAATCCTAAAATGGCCTCTAGGAAAATGACAGTACTTAGTCCATTAGGGCAATCAGTAGTGGTAGATAAACTCTTTAGAGATGTGCCTTTAGAAGTTCAAGGGTATGTGTTTCTGGCGACTTGATGGAGCTGCCATTTGGGGAATTTGACTTGGTCCTTGGCATAGACTGGTTAGTAAGGTATCGTACAAATTTGGACTGTGCTGCTAAGCGCATGTCGTTGAAGACTCCCAAGGATAATGAGGTTTTGGTGATAGCTGAGAGGAAAGACTACCTGTCTAATGTAGTGTTTGCTCTTAAGGCAGAGAAGATGGTGAGGAAAGGGTGGTTGGCTTTGTTAGTGGTTGTTAGTGCTTTACATGCAAAGGAAGCAGCTATGGGGGAGGTTAGAATAGTGAAGGAGTTTGTGGATGTTTTTTGGGAAGAACTTCCAGGGTTGCCTCTGGATCGTGAGGTGGAGTTTTGAGTTGACCTTCTGCTAGGTACAGCGCCAGTGTCCATCGCTCCTTACAGGATGGAATCGAAGGAGTTCGTTGAACTTAAAGCCCAAATCCAAGAGTTGTTAGATCGCGGTTTCATTCAACCTAGTATGTCTCGATGGGGAGCACCGGTGTTGTTCGTAAAGAAGAAGGACGGATCTATGCGGATGTGCATAGATTACCGCCAGTTGAATAAGCTGATGATCAAGAACAAGTACCTGCTGTCGAGGATAGACGACTTGTTTGATCAGCTTAAAGGGGTTGCAGTCTTTTTGAAGATAGATTTGAGGTCGGGATATCATTAGCTTAGGGTGAAAGAAGGAGATATTGACAAGACGGCTTTCTGGACTCGATACGAGCACTATGAAATCCTGGTAATGTCGTTCGGGTTAACGAATGTACTAACCTCGTTCATGGATATGATCAACCAGGTTTTTCAACCTTATTTGGACCAGTTCGTTGTGGTGTTCATAGACGACATTCTGGTATATTCCAAGTCAGAGGAGGAGCATAATGCTTATCTTCGGGTGGTGCTGTAGATTTTAAGGGAGAAGAAGTTATATGCCAAATTTAGCAAGTGCGAATTTTGGTTATTAGAAGTTGCTTTTCTGGGTCACGTGGTTTCTGCAGAAGGGATAAGAGTGGATCCTCGAAAGATTGAGGCAGTATTGGATTGGAAACCACCTAAGTCGGTGGCAGAGATTCACAGTTTCTTAGGGCTAGCTGGTTATTACAGAAGATTTGTTGAAGGTTTCTCCCCTATAGTAGCACCTTTGACTAAGTTGTTAAGGATGTAGGTACCTTTTGTGTGGACGGACAAGCAGTAAGAGAGTTTCGAGAAACTAAAAAGGGTTTTGACAGAGGCTCCGATGTTAATTCAGCTTGAAGTAGGGAAAAATTTTGTGGTGTATTGTGATGCTTCTCATATGGCATTATGCTATGTACTGATGCAGGAAGGGAAGGTTGTTGCCTATGTGTCTCGACAGTTAAGACCACATGAAGTCAACTATCCGACGCACGACCTGGAGTTGGCTGCGGTGGTCGACTTTGGTAGGGATGCTCTTTCAATCTTAGCATTTATTTGGTTCGTTATTCCTTCCTATTCAACATTTTAAGCCGGGTCCTCTGACCAATGACTTTGTTTGATGGATTCGAGTATTAGCATAGGAGAGAAAGGGGTTGGACACGTAGTCCCTACCCCTAAATTCAAGAAGTGGTCAGTTTCAGCGGTTCGGGATTGGCCACCAGGGTGTGGGCCAGCTTCAGAGAAGGATCATAGGCAAATAGCAGTAGTGTCGATTAGCGATAGTGTCGACGTAGAGGCGTGGTATTGCGTGTTATCGTGTGTGTAATTAACACACTATTTATTTGCTTGCTTTAATTAAAATATATGTATTATGTTGTAGCTGGGTGGATGGATAGCTTTTTAATGTAACACCCCTATCCCGTGTCTATCGCTGGATTAGGGTTAAAGGTGTTACCTGATAGATCAGAAACTTTATCAGACAATTCGTATGTTAAGCCATCAAATACAATCATAATGTCCCCTTTGTAGGTCATCGAGACCTAGAACATGCTTTGTAACAGGGTCGGGACTAAACTGGAACACATACGGAAATTCTCAAAAATTTAAAAAATTTTTAAATTTCAAGGTTACTGCCTGCAGGTGTGGGGGTTGTGTGCCTCCCACAAATGCCTCCACTACCGCTAGACACATATGTGTGTCCTCCCCGTGGCCGAACCTGATTTAACTCCACAGCTACCAAGCACCCCCGTGTGCTAAGGCCATGCACTCTTAGGCCATATATTGACTTATTCACTCAGCTACTAGGGACGCCTGTACCATGACTGTGTGCCCTTAAGCTAGCTACTGACTTTACACTATGGTCACTAGGCACTCACGTGTGCCACAACAGTGTGACATTATAGGTCATTTGCAAGGCCAAAAATGCCACCCACCTAGGGTCTTAACCTACAATCAAATACCAATCCAATCAATGCATATTTAACAACCATGAACATGCCAAAACATCCATTCAATCTTTACATTCAAAACCAATTTCAACCATGCCAACTTATAAGACTAAAACTTATGTATATGCAAGCATAATTTATCCATACTTACCATTCACAAGCTCATCCTTTTGTTAAACATATAAGCTCAAATTTTCATATATATACTTACCTTAAACTTAATCATTTCTTATGCCTTCAAACCATACCAAATATACATCATATAACACATTCATTAAAGTATATTACCAACACATAACTAGCCAAATCACATGGCTACGTTCAAATCTCACACTTATACAAATAACTAGCCTATACATGCCATATCTATCTATATACATTTCCAAAATGTACCAAAACAAGTTGAGTAGTGTGATGACAATCCTCGACGGTCCCCGAGCCTTCAGTAGCTTTGACGGTCTATAAAGCAGAGAAAGCACACACAGAGTAAGCTTTCCAAAAGCTTAGTAAGTCATATACAAATAAACTTAACATGAAAGGCATATAGGCATATAGGAACATTGGCATAATTAACTTTCATAGCAAATTTATCACATGTATGCTTTGGTCCATGTACTTGGCCACATTTTTCCACATTCATCAATTCAAAAATCTTATATATACATAGCTCTTTCATGTATACTTTCATATATCATATTATTATTCTAATATACATAATCATCATAGTAAGATCATATAGATACTTACCTTGTATACAGACTTAGTGTATAAATTAACGTACCTGAAACAAATTTACAATTCACATAGCCATTCGTATCACAGACTTGCCCCTTGAACCGTTAGGAACCTAATAGGATACTCAGAAAGCTTGGAATAGTCGTATAATGCCAATGAACCAGACGAGGCCTTACATGTACTCAGATATCGATGCCACTATCCCAGACAGGGTCTTACATGAATCAATACGACGCCAATGTCCCAGACATGGTCTTACATGTAAATCTCGTATCGATGCCAATGTCTTAGACGTGGTCTTACACGAAATCTCAAATCAATGCCGACATCCCAAATGTGGTCTTACATGATATCACAGAACTGACACCTATGTCATGACATAGCTAATCCTATCTATTCCTAGGTTCGTAGGGACTTCTCAGACATTATCAGTATATCGATCTTATCTCAGGATTCATATACATAGCATCTCGTAAGCATTCACTATTATCAATAGTCATATGAATATGCATAATTCAATATAAATACGTTTATTTGCATAATAACTTTCCTCGGATTTGACTTAACTGAAACAAAAAGGACTACTAGGTTACTTTAGCTTTCCCGCGATCAAAGTCTGATTTCTTCGGTTATTGATATAAACATATTCAAATTTAACCCTTTCATTTGCTAACTCATCTAATTCAATCCAAATACACATATTTTGGGTTATTTACAACTTAACCCTCATATTTGTACAATTTATCAATTTAGTCCATTTCTCTCAAAACATCAAATACGCAAATTCATCACATATCTATGCTTAGCCGAATGCTTATGTAACACTCCAAACCCGACCTATACGTTACGACCAGATTCGGCATGTCACAAGGAATGGTTGCTAAAGAATTTTCACGTTTGTTAAAAAAATTTTGAGTTTTGTTGCTTGCAAGGGTTAGCGTTTGCTTTTATGACTATCAAAAGTAGAACACGTTGCTTATTGTTTTAGTGATTTTATTATTGCTATTGTGATTTCCAAAAACTTGTTTAAAACAGATATTGGATTCATTGAGTTTTTGGAAAGGTGATACTTTGAAAATTGTTTCTGAAGTTTAAGTGAAACCAAAGTTTTTAGGTTGTAAATTGTTCATTAACATTTTGGAACCACTTATTAATATCTTTAGAATAATCCCGTATTTCATAATTAATAGTGAATAATAACCGAATAAAAAAAACTAAAACCAAAAATAAATCTCAAAGGCCTTATTACAAATCATAAACCCAATTTTAAAATAAAATTTAAAATAAAGTCAAATAAATTTTACTAAAGTAGCGATGTATGGTCCTTTTGAGTCCACCCCGGCTCTAAATCCTCAATACAGGGTATTAACTGCAAAATAAAGCAGTGGGGTGAGTTACAAGAACTCAGTGCGTAATTCCCCTATCGAACAGAATTGGGCCTAATCCCACAGAAGCACATTGGCCAAAGCCGATACAGAAACGAATTGGGCCGGAGCCCTATCAATAGGGTATAACAGATAATGAATGTAATGCAACCTAGACCAGCTTAGTATTCCATCCGCTACACACCACCCGTATCTAACCTAACACACCTGTGGGGATTTCTACAATCAACCCTCCATCCGCTACACACCTCGATGGCAGTCACGCTGCTCATCGCTGAAATACGAAATGTGGCAGGGCCACCGAAATACAAAATATGTGGAAGAGCCACAGAAATATGTGGCAAGGCCACCATAGTACACTTCCCCGATCAAACATTATCCCTTTCCCATGCATCATGTTATATCATCATAATGTGGTGAATGCATGCATATATCAATGTACATCAGATAATTTGAACATACGTACAATCATACTAATTTATCCAAATGGTATAGTCATGAATTTTACTTACCTGGTATATCTCCAATCTTACCCACTAGGGTATCTCAATTGCATTCTCGTTAAGGGTATTTCAGCTTTTAGCCGACACATAGTATAACGCAAACAAAACGAAATAAAGGTGTGAGATTACACTCCTGACTATGCAAAGAACTATACACTCCTTCTCGTCGTCGCCCTCACTAGCGAACAACAACAATTTGCCTATCCCAGACAGATGTCGGCTCCCTTCCATAGCCTGGTGGAAAATCTCAAACTACTGACACTCTACATCGTTTGAACTTAGGAGCAGAGGCTACGAGTCCACTCCCTTGGTCTCCTTAATCGATGACCCCTTAGAACGGCTACCACACGCCTCCATGAAGAGAGTCCCAATCAGAATATGCCAAACTTTAAGGTCAAAAGCGACAACACACCACACTACTTCCCAAGAATACGGCACTTTTTTGCTATACCCGACTGTTGGTTACTCCATTTGGTTACTAGTTTGAGTCCCTAAATAAAACATGAGTTAGGACCGATGTTCCAAAAGAAAGTAGTAAAGAAACGGCCTTACAACCTAAATGAATCATTAATGAGGGCATCCATCCACCCCTATTTGGCCATGGCCAATTACCAAGATGCCCATAATTTGGTTACTGCTTAACAAGAGCTTTATCTTCCGCAAAGGAACCGACACGATTCAAGGTACAGAGGGGTATTCAGATTCAACATAAAAAGAAAGGGGTTAAAGTATAATTGTTTCAATTCTTTAGAAGAGAGAAGAGAAGAAAATCAGACGAAGAAAGGAACCCAATACATTGGAACTAGCAATAACCGAATGAAGAGGATCTTTCGGCAGACAAAAGAGATCCTAGCACTTTGCTTCTTGATGTTTGACTATTGACAAGAGAAGAGAACTCAGTTGATGAAGAAAATAGTAGAAGAAATACTGAAGAAAAAGGGGGAGTTTCGACTATGGTGTTAATTGTATAGAAGATGCAAAAAGAGAGAATGATAGGAAGTGAGTTTCGGCCAATGCACAAGAGAGGAGAAAAGTTGAAGAAAGTGAGAATAGCTACTTGATTTCGGTAAATAAAAAGAAAGCAATGTTTCTAAAGTACCAAGACCAAAAATACACACTAGCCACATGAAAGGAAAAAAATGGCACAAGCAAAGAATGGAAACTCGAAATAAAAATCAAAAGAACTTCTCAAAATTTGGCACTCTCCACACATATGACCGAGTGTGCCTCCTAAAAATCCCCTAGCCAAATTTCACCCCCTTCCAAGCTCCCATTTTCGGCCAACCAACACCACACTCCAACCTCCCTTGATTCTCTCCTTGATTTCCTCCCCCACTCACTCTCCATCCACCATTTGAAATGGTTGACCAAGTCCCACTCCTCAATCTCCTCTACACCATCCATTCAAATGGTTTGACCCAGTCCCCCCTCTCTCCTCCAAAGCTTAAAAAAATAAAATAAAACCCAACATGCAGCATGTGGGATTCGAACCCCATCCCCTTTTGCTTCTACAAGTGACGCCACACCACCTTTGCACATGCTCAGCTTGTGTTAACAAAACACAAGCAATTATACTTGAGTCCTGCTTCCACTATCTCACCCCCTTAAGTGCCCAAAAAGATAATTTTTTCCAAAGCTTTGGTCAAACCCGAGCCTCCCTCGGGCCCCTAAATACACCGAAACAACAAGCTAAACGAGCTAAACACATGCAACAACATAAAAATTCTAGACCCCTATTTTAAGGATGTTATAGTTCTACCCCCTTAAAGAAATTTTGGCCTCAAAATTTACCTAATTAAAAGAGGTGAGGGTATTGCTATCGCATCGCATCTTCCGGCTCCCACATGACTTCCTCTGAACCGTGATTACGTCACAACACTTTAACTAACGGAATAGACTTTCTTCTCAACACCTTCACATCCCGGTCTAAAATTTGCACTGGTTCTTCTTCAAAAGATAGATCAGGTCTAACCTTAATTTCTTCCACCGGTAATACGTGAGATGGATCTAAATGATAGCGCCTTAAAATCGAAACATGGAATACATTTTGTATCTGACTCAGCTTCGGGGGTAATTCAACTGATACACAACTGGTCCAACATGTTTCTACACTCGATAAGGCTTGATGAATCTGGGGCTCAACTTCCCTTCCATCTAAATCTTAAAACCTTCTTCCAAGGTGAGACTTTCAAGAAAACGTGTTCCCCCACTGAAAATTCTATCTCCCTACATTTAAGATCCGTGTACAATTTCTATCTATCAGAATCTTCTTTTAACCGGTCCGAATCAACTTAACCTTTTCCTCTATTTTTGAGATCAATTTCGGACCCAAACAAGCCTTAAACACCTAATTGGTCCAACGGGTAGGGTACGACACCTACGACCATACAATGCCTTGTAGGGTGCCATTTGAATGCTGGACTAGTAGTTGTTGTTGTACGAGAATTTAGCCAACGCAGGTAATCTTCCCAACTACCTCTGAAGTCAATCACACATCCCATTAACATGTCTTTCAGAATCTGAATTACCCTTTCTGACTGACCATCAGTCTATAGGTGAAATGCTGTGCTGAAATCTAGGCTTGTACCCAAAGTTTCATGCAATGCCTTCCAGAATCGCGATGTAAACCTAAGGTCCCTGTCTGATATGATAGACACTGGTACCCCATGCAGCCTCACGATCTCTGTCACATATAGCTTGGCCAACTTCTACATCGAATAGTCAGTACGAACTTGTATGAAGTGTGCGGACTTAGTCTCAACAATTACCCACACCAAATCTTTCTTAGTAGGCGTTAGGGGCAGCCTACTAACAAAGTCCATCGTTATCCTCTCCCACTTCCAAAGTGGAATCTTCACTGGTTGCAGCAACCCCAAAGGCAACTGATGTTTCGCCTTCACGTGCTAGTATGTCAAACACTTACTCACAAAGTCAGTAACTTCCGTTTTAGAGGAGGCCACCAATACGATTCACGTAGGTCCCAATACATCTTATTTCTACCTGGATGCATAGCGTATGGGCTACTATGCACCTCCCGCAGAATCATCTATCTCAGCTCCGAGTCCTTCGGCATGCAAATTCTTCCACGAAAACATAATACCCCTTCACTTTTCAACCTAAAATCCCATATCTCGCCACTTTCAACTTGCTGAAGTCGATAACTCAATGATTCATCCAACAATTTCTTTTCTTTAATCTGACCTACCCATGTCGGCTTCACCTGTAGTTTCGCTAACAAGCTGCCATATTCGTAAATCTGAGGTGAGCATACATTGCTCTCAAATCCGATATCACCTTATGACTTAACGCGTCTTCCACCACGTTGGCCTTACGGGTGATACTCAATCGAGCAATCATAGTGTTTCAGCAACTCAACCCACCTCCACTATCTTAAATTCAGCTCCTTCTTGGTAAGGAGATATTCTAGACTCTTATGATCCGTATAGATAACCAACTTCTCCCCGTACAAATAGTGTCTCCATATCTTTAGGGTGAACACCACTACAGTTAATTCCAAATCATGAGTGGGATAATTCATCTCATGCAGCCTTAGTTGATGAGATACATACGCTATCACCTTCCCTTCTTGCATTAACACACAACCCAAACCTGTGTGCGATGCATCACAGTAAATAACAAATTTCTTCCCAGCCTCAGGATAAATCAATATTGGTGCCTCAGTCAGAATCTTCTTTAACTTCTCAAAAATTTCTTGTTGCTGATCGCCCAAACAAACAGTACTTCTTTTTGTAACAACTTGGTTAAAGGTGCAGCAATCAACGAAAACCCTCAACAAACCTTCTGTAGTACTCTGCCAAACCCAGAAAACATTAAATTTTTAACACAGGCTTCGGTGGCTTCCAATCTAATACAGACTTGATCTTCCGAGGATTAACCCTCATCCCCTCGATAGAAACAACATGCCCTAAAAATGTCACTTCCTTCAACCAAAATTCACACTTGCTGAATTTGGCATACAATTGCTTCTCCCTCAAAATCTGTAAAACTGTCCGAAGATGTGAATCATGCTCTCCCTTCGTTCTCAAATACACTAGGATGCCATCTATGAACACCACCAAAAATCGGTCTAAATAGGGTTGAAAGACCTGGTTCATCATGTCCATAAAAGTGGCTGGTGCATTAGTCAATCTGAACGGCATCACTAGAAACTCGTAATGTCTATAACGAGTTTGGAAAGCAGTCTTGTGAATATCCACCTCTTTAACCCTTAACTAATGGTACCCTGATCTCAAATCTATCTTCGAGAAAACTGAAGCTCCTCTCAATTGATCGAACAAGTCATCAATCCTTGGTAGCAGATATTTGTTCTTAATAGTTAACTTCTTCAACTGGCAATAATCAATGCACATACGCATCGACCCATCCTTTTTCTTCACGAACAAAAATTGGCCCTCCCTACAGAGATACAGTTGGTCGGATAAACCCCCATCCAACAGCGCTTGGATCTGAGCTTTTAGTTCTGCCAGCTCTTCGGTGCCATCTTGTAAGGAGCAATTAATCGTCAGAATTGTCGAGTTTTAAAATTTATAAAGAGAATGGTCGAACTTGGAAACTTACCCTGACAATGACTTAAGGTAAGTGCACCTATCGAACAGTAGTATAGTTTAGGCAAGACCAGATTATCGAACCCAAGGGAATTAAAAGTACTAATACTCACTTTCTTTCTATTATTTAGCCTAAATATGAAGTGATTGATTAATTAAACTAAAAACTAACTAATTACTAAACTAAGACGTAAAGACAAAAGGAACAAATTGAAGAAATAACTTTTAGAAAAACTCGATTGATTACTGACGATACCCTAGAAGGAATCCACATAGACTTCACTTGTTATCTAACACCTTTGAACAGCACGATTTATTCACTTAGCTTGATCCGTAAGACTCTCTAATTTATATTAAACCCTCTCTCGAGGCGAATAACGTCTAACCCTAGGTTGATTAATTGAAATCTCTTTCTATTTAAAACCCCTAGAATCACATTAACTCGATCTATGGACTTCCATATTAGGTTTCACCCTAATCCAGTAAAATCTCGTCACCCTATATCTAGGCGCGCGATCAACTCCGTTTAATTATGCTAAATCTACTATTAAATAGGGACTTTTGCTCCACCACCTAAGCACATTCAACTTGAATCAATATCCCGAAAATATTAACACAAGAATTAAGGACACATAATTAAGAACAAACTAAGTATTTATCATATAGTTTAGATAACAATAACAAGATTCATATAGGTTTCATCCCCTTCAGGAATCTGAAGGGTTTAGTTCATAATGATAAAAGAAAACATCTTAAGAAAGAAGATAAAACAAAACATAAGAAATCCCTAAAAGTTCCTGAAAGAATTGAAGGAGAAATCCACCGTCTTGAGTAAAATTCCGGCTTCTTAAGATGAATCAACTGGCTATCCTTGAGTGATTCCCACGAATCTAGCCTTCTGGCTCGGCTCCTTGGCCTAGCTGACTGCCTAACTGACCGCCTCCCTTCAGGTTACACTTAGGGTCTTTATATAGGCTATTGGAATGCATTATTTGGCCCCTAAGTATCTTAATTCAAGTATAATTCCTACTCGGGTGTTTGAATAGGCTTTGGAATGTGTTTCTATGCCTTCAAGTATTCAAATTTGAGTGAAACTCCTCTTTTTCATAACAGGGGCACAGCCATGTCACACGCCCGTGTGAATCGACTTCAAGTCGTGTTTGGGTCTGGTGATGAAGGCACGACGGTGTAAATCATGGTTAGGCCATGTTCTAGTCAATTAACGAGGCACAGCCGTGTAACTTGAAGTTCAGGCCGTGTCGATTTCCACTTTGGCCTAAATTGGCCCATTTTAGGCCTATTTCCCGTTCTTTTCGCCTCTAAGTGCTTTCCTGAGTATAAAACATGAAAAGAAAGGATTAAGAGCACCTTTTTACACAATTCAGGGAATAAATCATCCAAAAGTATGCTAAATATGAGATTAAAATATGTTAATTTTAATTGTGGGATTAAAATATGTTACTTTTACGGTTTATCAAATACCCCCACACTTAAGCTTTTGCTTGTCCTCAAGCAAAATTCTCAACTTACAATTAAAATGAATTTTCCACAATTCATAATTCTCATTAACAATGCCTCATCATAATTCATAGACAATTCATACATGGATAATTTAACTCAAATACTCCTAAAGATTCAAACACTTCTAAGTCATATATTTGTAGCGTGAAAACATAGGTGTCTCCCATTATCTAAATGATTACCTTTAATTCAAAACCGACAAGGATTGACATCCTCACAAAAGATTCACTCAAATCACTCAAAGTGTTTAAGGTTCAGGAAAATAGCACTCATAAGTCTAACATGAAAAGTTAATCTCATAGGCTTGCCTGAAAATCAAATCTCCACCACTATAATATGAGATGATACACAAATCAAAAGGTCTTTATTGGGGTTGTAATGGGGCTAGGGTTAAAGGTGTGGATAAAGGCTGAATTTGGAAGGTTAAAATTGAGATTGACCTGACAAATTACCTAACTTTAGAAAAAGAATTAAACTAACAATCTGAATAATTACATCACATGAAAATACTAATAATACGAGCTTCTTCTTCAAGATATTGAAATTAAACATGTAAGCTCTTAGAACATAGAACATGTAAGCTCTTATGATTTTTAGGCAAGCCTATGAATATACATCTCAACATGCCTATACCCACGGTAGTGCGACTTAGCCGTGGTCAACACTGACTACTCTAACACGATTATGGCACATCAAGAATGGGTGTGGGCAATGCAACACGCTCCACACCACGACCGTCCGAGGCGGCCGTGTAAATCGACACGACCTTGAACCACGGGCATGTGAACGTACCAGATTTGAGATACTATTTAAGCCCTACAGCCCTTCTGATAAACAATAAAAGTAGCATATTTTAATCCCGCATTTAGTATGCTTTTTGATGATTTCGCCCTTGATTTTATATAGAAGGTGCTTGTAATCATTTTTTTCATGTCATATACTCAAGAAAGCACCTGAGGATAAAAAGAACACAAAAGGGCTTAAAACGGAGCAATTGGGCCTTAGCAAGAAATTTACACGGCCTGGCACAAAGCCTGCATGATCATGTCTCGTCGATTACCTAGAGCACGGCCTAACTCACGAGTTGCAGCCGCGCATCATCAAATTACCACACACGGGCGTGTCAAGCGATCTACATGGTTGCGCCCAAAACGACAAAATCAAGGCACGGCCCAACCCCGAATTACACTAGCGTGTGCCATGGCGTGCCCCTACCGTGGGAATGAGCAATTTCACTCGAAATTGGATGCTTGAAGCCCAAGAAACATACTCCTAAGTTTACATAAACACCCTAATAGTAATTCTACTTGAAAGAGGTACTGAGGAGCAGAGTGAAGTATCTCTAAAGCCTATATAAACAACCCAAGGCAAGCATTCAAGAGAAGGGGTTTTTGGCAGAGGCTTTTGCCAAAGCTTTCATCTTTTAGTGAATCACTTGAAGATAGCCAGTTGATCCATCTCAAGAAGCCTGAACTCTATTCAAGACGGAGGATCTCTCCTTCAATTCCTTCAGGGAGTTTTAGGGATTTCTTATGTTTTGTTTTATCTTTTTGCTTGAGATGTTTTCTTATTTAGTTATGAACAAAACCCTTCAGATACCTGAAGGGGGAGAAACCTATGATGGATTTTGTTCTTTGATTTTCAAATTATATGATAAGTACTTAGTTTGTTCTTGATTATGTTGCTTAATTTAATCTGATGTGCCTAGGTGGAGGAGGAATAGACCCTGCCTAAGAGTAGATCTAGCATAATTGAGCAGAGTTGATCGGGCGCCTAGAGATAGGGTTATGAGATTTTACCAGATTAGGGTGAAACCTAATATGGGAATCCATTGATCAATTTACTGCTTCGTTAGGGGTTACTATAAGAGAACGAGAGTTCCACTAATTAACCGAAAGTTAGACGTTATTCGCCTCGAGAGAGGGTTTAATATAGGTTAGGGAGTCTCACGAATCAAGCTATGTAAAGAAATCATATGGTTTAGGGATAAATAATAAGTGAAGTCTAAGGTGGATTCTTCCTGAGGGTATCATCTTCATCAACTGAGTTTTCCTAAAGTCTTTCTCTAATTCATTCTTTTTTCTTTGCATTTAGTTTAAGTATTTCATTAGTTTTTAGATTAATAAACCAATCACTCAATATTTCAGGCCAAATAATAGAAAGAAAGTGAGTAGTAGTACTTTTCGGTTCCCTTGGGTTCGATAAAATAATCTTGCCTAAACTATAGTACTGTTTGATAGGTGCACTTGCCTCTATCATTGTCATAGTTAGTCTACAGGTTCGATCATTCTTTTTATAAATATTAAAACTCGATTTTTTGACACGATCAAGTTTTTGGCGCCGTTGTCGGGGACCACTAAAATTTTAAAAAAGCTCTATTTCTATTACTTTAGCCATTATTTTATTATTTTTGCAATTTACTTTTATTTTTAGTTTAGGTGAAATTTTTATTTACACTATATTTCTTTCTTTCTTCTCCTAGCAGGTACCTCTAGTTTATGACTAGAAGGAACCCGACAGGACCTTTAGCGTACGAGAGTGACTTTGAAGCTACCGCTTATAGAAATCGCGGAGAAACTAGACGAGCTCTAGACTACCAAAGAGAAGAACATCAAGACAGATCCAATCCTACTGAAGGGATGGACGAAAACAATCCATCGCCAAATGTGCAAGAACAGAATGCTCCGCGCACTATGTATGATTATGCTAAACCTAATTTAACAGGAGCAGAATGTAGTATTGTTAGGCCTGCTATAGCTACTAATAATTTTGAATTAAAGCCTAACACAATACAAATGATTCAACAGTTTGTTCAATTTGATGGTTTGTAGAATGAAGATCCAAATACTCATATATCTAATTTTTTTGAATTTTGTGATACCTTCAAAATAAATGGCGTTTCTGATAATGCCATACGTCTTTAGTTATTCCATTTTCTATTAAGGAATAAAGAAAAACAGTGGTTGAACTCGTTACCACGAGGGTCAATCACCACATGGGATCAAATGATCGAAAAATTTCTTTTAAAATATTTTTCACCAGCCAAAACGAAAAAATTTAGGTATGACATATCTTCTTTTGTGCAGAATGACGCAGAAACATTTTATGATGCATGGGAGAGATACAAGGACCTCCTGAGAAGATGTCCACACCATGGATTACCTTTGTGGCTTCAAGTCCAAACTTTTTACAACAGTGTGAATTCTTCAACGTGGCAAGTGATTGATTCATCAGCCGGTGGAACTTTAAACAATAAAACTCCTGAAGTAGCTTACAGTTTTATTGAAGAGATGTCGTTGAACACCTATCAATGGCAAATTACAATAGCCAAACTGACAAAATTAGCCAGAGTTTTCAACATAGATGCAGTGACAATGCTGTCAACACAGGTGGAGATGATGAATAAAAAGCTTGATAACTTATGTTCTTCGAAGGTACACCTAGCCATGCAATGCGAAGCGAGTGGAAATGTGGCGAATCCTGAGTACCCACCCTACCAACCAGGGGCATAAAATGAGCAAAAAAACTATAATGGTAACAATTTCAGATCTAATAATAATCCTTATAGTAACACTTATAATGCAGGTTGGAGGAACCACCCAAATTTTTCGTGGGGAGGACAAGGAAATCAAGGAAATCAAAGGCACCCAAACCTTGAAGATATGCTGACAAAATTCATGTCAGCTACAGATTCTCGTCTCCAAAAGACTGAAGCAACACTTGATGAACAACAAAAATCAATCAAAGGGATCGAGAATCAAGTTGGAGAACTTACTAGGTCAGTGGGACATCGTACAAAGCTGATTTTTGAACGTCAACAAGGACGTCTACCAAGCAACACAGAAATAAACCCAAAAGAACAGATCCAAGCCATCACATCCCAAGATGGTACAAAGGTAGACAAGTCCACATCAGCACAAGAAACTAAGGAAGGAAAAGATAAAATAAAGGTAGCACAAGAAACACCGGTAATCAAAGAGTACCAACCTCGCATACCTTATCCCGAAGTATTGAAAAAAGATGATTCTGAGGAACAATTCGGTAAGTTTCTTAAACTTTTATAGAAATTACATATTAACTTACCTTTTCTTGAAGCTCTTTTTTAGATGCCCGACTCAAGGAGATTTTTAAAACAGCTCTTGACGAACAAAAGCAAAATAGATTAAGAGTACTGTGTGGAACTCAACGCAACATGCTCAGCAATGCTACAAAATAGACTACCACAGAAACTAAAAGATCCAGGGAGTTTTACGATTCCATGTTTAATTGGTAGTTTAACTATTGATAATGCGTTAGCTGATTTAGGGGCAAGTATAAATGTCATGCCTTATGCACTGTTTAAACGACTAGGTGTAGGGAAGCCCAAACAAACTAGGATGAGTATTCAACTAGCTGATAAAACTTTTAGAATTCCTAGGGGCATTATTAAAGACGTTTTAGTAAAAATCGATAAATTTGTTTTCCCAGTATATTTTGTTGTTTTAGACATGGATGAGGAAAATTCAATCCCTTTAATTTTAGAAAGACCTTTTCTTGCAACTGCCAAGACTAAAATTGATGTTGCCGCAAGAGAACTCATACTTCGTGTAGGAGAAGAATCGGTCAATCTTCAAGCTCTCGACTCAGCTAAAACAACAGAAGATTTTCAATAGATAACCAAATTGTTCAACCTTCATCGCAAGAAACATCACAATGCATCAAACCTGAGCCAACTCATAGCCCCAAGTCGGCACAGAAGAATCACACCAGAAACAAAATCGTAAGATCGATAATTTAGAAGAGCAGAAGATACATGTAACACCCCTTACCCGAAACCTTTGCCGGAGTCGAGTATGTGGCATTACTAGACTTGACTACTAGTTTGGGGCATAAAAATTTATAGCTGTCCAACTGCATCAGGCTGACTAAATTGACCATAACTCGAGTTACAAAACTCGAAATTTAGATCCATAAATTTTACTTGAAACTAGACTCATATAACTTTTTACCATAATTTTTCCAGAATTTTTCATGTGGCCAATTAGTAGTTTATTCATCAAAGTTACCCCTATTTCACTGTTTGATAATTCTGACCTATCTTTACAAAAACTCAGTAATATCATTTTACAAAATTTAAATAATGTTCTTGTTTATTCAAATCAAAATAGACTCATTAAGGATTCTAAAATATAAACTATGCTCCATAATTATTTTTGTACAATTTTAACAATTTTTCCAAGACAGAACAGGGACTCACGAATTCATTCAGGACAAGTCTCACTAAAACTTAAATATCTCATAATATATAATTGCTTTGCCTAACTTGTTTCTTTCATATCAAAATAGACACAATAAACTTTAATTCTATGTCTTATTCACTTTCTAATTCAATTTCTCTTATTTTTGGTGATTTTTCAAAATCACATCACTGCTACAACTAAAACTGTTTCATAACAAAATATGATTAACTAGTTTATAACTTCCTTACTCAATTTATTTAAACTCTATACCTTAACCATACATACATATATATATATACCAGAAACAAATCCCATATATAATTTAGGCCATGATCAAATTTAAAACATCCATTTACATACAAGAAGCAAGTTATAAAATTCAAACATAGAAACGATACATAACCAAAGGAAATAGTCATTTTCGCATGACTATATTCATGTACAAGATCAAACATTGTATGTTTGAAAACTTCATCTAGCCTATACATGCCTTTTAAGTCATAGCCAAAATTTAAAAATACCAAAAGAAGATGATAGTGTGGTTGACTTTCTTGAAGATCCTTCTAAAGTCCGTAACGTAACCAAAATCTATAAAACAAAGGAGAACATTTCACACAAATAAGCTTACTAGCTTAGTAAGTCCTAAACTCATGATAATAAAACATTCAAATATTTTGAAATTAAAACATTCAACTTATAGCATTTCACATAAGCACTTAAGTATATTACTTATACAAGGCGAATACTAATAATTCATTAACCCAAGTAAATTAGAAATCATTTCCTTCGACCAACATTTCTTTAAATTTCATATAAGTATATCACATGGAAATTTCATTTATTCTTAACATTTATACTTGAAAACCAAATTTCCATAATAGCACATTTACTCTCAATTTCAATCATATGATACTCACACACATGCATTTTAACCTCAACATACATAACGTAGTTCTCATAGTATTAGCTTGACTCAAGAAATGTCAATATAACATACCTTACATACTTACCTGAGCCATTGACTAAATAAATTAGCTTTAATTTGCCTTGAACAAATATTCGGTTTCTCTTTTGCAAAACACATCACCGGCTTCAAGCACGCTAGGCACAAAGGCCGATAAGTAGCAAGCACAAGGCCGCTAGGCGTAAAAGCTCGATAAGTAACACAGGCACAAAGCCTGCTAGGCGTAAAAGCCCGATAAGTAACACCGGCACAAAGTCTGCTAGGCGTAAAAGCCCGAAGCAAATCAATGTAATCAAACATTCTCCACATACTCTTCATAACTATTATATACATATGTCTAATTCAATTGGGCTCGTTCACATTAAACCAATAAAATCACTATATCATTATGCAATCCAACAATTTATTTCACATAACCAACTTTAATCATCAACCAACTATGCCTCTATACATTCGGCCATAATATAAATAGGTACAAAAATTCAGCAATTCATACTATTGTATATAATCATAATTAAATCGTTAACATATTTTAGCTAAAGGGCTTACCTCGGTTGTTGATAGTCCGTGTAAATCGGCTATTCAAGAACATTTGTTTTGCCTCGATCTAGTTCTTTCTCTTTTTGTTCCCGATCTAAGAAATGTCAAATAAGTTTTATTTACATTCATTCCATCCATTTTCTCAACAAAACAAAATGCACATAGCTTAATTTAAGAAAAACTAGGAACCGGATTTCCTACTTCATTTATTTAATTTAAAACAATAATCACACAAAATTTAAACATTCAACTTAATCAATTTAACTCACAATGCACATAATACTAATTGCAACCAATTGGGATTTCTCCTCAATGGTAGAATGATCATTAGGTCCCTAGAATTCTCTAAAATTCTTCCTTCTATCGTTTTACCCTTCCTCTAATTTACTTCAAGCAATTGACTCTTATACTTAGCTCACCCAATAACTATATCTAAGTATAACTAATCATCCATGGCCAATTACACTATACATGTATGACCGAACACCAAAACAAGAGAAAAGAGTTCATGAATGGTGGTCTCACATTCTACGAATATAAGGGCATCCCATGCCTAAATTTAAAACAATTTTCTTACAAGCTCAAGCTACTTCTTCTCATATTATCTAAGTTTATTAACAAACCAAATCATAAATCATCACCATGGCCGAACCTCATCAAGCTTAATATCAACAAATTTCGGCTTGTTTTCAATGATGATTAAAGAATTTAACCCAATTCAAGGATAGATTATTAAGCTAAAGTTCACTCTTACCTTGCCTAGTACATGCAATGGCCGAATGGAGAGGATGAAGTTTTCTTCTTCATTTTGAAGATAAAAATCGGGGAAGAAGATGATTGAAGGAAGAGAATTTAATTTCCTTTTTCTTTTGTTTATTAAACTAGCACTTATATTAGCATGCTTGTAATATAATAATGCTTTAAATATAATATATTAAAACAATAGATTTTTTTTTACATGCTTACCGTCCACCATATTAAATATGGGGAATTTGACATACAAATCCCTATGTTTAATAAACTAGTCACTTAGCTCTTTTTATTTCATGCTCGCTACATTGGTCCTCTTAGCAATTTAATCCTTTTGCCAATTAAACACTCAAGCGATTAAATTCTTCTACGAAACTTTCACATACATCAATTCACCTATAATAGACACATGATATAATATATAAAAATATTTATCGGGCTTGGATTCGTGGTTCAGAAACCACCGTTCGATTAGGGTCAAAATTGGTCTGTCACAACTCTCCCCCTTTAAGAATTTTCGTCCTCGAAAATCTTACCGTTAAATAAGATCGGATATTGTTGCCTCATTGAATCCTCAGGTTCCCACGTGGCCTCTTCAACTCCGTGTCTATTCCATAATACTTTCACTAATGGAATCCTCTTATTTCTCAACTCCTTTATTTCCCGAGCCAAGATACGGATCGGTTCCTCATCATATGTCAAATCAGATCGAATTTCAATCTCTGACGGTGTGATCACATAAGACGGATCCGATCTGTATTTACGAAGCATCGAAACGTGAAATACATTGTGTATCTTTTCTAAGTCAGAGGGCAATTTCAATCAATAAGCAACAGGCCCTATACGTTCGATGACTTCGTACGGTCTGATAAATCTCGGACTCAACTTGCCTTTCCGACCAAAATGGAATACCTTTTTCCACGGAGAAACTTTCAAGAACACACGATCTCCGACCTGAAATTCAATGTCCTTACATTTCAAATCGGCATAGGACTTCTGACGATCCGAAGCAGCTTTTAAATTACTCCTAATGACAACCACCTTCTGTTCAATTTCTTTAATCCAGTCAACCCCGTGTATCTTATTATCACTGAGCTCAGTCCAATATAACGGTGTGCGGCATTTTCGCCCGTATAAGGCTTCATAAGGCGCCATTTTTATACTAGATTGAAAGCTATTATTATAAGCAAATTCGACCAAAGGTAGGTATCGTTCCCACGTACCTTCAAATTCGAGAACGCAACACCTCAACATGTCCTCAAGTATCAAGATAGTTCACTCTGACTGACCGTCTATTTGCGGATGGAAAGCTGTACTAAAATGAAGTTTAGTACCTAGAGCATCTTACAATTTCTTCTAGAACCGCAATGTGAATCTCGGGTCTCTATCTGAAACAATGGAACTCGGTACACCGTGCAACCTTACAACCTGCGACACATACAATTCGGCCAGCTTAACAAGTGAATAGTCAGATGCGTCTGGTACAAAATGAGCTGTTTTAGTCAGTCTATCAACGATAACCCAAACGGCATCTTTCTTACTTGGGGTCATAGGAAGACCGGATACAAAATCCATTGTAATTCTATCCCATTTCCATTCGGGTATCATGATTGGTTGAAGTAGTCCGGATGGTACTTGATGCTCAGCTTTTACTTGCTGATAGATTATGCACTTGGAAACAAATTCAGATATTTCCTGTTTCATACCGGGCCACCAATAAAACTGTTTTAGGTCGTTATACATTTTCATGCTACCCGGGTGTATCGATAATGGACCGTTATGGGCCTCACTCAGAATCATCCGTATCAAATCTGAGTCCTTTGGAACACACAATCGGCCTTTATAATTCAAACAATCATTTGCATCAATCTAAAAATCTGATTCTGTACCGTTTTCACACTGAATCCGAATAGTAATCAAATTTTTGTCAACCTTCTGTGCATCACGAATTTGTTGAATAACATCGGTCTTGCTTGTAACTCGGCTATGATTGAGCCATCATCAAACATAGCCATCTGCGCGTTCATTGCACGAAGAGCAAATAATGATTTTTGACTTAACACATCCGCAACAACATTAGCTTTCCCTGGATGGTAGTCAATCACTAATTCGTAGTCTTTCAGCAATTCTAACCATCTGCGTTGTCTCAAATTTAGATCTTTCTGAGTCACCAAATATTTTAGACTTTTATGATCCGAATAAATGTGACATTTTTCGCCGAATAAGTAGTGACGCCAAATTTTTAATGCGAAAACAATGGCTACTAATTCCAGATCGTGAGTCGGATAATTTCTCTCATGCGGCTTCAATTGTCTCGAAGCATAAGCTATAACTTTGCCTTCCTGCATTAAAACGCAACCCAACCCATTCAAGGAAGCATCACTAAAACAATAAATTCTTTACCCGATTAAATTTGAGCTAACACCTGGAGCTTGATCGGAAGGGCTTTCAAGCCGCTCAAAACTTTTTCGACACCTTTCCGACCACTCAAACTTGACATCTTTTTGTAGCGATTTCGTCAAAGGTGTAGCTATTCTGAAAAACCTTTCACAAATCGTCGTAATATCCATGAAGGCCCGGAAACTTCGGATCTCGGGAACATTCTTTGGTGGTTTCCAATCGAGTATAGCTGCTATTTTGTTTGGATCCACCAATACCTGACACGAAACAACATGACCCAAGAAGCTGACTTCATTCATCCAGAACTCACACTTACTGAACTTTGCATACAATCGTTGATCTCTCAAAGTTTGTAGTACTAATCTCAAATGCTCAGCATGATCCGTTTCATTTTTGGAGTAGATCAGTATATCATCAATAAACACTACTACAAACCGATCCAAAAACTGCCGAAAGACTCTGTTCATTAGATCCATAAAAACAGCAGGTGCATTAGTGAGTCCAAAAGGCATAACCAAAAACTTATAATGTCCGTACCTCGTTCGGAATGCAGTCTTTGGTACATTTGTATCTCTGACTCGCAATTGATAATAGACCGATCTCAAATCTATCTTCAAAAACACTGAAGCCCCCTTCAACTAATCAAACAAATCATCAATCCGAGGTAACGGGTACTTATTCTTTATAGTTACCTTATTTAGTTGCCGGTAGTCGATACACATTCGCATAGTTCCATCTTTCTTTTTCACAAATAAAACCGGTGCACCCCAAGGAGAGAAACTTCGCCGTATGAAGCCCCTATCATCAACTCTTGCAATCTGCACTTTCAATTCTTTTAATTCATGAGGTGCCATTCGATACGGAGCTATCGAAATCGGAGTCGTGCAGCACTAACTCAATGCCGAACTCAATCTCTCGTCTTTGGAGGTAAACCGGTAGTTCTTCAGAAACACATCGGGATATTCACATCCAAGCGTCTGATTCAATTTGTTTCTCGACATTTTATTATCCGATTACATAAGCCAAATAAGCTTCACCTTTTCTCACATACTTCGGGCTAACATTGAAGATATTATGTAGGCAACCCATTTACATCACAGATTTAATTTCGATGGTCTCACCGTTTGACGTTTCAAATCAATAAGCTTTCTTTTACAATCCACTCGCCTCATCGAAGTTAACGGTCCATACCTAAGATTATATCAAATTAGTCAAAGGGCAACAACATTAAATTAGTTGGAAAGCAATAATCCGAATCATCAATGGGCAACCTCTACACACTTTATTAACAAGCACACATCTACCCAAAGGGTTGGACACACGAATCACAAACTCGGTAGACTCAACTAGCAGAGTCTTGCCAAATTCTAAAGTTTCACACACATAAGAATGAGTCGAGCCAGGATCAATTAGTGCAATCACAGTAGTATCATAAAGAGTGAAAGTACCGGTAATGACGTCAGGGGAGGAAGCATCCTCTCTGGCTCGTGCAGCATAAGCTCTAGTCGAGCTCTAGCCTCGGTCAAGCTGCGGTGTTCTTCGTTCCTTCGACTACCACCTACATTGCACGAATGTGCAGGGTGATGCCTTTCAGACCGACATATTGCTCGACTTAGTGTTCGAATCGTATTACATTCACCAACATCGGACATTCTCTAATAAAATGATCTGACGATCCACATTTAAAGCAATACCGATCATGAAATCTACAACTCCCTGAATGCCATTTCCCATAGTGCTTACATTCAACTCGATTCTGTGGAATGTTACCAACACTGGCCATCGAGGTAGCTCGGGAGCCCATAGGTGGTCGATCCTGTCTAGGTGGAACTGTAGTAGCTTTATGTCGGCTATAGCCATCTCTGAACTTCTTGGTTGTGGAATGGAAGGCCTTACTCGAAGGTCTTTTACAAATGTCTCTAGCTTCAATCTCAGCCTTTCTTTTCTCTTTCCCGAGCTCTTCAGCTTTGCAATCTCGCTCAACTAGAGTCACAAACTCTTGAATTTCAAGAATGCCAACAAACATCTTTATATCTTCATTCAGGCCATCTTCAAATCTTTTACACATAATAGCTTGGAGAAACACACTCTCTAGCATATCCGGTGAGCCCGACAAATTTTCTTTCATATTCATCCTTTGTCATTCGCCTGCTTTCACTCAAGGAACTCCTTTCGTTTTGATCAACGAATCTTTGGTGATATATTTCTGCGAATTCATTCGGAAGAAATCCCGTCACTTTTTCTTTCGGAACTATCGATACTAGTGTATTCCACCGGTGATATGCGATGTCCATGATGAGGATATAGCGCACGGGCATTCATCCGGAGTACAAGATAGCTCGTCAAGTACCGAATAGTGTTATCAAGCCACATTTTGGCTCTCTGCGTCATCATCATCATTGGCTTTAAATTCTTCAGCCCCAAATTTTTGAATTTTATCAACTGGGGGCCTACTAGATCTCACCGGATCTATCATCGGGGGTGCTGAAGGAATCGGAGTTGGATTATTCGGGGGTGGAGGTTGGTGTACAGCCGGGTTAGTTTGAATAAATTGGGCAAACCACTCATTCATCATCTGATAAAAGGCTTGTTTAGTCTCTCCTTCGTGGCTACCGAAACAGTCGAGAGTCTCACGGTCTGATCCGTGTGCACGGTCAGCACTACACTCTCTACATCATCCGCTCTGGCTCTTTCGAGATCGTGTCCATTTACTATATAAAACAAAGTTTAGGGTGTCGAAGTCACCACACTATCAATATATAATAAAGGCATGTATAGATAGATTCACACGTGCTACGGTAGTCCTAGAATCGACTAAATCGTAAGCTCGATACCAATCAAATGTAACACCTTACCCGAAACCTTGCCGAGTCGGTATGTGGCATTACTAGACTTGACTACTAGTTTGGGGCATAAAAATTTAAAGCATCCATCCGCATCAGGTGACTAAATTGACCATAACTCGAGTTACAAAACTCTAAATTTAGATCCGTAAATTTTTCTTGAAACTAGACTCATAAAACTTTTTACCATAATTTTTCCAGAATTTTCATCTGGCCAATTAGTAGTTTATTCATCAAAGTTACCCTATTTCACTTGTTTGATAATTCGACCTATCTTTACAAAAACTCAGTAATCTAATTGTAAAAATTTAAATAATGTTATTGTTTATTCCAATCAAAATATACTCATTAAGGATTCTAAAAATATAAACTATGCTCCATAATTATTTTTGTACAATTTTTAACAATTTTTCCAAGATGTAACAGGACTCACGAATTCATTCAGGACAAGTCTCACTAAAACTTAAATATCTCATAATATATAATTCCTTTGCCTAACTTGTTTCTTTCATATCAAAATAGACACAATAAACTTTAATTACGTGGTGATTTTTCAAAATCACATCACTTCTTTGCAACTAAAAAGCTGTTTCATAACAAAATATGATTAACTAGTTTATAACTTCCTTACTCAATTTATTTAAACTCTATACCTTAACCATACATACATATATATATACCGAAACAAATCCCATATATAATTTAGGCCATGATCAAATTTAAAACATCCATTTACATACAAGCAAGTTATAAAATTCAAACATAGAAACGATACATAACCAAAGGAAATAGCCATTTTCGCATGACTATATTCATGTACAAGATCAAACATTGTATGTTTGAAAACTTTATCTAGCCTATACATGCCTTTTAAGTCATAGCCAAAATTTAAAAATACCAAAAGAAGACGATAGTGTGGTTGACTTTCTTGAAGATCCTTCTCAAGTCCGTAACGTAACCAAAATCTATAAAATAAAGGAGAACATTTCACACAAATAAGCTTACTAACTTAGTAAGTCCTAAACTCATGATAATAAAACATTCAAATATTTGAAATTAAAACATTCAACTTATAGCATTTCACATAAGCACTTAAGTATATTACTTATACAAGGCGAATACTAATAATTCATTAACTCAAGTAAATTAGAAATCATTTCCTTCGACCTACATTTCTTTAAATTTCATATAAGTATATCACATGGAAATTTCATTTATTCTTAACATTTATACTTGAAAACCAAATTTCCATAATAGCACATTTACTCTCAATTTCAATCATATGATACTCACACATGCATTTTAACCTCAACATACATAACGTAGTTCTCATAGTATTAGCTTGACTCAAGAAATGTCAATATAACATACCTTACATACTTACGAGCCATTGACTAAATAAATTAGCTTTAATTTGCCTTGAACAAATATTCGGTTTCTCTTTTGCAAAACACATCACCGGCTTCAAGCTCGCTAGGCGCAAAGGCACGATAAGTACCAAGCACAAGGCACGCTAGGCGTAAAAGCCCGATAAGTAACAAGCACAAAGCACGCTAAGCGTAAAAGCCCGATAAGTAACACCGGCACAAAGCCTGCTAGGCGTAAAAGCCCGAAGCAAATCAATGTAATCAAACATTCTCCACACACTCTTCATAACTATTATATACATATGTCTAATTCAATTGGGCTCGTTCACATTAAACCAATAAAATCACTATATCATTATGCAATCCAACAATTTATTTCACATAACCAACTTTAATCATCAACCAACTATGCCTCTATACATTCGCCATAATATAAATAGGTACAAAAATTAGCAATTCATACTATTGTATATAATCATAATTAAATCGTTAACATATTTTAGCTAAAGGGCTTACCTCGGTTGTTGATAGTCCGTGTAAATCGGCTATTCAAGAACATTTGTTTTGCCTCGATCTAGTTCTTTCTCTTTTTGTTCCCGATCTAAGAAATGTCAAATAAGTTTTATTTACATTCATTCCATCCATTTGCTCAACAAAACAAAATGCACATAGCTTAATTTAAGAAAAACTAGGAACCGGATTTCCTACTTCATTTATTTAATTTAAAACAATAATCACACAAAAATTTAAACATTCAACTTAATCAATTTAACTCACAATGCACCGCAATACTAATTGCAACCAATTGGGATTTCTCCTCAATGGCCGAATGATCATTAGGTCCCTAGAATTCTCTAAAATTCTTCCTTCTATCGTTTTACCCCTTCCTCTAATTTACTTCAAGCAATTGACTCTTATACTTAGCTCACCCAATAACTATATCTAAGTATAACTAATCATCCATGGCCAATTACACTATACATGTATGACCAAACATCAAAACAAGATAAAAGAGTTCATGAATGGTGGTCTCACATTCGGCCGAATATAAGGGCATCCCCATGCCTAAATTTAAAACAATTTTCTTACAAGCTCAAGCTACTTCTTCTCATATTATCTATGTTTATTAACAAACCAAATCATAAATCATCACCATGGCCGAACCTCATCAAGCTTAATATCAACAAATTTCGGCTTGTTTTCAATGATGATTAAAGAATTTAACCCAATTCAAGGATAGATTATTAAGCTAAAGTTCACTCTTACCTTGCCTAGTACATGCAATGGCCGAATGGAGAGGATGAAGTTTTCTTCTTCATTTTGAAGATAAAAATCGTGGAAGAAGATGATTGAGGGAAGAGAATTTAATTTCCTTTTTCTTTTGTTTATTAAACTAGCACATATATTAGCATGCTTGTAATATAATAATGCTTTAAATATAATATATTAAGACAATAGATTTTTTTTTACATGCTTATCATCCACCATATTAAATATGGGGAATTTGACATACAAATCCCTATGGTTAATAAACTAGTCACTTAGCTCTTTTTATTTCATGCTCATTGCATTGGTCCTCTTAGCAATTTAATCCTTTTGCCAATTAAACACTCAAGCGATTAAATTCTTCTCTGAAACTTTCACATACATCAATTCACCTATAATAGACATATGATATAATATATAAAAATATTTATCGAGCTCGAATTGTGGTTCAAACCACCGTTCGATTAGGGTCAAAATTGGTGCGTCACAATACATACCAAAGAATAGCCGGATCCACACGAAGTAAAACCAAAGGAACCACCAGAAGAGCTCATAGGGACATCAAATCACTTTAAAATAGGAGACCGGTGTTTGTTAGACAAAGCTGATCCTCACATCACTTTAATGAGACCAAGAAAAGGAAGAAATACTCATTCATTCGCACGAAATTTTCCCACATGAAATAGTTGAGGTAAGCAATTCAATATTTTGCAATTTCAAGGTAAATGCTTCTCGACCTAAACTTTGTCACAAAAATAAAACTGTCAGCAAGAGGGAAAATATTCAAACCTTTAAACCTCCCTAAAATTTTCAAAGTCAAGGACAGTCTAGCCTAAGACTATAAATGAGCACTTCTCGGGAGGCAACCCGAGCACTAACACTATTTACTTTCAAATTTATTTTATTTTCTTTCCTTCTTTCTTCTCTCAACATTTAATCTAACACAAAAATGCAGATTTCTAGGCCACACAGCCTTACACACGGTCGTGCCCGTGGCCGTGTGGACCACCAGAACCACCACACTGATCGAGCAGAGCTGGCAAGTCGTCCACCCACCCCCAATGTCACGGATCCAACCACCCACACCATGGGCACTGACAAAATAGCACGATCGTACCTCACGACCGTGCCATGATACTGACTTATTGAGCATAGGCAAACCAGGCCCGTGCATTCCATCCGTGTTCACATGTTGGCCTTTTAGGAACGGGCGTGCCAATCGACAAACGGGCGTGGAAGAACAACACACTCCACAACACGGCCGTGCGATGTGGCCGTGTGAATTGACACACCCTCGGTACACGAGCGTGGGAACGTCGCAGATTTGAAATCTTATTTAAATCCCCATAGCCCTTTCCCTTTTTTTTCCCCCCATCTTCTTTCTTCCTTCTCTTTCTTTCAAAATTTTCTTTCTGTTCATAGAAAAGGTCCAAGACTCTTGAGCAACACCAAAATCATGTCGAAGAAGCATAAGAAGGTTCTAAAGGCTGCTAAAGAATCACACCACTTCCACCACCATCAACACTCTGCAACCATAGAAATCATACCCACCTCATAAACCATCTGCTAATAAGGACTCCTTAGTCCAATAGTCTTTTCTTTAAATTTTAGTTTTCTTCTTAATCTCCTTCTCTTTATTTTCTTAATCTTTTATTATATTATTAGTATATTATTATTTCTCTAGATCTCTTGGCTATACCTTCGCAGGCTACCTATTTTCTTCATCTAGCAAATTGCTTTTCGGTAGCCACACCACCAGGCCCATAGAAAACATCATCACCGCCACCAAAGACACCAGGAATCATCAAAACATCAGGAAGTGTCACTCTACCCCTTCTCTTTTTATTTACCCCATAATTATCATTATCTGTCTTTGTACATTGAGGGCAATGTACATCTTAAGTGAGGGGGTAAAAGTGTCCAACTTTTTGCATTATTCTCAAATCTTGAATTTAGTCTTGTTCGAAAGTTTTTTCTCATACTACTAATTGGGATGAAATTTCTAATGATTTATGATTTTTATTGAAATGCTTTTATTAAGTCATAGTTAATTGTGCATTGATGATTAAATTTGAAGGATACTAGAGAATCAAGCATGATAAGTCTACTTTCTAAAAATTAAAATATAATAGGTTGTTGAACATAATTTGGATGTCACCTTGAAGTTTGAAATTTATAAGGATTGATGTCAAAACACCTATAATTTTTGTGAGATTTTGAGCCTTATAGAGCATATATTTTTTTTCGTGCTCACTCTATTAGTTATGAGTGTGTCAACTTTGAACTGTTATTTTAGAACTTGCCTCGTTTATACATGTCGAGACCACATTAATGATTTGATATACTGAGAGGATAAAGGCACCTAGGTTTTAACCCGTTCACTCCACTAAGAAGCCTACCCATAGAAATTAACCCCTAGTGAACCCCGTTGAATCCTAACAACCTTTTTATTAACTCACCCACCAATATTAACCCAAAATCCCTTTGAATTTGTTATCACCATTCTTTTGACTACCCTTTAATCGAGGTTTGATTTGCTTAAATTAACGAATTATATTAGTTTAGTAGTTACATTTATCATTTATGATGTAATATTTTAGTTTGTTCTTAAAAAATAAAAAATCCAAGTTTATTAAATATTAGTAGTATATAAAAGAGCTTAGAGCATTTAAACTCCAATTATTGAAGAAAAAGCTCAGATTAAAGTATTATCAAATTTCAAGTGAAGAAAATACTCTTTTTATAGAGTAATTATCAATAGTGGTATTATTAGTTTTCATTCGAAGTAAATATTCATATTTAGTTTAGTGTTTCTAGTTAGGTGATTTGTCAAGTCAGTCTCGATTCTAACCCTCTAATTCAGCCTGTATCCACACCCTTAACCTTAGCCCTATTACAGCCCTGATAAAGACCTTTTGATCTGTGTAATATCTCATATACAATAGTGGAGATTTGATTTATTCATCTACTCATTCAATTAATCCAAAAATACACATTTAGGCATTTTTACACAATAGCCCCTAAACTTTTGCATTTATCAATTTCGTCCCTACTTCAAAAATATAGAAAGTTCACACAATTCAACAAAACGCATGATTGGCCGAATTATATATAGGTCCCTAGCAATTCAAAACTTTAATTTATTTCACATTTCAACCACACAATTTGCACATTACACAATTTAATCCCTATTATGCATTTTCATCAAAAATCACTTAACAAAACATGTAAAACTATCCTCAAGATTTCATATTTCAACATTAAACATCAAACATCAAACAACACATAGATTCAACAATGGCAACTCTCAAGATATTTAATAGTTTCTAAATTAAAGGTATGGAATAGCTAGATTGAGCTGTAACGATTACAAAAACATAGAAATTATTAAAAATTGAGCAAAAACGGGCTTATAATTTGATCTTGACGTGGACGAATATTTCAAGCCCTAAAATGGATTTCTTCTTCTTCAAATTTGGCAATGGAAAAAGATGAAGCAATTTTGTCTTTGTTTTGTTTTATTCACTATTATTTATTAATTACTAATTTAACCTTAGTAATATAACTTAAAAATCATTTAATGGCTATCCAAAATTGTCCACTCACCTTTCTAATGGTTTAATTACCATTTAAGGCCAGTGTATTTAAAAACCAAATCTATTTGACAACTTAAACTAATAGAACATGCATTTTACACTTTACGCGATTTTGTCCTTTTTATCAAATTGACCAACCAAACGATACAATTACTTCACGAAATTTTCACACATACATACCATCATGCTGTAAACACTTAAAATAATATTAAAATAATGTTTCAACCTTAGATTTTGGTTCCAAAACCACTCTAAAACTAGGCTTTACAACTTTCTCCCTTAGGGATTTTCGTCCTCGAAAATCTTACCAGTGAATAGGTTAGGGTATTGTTTGCTCATAACATCCTCAGGTTCCCATGTAGCTTCTTTAACCCTGTGCCGATACCATAATACTTTCACTAATATGATTCTCTTATTTATCAGCTCTTTAATTTCACGAGCTAAAATTGAATCGGTTCTTCAACATATGACATATCAGACTGAATTTAAACCTCAGTCAAGGAAATGACATGTGAAGGGTCGAATCGGTATCGTCGAAGCACTGATACATGGAACACATTATGTATTTTCTCTAACTCAGACGGTAAAGATAGTCGATATGCCGCTAGCCCAACTCGCTCAATAATCTCATACTGTCCAATAATCTCAGACTTAATCTCCCTTTTCGACCAAACCACAATATCTTTATCCACGATGACACTTTCAAAAACACTTTATCCCCGATATGGAGCTCAATATGTTTCTATTTCAAGTCTTATTACGATTTCTATCGATCCAAAGCTGCTTTCAAACTATCGCGAATTACTTTATTTTTTCTTCAGTCTCTCTGATCTGATCAACCCTGTGAATTGTATTTTCACTAAGCTCAGTCCATTACAATGGCAATCTACATTTACGATCGTAAAGAGCATCATACGATGCCATCTTTGTAATAACTTGGCTTAGACCCTATTCAAAATAGTGTTTTTCATACCACAAATTTGAGGTCAGAAAAATATTTTAATATTATTTTTCATGTTTACAGTGTGTGATTATGCATGTGTGAAAATTCTGTGTGAAAATTTTATCGTTTGAGTGTCGAATTATGAAAAAGGACTTAATCTCATAAAATGTAAAAGTTGTGTGTTGATTGTTAAAGTGCTACATTGCTATTGTCTATATAATGTGGAGTCATTAAATTGAAATTTTACCCTTGGGAGCATGCATGGATGGTAATGGATATAAGTTAATGGGATTTTTAATGTTAATATTAAGGGTAAAAATTATAATTAGTATATTAATGTTAAAATAACAAAAACAAAGTTAAATGGCGGTCATTTTAGTGTTCATCCACTGAAATAACAAAGGAAAAAGAAAGTGTAATAACCGAGATTTAGGGGTTATGCATTTTCGCTTGAATGAATGTGATTGCATGCTTGAGTGTGTTTTTAATGTGTTTTGGGGGCTTCAAGAACCTTGGGATGTAGGTAAGAGCCTTAGAGGTTATTAGATTTTTAAGCCCAAAAAGGGGAACTAAGGGAGCTAGGCCTTAAGGAGATTATTGTGTGGTTTAGAACACGAATAACCCAGTGGTAAGGTGGCAAGGAGGCGCCACTTAGGGCCTTGTGAGGTGATGCCACAGGGAGTGAGAAGGGCCTAGGTTCGAGCATCAATGAAAGTGTTTTGGAGTTTTATTTTTCAGCAAAGAATAGCAGTGGTGGACGGCACAAGGACTCTGATGGAGGAAGTATAGATTGGGTCTGACAGCTTAGAGATTTGGCTAAGTTGATGTGAAAAGGGGGATTTGGATGAGGGAGGTAGAGTTGGCCGAATGGAGGGAACTTTGGAGAGGGGCACATTCAATTCTGTATAGGGGAGCTATGTGTCGAAATTTCCTAGTCTTTTCTACTCATCTCTTGATCGAAACCCTCACCCCTTCTCTTTTCTTCTTCTTCTCACCACTCTTTCTTTCACTTACTCACTAAAGCCGAAATCTCACCTCTTTTGCCATCACCTCCATAGCCGATTTGCTCAATAAGAATTAAGCCGAAATCTTCTTCTTCTTCTTTTTCATTTTTGTCGAAACTTCCTTAAACTTTTCTTTTTTTTAACCAAAGCTGAATCTTCTATTTCCTGGCCATAGTCGATTGTATCTCTGACTTTTGGAATTGAATTACTTACTAGATCAAAAGCCGAATCTTCCGGTAAGTACACTTCCTATTTCTTTTCTCTCATTTACTGATTTGATTAGTGTCTAAATCAAGGACACTAATCCCTCCTATTTTTCTTTGGTCGAAACCATGAAGGGAGAAACCACTTGTAGCCAACGGTTTAAGGGAGTTCTTTCGGGAATTCAAATATCTAAGGTAAGTAAGGCTTACTATTCGGCCAAGGGCCACTTTTACTTGTTCAAAGGCTATGCCGATTCTAACTATGGTTTTAGAGAGTCTTCGATAGATCTTCGGGATTTGGCTAAGCAATCTAGGTAAGGGTTCTAGTGTTTCAGATATGTTTCTTATTCATTCAAAAGTCGAAAACTAATCGATTGAGTGTGCTAGTGCTTAGCCGATTGCAAGGGGGGATCATCACGAAGTTTCAGGATTTGGTTGGTAACCAAATCGACAGCAAGGTAAGGATTTTGGTTGTGTTAACCCTTCGAGATTGGACTGTTTAGCCGAATGGCTTTTTTGGCTAATGTGTTAAGTGTTGGCCGAATGTAGGAAAAGGGATCTAGTGCGTTAGATCAGAATTTTCAGGATTCAGTAATCGCGTTAGAAATCAAGTGTGTAACCCTGCACTAACTTTCTGATAGTTTAATAATAATTATGTTAATCATGTGTTAGTGAAGTGACGAATAAACATGGCTAAGGGTACCATTTAATGGTACAAAGTGTATTCGAATCGTTACCCTTAACACTCGTAAATAATGTTTAACAACATTGATGTGAAAAGAGTGTGGAATTCCGTTATGATTTTAGGGTAAGGTAAATTGCATGATAAATAGCATGTTTTGTATGTTGCATGGGCATATGGGTGATTATGTTAAAGGGGAAGTGATCTGGTGGTTTTTACCACATTATCTAGTGACTATGTCACATATTATAAATCTGGTGACTCTGTCACATTATCGATGGCTATGCCACAATTATAAAAGCGATGTGCGATTGATCGCAATGATCGCCTTCGATGGTGTGTAGCGGATGGAGGGTCGATTTAGTAATCCCACGGTGTGATTGGTAGGTACGGGTGATGTGTAGAGGATGGGTATCTAGGTGGGTGCAGGTTGCATCATTGTTTATATTGGCTCGTATGTGATATGATATGTTATATTTGTTAGGGAGTTTGTGATGGTTGTTACACATCGAGTCATTGACTCACCCTTCGTGGGCTAACTTTTTGCAGATGGCACTTAGTAAATGGACTGGGTCGGCAGGAACTTCGTGGTGGCCATGCACAGCTCAGTTTTATTTCGGTATCCTTATTAAGTTTATTTTGATTTATTTTGGGTTATATTTTCATGTAATAAGGCCATTATCACTTAACTATTTTATTTATGCATTTTAAATTTTTATTATGATACGAACAACATCGAACAAGACGATTAAACATTTTTCGTAAAACAACATCAATTGTTTTAAAACCCAAACACCTACAATTTTCAAGTTAATAATAATAAACTCTAAAATCTGGCATTTCTTTTAACTTGTAACTTTTGTAGTATGAAAATATCGTTTAGCACAAAACTAAATTACAACACGGTTTTAACTTGAGAACAATCCAAACCTATTTTCTTCAAAAGCACCATGATTTTCAAAATGTCATACGAGACGTAACTACGTTTTACTCAAGGAGCATGCCAGATTCGGTCGGGGCTCGTGGACCGGGTTTGGGGTGTTTCAATTTGGTATCAGAGCTCGGTTCAAAACTTGGCCTTGAGGGCTTTTGGGTCCAAAACGTTTTTCTTATTTTGAAGTTGGGTTTTACTAAAAAATGAGCAGGTTTTCTAGCATGGCACATGAGTCTCCAGCTCGAAGTCCACTAGGTAAGTACCCCTAACCATTATGTGATTTGTATGTGGGTATTATGGGGACGTAGATTAGTAGATTAGGAACCATTGAACCCTAGGATTAGCTTGCTCCAACACTGACTTACATAAAATTTAACGTCTAACCAAACAAACCTGTGAGTGAGTCACCGAGTTAAGGGTGTGGCAACCGTTGTGCGCATGTCTTGGATTGTATTCAAGGGGAGCTTGGTATTTAAGCAGTCCTAGTGACTCACCTCCTCATCGCTCGAATCCTACTTGGTGTGTAGTGACGATTCACCCTAACCAAGAGGACTTAATCACATGCTAAACTCAATAATTAAAACCCGAAAGGGGCCAGTCACCTTGTTTTGTACAACCTTAAAAATTAAACCTTGGTTATAAAATTCCAAAGTACCATTGATTCGAAAAATGACCAAAATACCCCTGATTTGCAAATTTACCAAATTACCCATAACTAGTAAAATTACCAAAATACCCACGGTATGGAAAGTTGCCAAAGTACCCTCGAATTAAAAATTTCCAAATTTCCCTTATTTCGTAAAACCACCTGGAACCATATTTTGCAAAATTACTGAAATGCCCCTAGTTTGTACAATTACAAAAATACCTTCAGTTTATAAAATTACCATATTACCCTTGAATATTCCTATCAAAATATTCCTATTTTGTAAAAAATACCCAGAAACCTCTATTTTATGAAATTTCAAAATACCCCGACTTGGAAAATTACGAAAAATACCCCTGTAGGATAAAATTGAAAATACCCTTGGGTAGTGGAAGACAACAACAGTGACAACCACAACACTTTTCTGTAATGAACGCAAGTTCATAAATAGTGATGATTGAATGAATGAACTTGAGACTATTGTGTGTGTATGAATTCGAAAGAACTACTTTTTAGAACTATTAATCATAAAACTGTTCTTAATAAATCGTGGAAAGAAATAATGATTCATAAAATTCTTAATCAGATAAATGCAACTTAGAAGAATGAGTTCTAGAGGACGTGGTCGTAATGTGCATGGCCGTGGTAGAGGCCGAATGACCGTATCGGAACCCGTTAGGTCTGGTCAAGGGTCCGAGAATAAAATGCCACCACCACCAGCTGCTGGTGTTGAATATCAGGATCAGACGGGGGATGATGCAGTATCGCAGGTGATGCTGCGAGTTCTTGAGAGGGTGGCTGGAGCAGGTGGAGGTATGGGAGCTCGAAGTCTATACCTGAGCAACTCCGAGCCAATAGAGCTAAGGTTTTTCGTGGTATATCTGGTGTGGTGCCCAATATGGCTGAGTATTAGTTGGAGGCGACGGAGTGAATTATGGATGATTTGGACCTAACTACCGAGGAGAAACTAAAAGGGTGGTGTCGCTTCTACGCGATGAGTCATACCAGTGGTGGCTCACGGTTTGGGATGGTGCTGCAGCAGATGATCTCACTTGGGAGTATTTTAAGGTGGCATATCAGAAGAAGTACATTGGGATCGGCTATATTGATGCGCAGAGGAAGGCGTTTCTGAGGCTGGTTCAAGGGAATAAGTCCATAGCGGAGTACGAGGTGGAATTCCTAAGGTTTAGCCGATTCGCTTGAGGTATTGTGGCCACGGGCATGAACGATGTGTCTAGTTCGAGGACGGACTGAGGGATGACTTGAGATTATTGATTGCTCCACAGCAGGAGCGGGAGTTTACTGTGTTGGTAGAGAAGGCGAAGGTAGATGAAGGGGTTAAGGAGTCTGTGAGACAGAACATGGACAAGAATATGCAAAAGAGAGGTTTTGGAACATCAGGGTCATCTGGGAATATTCAAAAGAGACCTAGAATAGATGGGTCGCGAGGTCGACAAGTTCTCTGGGAGGACGAAGACTCGTACTTGTGCTGTGTGGAAAGATGCACATGGGAGAGTGTTGGAAGAAGATGGGAGGATGTTTCAAGTGTGGGTCCAAGGATCACATGATTAGGGATTGTCCTATGAAAACAGACGAGAGCTGACCAGCAGGTTAGGGTCTTAATCAGGCTAGAAGGGGTAGGCAGCAACCACCGCGGGGTCGTGGTCCGGCTGATAGAGGTAATGTTTCTAGAAGAGGTCGTGGAACACCGGGTAGAGGTGTTGGTAACTCGGAGGTGAGACAGCTGGGTCTAGTGTATGCAGTTCATCGGAGGGAGAATGGTGATACACCTGATGTCATAACGGGTATGTTCCTCATCTCTGGATTACCCTTTATTGAGTTGATAGATATTGGGTCAACTCATTCATACATTGCTAGTAAGGTGTCTGGAACTCTGCATGTGAACTCTAAGACTGTACCTAGGAAGATGACTGTACTTAGTCCTTTAGGGCAATCAGTAGTGTTAGATAAACTTTTTACGGCAGTACCTTTGGAAGTTTAGGGGGCACAGTTTCCAGCTGACTTAATGGAGTTGCCATTTGAGGAATTTGATCTAATTCTAGGCATGGATTGGTTAGTGAAGTACCATGCGAATGTGGATTGTGCTGCTAAGAGTATGTCGTTAAGAACTTCTGAAGACACAGAGGTTGTGGTGATGGGCGAGGGACAGAATTGCTTGTCAAATGTAGTATTTGCCCTTAAGGCAGATAAGATGGTGAGAAAGGGGTGTGTAGCTTTTCTGATGTTGGTAAGTGCCTTGGAGACTAAGGAAGCAGCTGTAGGAGGAGTTAGAAGAGTGAGAGAATTTGTGGATGTCTTTCAGAGGAGTTGCCTAGGTTACCTCCAAACAGGGAAGTGGAGTTCAAAATTGATTTACTGTTGGGTACAGCTCCTGTGTCAATTGCTCCACACCGAATGGCACCAAAGGAGTTAGTTGAGCTTAAAGCCCAGATCCAAGAGTTACTCGATCGTGGGTTTATTTGACCTAGTGTGTCTCCATGGGGAGCACCGGTTCTATTCGTGAAAAAAAGGATGGGACTATGCACATGTGCATAGATTACCGGCAGTTGAATAAGCTGACCATCAAGAACAAGTATCCATTGCCAAGGATAGATGACTTGTTCGATCAGCTTAAGGGAACTGTGGTATTTTCAAAGATAGATCTAAGGTCAGGATATCATCAACTTAAGGTGAAGGAAGCATATATCCATAAGATGACTTTCTAGACTAGGTACGAGCATTATGAGTTCTTGGTAATGCCATTCGGATTGACGAACGCCCCAGCTACGTTTATGGATATGATGAACCGGGTTTTCTAACCCTACGTGGATCGATTCGTAGTTGTGTTCATAGACGATATCTTAATGTACTCCAAGTCTAAGGAAGAACATGATGAGTATCTTCGGGTGGTGTTGCAAGTGTTAAGGGAAAATAAGCTATATGCCAAGTTCAGCAAGTGAGAATTTAGGCTGAAGAAAGTTACGTTCTTAGGGCATGTGGTGTCTGCTGAAGGAATAAGGGTGGATCCTCGGAAGATTGAGGCAGTATTAGATTAGAAACCACCTAAGTCTGTGGCTGAGGTTCGTAGCTTCTTGGGGTTAGCAGGCTACTATAGGAGATTTGTTGAAGGGTTCTCGTCAATAGCAGCACCTTTGACGAAGTTGCTAAGAAAAGAGGTACCTTTGGTATGGGCGGATAAGCAGCATGACAGTTTTGAGAAGCTTAAGCAAGTATTGACAGAGGCTCCAATTTTAATTCAGCCAGAAGCAGGGAAAGACTTCGTGGTATATTGTGATGCTTCCCATACAGGATTGGGATGTGTTCTTATGCAAGACGGGAAAGTGGTCGCTTATGTGTCTCGGCAATTGAAGCCACATGAGGTTAACTATCTGACGCATGATCTGGAATTGGCTGCGGTAGTTTTTGCTCTTAAAGTGTGGAAGAACTATTTGTATAGAGAAAGGTCGGTGATCTACACGGACCACAAGAGTCTAAAATATTTGCTGACTCAGAAGGAGCTGAATTTGAGACAACGTAGGTGGGTGAAGTTGTTGAAAGATTATGATTGCTCAATAGAGTATCATCTGGGCAAGGCGAATGTAGTGGCATATGCCCTAAGTCGAAAAGTAGTGTCGGATTTAAGGGCGATGTTTGCACATCTTAGCCTCTATGATGATGGAAGTTTGCTAGCAGAGTTGCAAGTGAAGCCAACATGGATAAGTCAGGTAAAGGAGAAATAGTTGGTAGATGGAGATCTAAGTGCTAAGCTGCTACAAGTACAAAATGAGGAGTTAAGGCAGAGAATTCTTCAGGAATCGCATAGTAGCCCTTATGCTATGCATCCTGGAGGAAGTAAGTTATACATGGATTTACGGGAACAGTTTTGGTGGCCTGGTCTTAAGCGGGAAGTTACAGAATTTGTAGGGAAGTGCTTAACGTGTCAGCAAGTCAAGGCTAAACACCAAGTACCGTCAGGATTGCTTCAGCCGATAAAGATTTCGCAATGGAAGTGGGAGAGAATTACCATGGACTTCGTTAGTGGGCTTCCCCTTACGCCTACTAATAAGGACTCGGTATGGGTGATAGTAGATCGGTTGACGAAGTCTGCACATTTCATACCAGTGCGGGTTGACTATTCTCTGCAGAAATTGGAAAAGTTGTATGTAGCAGAAATTTTGAGGCTGCACGGAGTGCCGATGTCGATTATCTCGAATAGGGATTTGAGGTTTACATCTCGGTTTTGGAAAGCATTACATCAAGCTTTGAGCACTAGATTGGACTTTAGTACGACATTCCATCCGTAGTCGGATGGCCAATCTGAGCGAGTAATTCAAGTGCTGGAGGATATGTTGAGAGGTTGCGTGATAGACTGCAGAGGGAGTTGGGAGGATTTCTTGCCTTTAGCAAAATTTGCTTACAATAACAGCTATCAAGCAAGTATTCGGATGGCACCGTACAAAGCGCTATATGGATGGAAGTGTCGCACTACTACATGTTGGACAGAATTGGGGGAGCGTCAGGTTTTGGGTCTCGAAATTGTTGTAGAATCTAAAGAAAATGTTAAGGTAATTCGGACACGGTTGAAGGAGGCATCCGACAGGCAAAACTCATATGCAGATCTTAAGCGGAAGGAGATTGAGTTTGCTGTGGGAGATCATGTGTTTCTCAAAGTTTCACCGTGGAAGAAGGTGATGAGATTTGGTCGCAAGGAAAGTTAAGTCCTAGGTTTATAGGACCTTATCGGATTCTGAAACTAGTTGGACCATTAGCGTATCAGTTAAAATTGCATTCGGAGTTGGAGCAGATACACAATGTGTTCCATGTTTCAATGCTACGTTATTATCGATCAGATCTATCTCATGTGATACCGGTTGAGGAGGTGGAGCTGAGACCAGATTTGTCCTATGAGGAGGAACCGATCTAGATTCTGGAACGGGATGTGAAGGCACTACAGAGGAAATCAGTTACTTTAGTCAAAGTATTATGGCATAACCATGGATTGGAGGAAGTTTCGTGGGAGCCAGAGGAAGCAATGCGACAGCAATACCCTCACTTATTTTAGCTAGGTAATTTTGAGGTCAAAATTATTTTAAAGGGGTAGAACTGTATTATCCGGGATTTAGGGGTTATGTATTTTCGCTTGAATGAATGTGATTGCATGCTTGAGTGTGTTTTTAATGTGTTTTGGGGGCTTCAAGAACCTTGGGATGTAGGTAGGAGCCTTAGAGGTTATTAGATTTTTAAGCCCAAAAAGGGGAACTAAGGGAGCTAGGCCTTAAGGAGATTATTGTGTGGTTTAGAACACTAATAACCCAATGGTAAGGTGGCAAGGAGGCGCCACTTAGGGCCTTGTGAGGTGACGCCACAGGGAGTGAGAAGGGCCTAGGTTCAAGCAGCAAGGGAAGCGTTTTGGAGTTTTATTTTGCAACAAGGAAGAGTAGTGGTGGATGGCACAAGGACTCTGATGGAGGAAATATAGATTGGGTCTGATAGCTTAGAGATTTGGCTAAGTTGGAGTGAAAAGGGTGATTTGGATGAGGGAGGTAGAGTTGGCCGAATGGAGGGAACTTTGGAGAGGGGCACATTTGGTTCTGTATAGGGGAGCTATGTGCCAAAATTTCCTAGTCTTTTCTACTCATCTCTTGACCGAAACCCTCACCCTTCTCTTTTCTTCTTCTTCTTTCACCACTCTTTCTCTCTCTTACTCACTAAAGCCGAAATCCCACCTCTTTTGCCTATCACCTCCATAGCCGATTTGCTCAATAAGCATTAAGTCAAAATCTTCTTCTTTTTCTTCTTCATTTTGCTAAAACTTCCTTAAACTTTTTTTTAACCAAAGCCGAATCTCCTATTTCCTGGCCATAGCCGATTGTATCTCTGACTTTTGGAATCAAATTACTTACTAGATCAAAAGCCGGATCTTCCGGTAAGTACACTTCCTATTTCTTTTATCTCCTTTACTGATTTGATTAGTGTCAAAATCAAGGACACTAATCCCTCCTATTTTTCTTTGGCCGAAACCATGAAGGGAGAATTCGGGATCCACTTGTAGCTGACGGTTTAAGGGAGATCTTTCGGGAATTCGAATATCTAAGGTATGTAAGGCTTACTATTTGGCCAAGGGCCACTTTTACTTGTTCAAAGGCTATGCCGATTCTAACTATGGTTTTAGAGAGTCTTCGATAGATCTTCGTGATTTGGCTAAGCAATCTAGGTAAGGGTTCTAGTGTTTCAGATCTGTTTCATATTTGTTCAAAAGCCAAAAACTAACCGATTGAGTGTGCTAGTGCTTAGTCGATTGCAAGGGGGATCATCACGAAGTTTCGAGATTTGGTTGGTAACCAAATCAGTAGCAAGGTAAGGATTTTGGTTGCGTTAACCCTTGGGATTAGACTGTTTAGCCGAATGGCCTTTTTGGCTAATGTGTTAAGTGTTGGCCGAATGTAGGAAAAGGGATCTAGTGCGTTAGATCAGAATTTTCGGGATTCAATAATCGCGTTAGAAATTAGGTGTGTAACCCTACACTAAATTCCCGATAGTTTAATAATAATTATGTTAATCATGTGTTAGTGAAGTGACGAATAAACATAGCTAAGGGTACCATTTAATGGTACAGTGTATTCAGGTACTACCCCTTAACACTCGTAAATAATGTTTAACAACATTGATGTGAAAAGAATGTGGAATTCCGTTATGATTTTGGGGTAAGGTAAATTGCATGATGAATAGCATGTTTTGTATGTTGCATGGGCATATGGTTGATTATGTTAAAGGGGATGTGATCTGGTGGTTTTTACCACATTATCTGGTGTGGTTTTTACCACATTATCTGGTGACTATGTCACATATTATAAATCTGGTGACTCTGTCACATTATCTGGTGGCTATGCCACAATTATAAGCGATGTGCGATTGATTGCGATGGCGCCTTTGATGGTGTGTAGCAAATGGAGGGTCGATTTAGTAATCCCCACGGTGTGATTGGTAGGTACGGGTGATGTGTAGAGGATGGATATCTAGGTGGGTTTGGGTTGCATCATTGTTTATATTGGCTCGTATGTGATATGATATGTTATGACTGTTTGGGAGTCTGTGATGGTTGTTACACACTGAGTCTGTTGACTCACCCTTCGTGGGCTAACTTTTTGCAGATGGCACTCAGTAAATGGACCGGGTCGACAGGAACTTAGTGGTGGCCATGCACAGCTTAGTTTTATTTCGGTTTCCTTATTAAGTTTATTTTGATTTATTTTGGGTTATATTTTGATGTATTAAGGCCATTATCACTTAACTGCTTTATTTATGCATTTTAAATTTTTATTATGATACGAACAACATCGAACAAGACGATTAAACATTTTTCATAAAACAACATCAATTGTTTTAAAACCCAAACACCTACGGTTTTCAAGTTAATAATAATAAACTCTAAAATTTGGCATTTCTTTTAACCTGTAACTTTTGTATTATGAAAATATCGTTTAGGACAAACTAAATTACAACACGGTTTTAACTTGAGAACAATCCAAACCTATTTTCTACAAAATCACCAAGATTTTCAAAATGTCATGCGAGACGTAACTACATTTTGCTCAAGGAGCATGCCAGGTCCGGTCAGGGCTCGTGGGCTGGGTTTGGGGTGTTTCAGAAAGAGTAAGAGCAAAATAGGGTTCGGCACTTTGAAGCTTCATTTGGTAAGTGTTTTGAGTTCGATTTTTGATAATTTTTACATTTTTTGTGATCGTTGCTTAGTTTTCTTTCAAACCCATGCTCAAATTTTAGAAATTGATGGTGATTTTGAGATATGCCATTGATGAATATATGAGCTTTATGATGATAGTTGGTGGAATATGAAAGTTTAATGTTGGGTTAACATAGTTTGTATTTGAATTTTTGGTAAAATTGAGTAATTTGGGCTAAATTATGAAAATGAGAAATTAGAGGACTAAGATGTGAAATAAATGAAATATATGGGCTTGCTTGGACATAGGAAAAATTCAGCTAAGCTTATGTGAATAGAAATTTTGTTTATTTTTTTTTGATGAATTAGGGACTAAAGTGTCTAAATGTGAAAATGTGAGGGCTATTTTGTAAAATGCCCTAAATATGCGTGTTTGGACTAAATTGAATGAATTGATAATTGAATGATCTAAATTTGAATATGTATAGACCAAGAAAGGGAGATTCAGATCGAGATAGAGCAAAGACAAAGTACTCGAATGATCGGCTAGTTTTGGTATTTCGACGTCTAAGGTAAGTTCGGATATAGTACAAGTTGTTAATTTATATCTATGTGATGTGAATTGAATGATAGTTATTGAATTAGATATGCTATATATATGAGATTGAGAAATGAGGCACTAAGTGTGCGTAATTGAAATCGAGACAGAGTTGAATAGCACTATGTGTGCGAAGTAATGGAAGTTTTGGCTTTATTAATTAGCACTGTGTGTTCGATACGAAATTAAGTTTGATTTTGTATCGAGGCACTAAGTGTGCGATGTTAATTAAGCTTCAGCTATGATTTGGGCACTAAGTGTGCAATTGAGTTGAAAAGGTATCCAGAAGTGAATGAGATATGGTATCAAGCATCGAATAGCAAGAACGTTTGTTAACTAAGCATTGGCAAAGGTATGTTTGAACCTATGTGGTTGATGATAGTTCTAAAGGTTGAATGAATGGATATTTGAGCATATGATTGAGGATGATAATGCACCTAATTATGCAATTATCTATGTGATGGTTTAGTTATGTATTGATGTTGCATTATTGAGTAGTATGTAATATATTACGAACTTACTAAGCTTTTAAGCTTACTGTGTGAAGTGTTTCTCTATTTTACAGTGTCAATAAAGCTATCTCAGATTCAGGGATTGTCAGCAATGCAATCACACTATTGGCAGTTCTATTTTGGTACTTTTGAAAGATGTATATATTTTGTATATATGATCGCTGCAAAATAATCTAGTTTTAAAATTTATAAAGGATAATCAAACCTGTAGACTAACTATGACAACGATAGAGGCAAGTGCATCTGTCGAACAGTAGTATAGCTTTGGTAAGAATATCTTATCGAACCCAAGGAACCTAAAAGTACTACTACTCACTTTCTTCCTATTATTTAGCCTTAAATATGGAGTGATTAATTAACTTATCTAAGACTAATGAAATGCTTAAACTAAATGCAAAGACAAAAGAATAAACTGGGAAAAGACTATGGAAAACTCAGTTGATAAAAATGATACCCTCGGGAAGAATCCACCTATGACTTCACTTATTATCTAACTTTCAATTCATATGATTTCTTTTACTTAGCTTGATCCGTGAGACTCCCTAACCTATATTAAACCTTCTCTTGAGGAGAATAACGTCTAACCTTAAGTTAATTAGTGGAACTTTCGTTCTCTTATAATAACCCCCGAAGGAAGTAGTAAATCATTCAATGGACTCCCATATTAAGTTTCACCCTAATCTGGAAAAATCTCGTAACCTTATCTCTAGGCGCTCGATCAACTCGCTTAATTATGTTAGATCTACTCTTGGCGTAGTCCATTCCTCCTCCACCTAAGCATATCAGTTAAATTGAGTGACATAATTGAGAACAAACTAAGTATTTATCATATAAACCAATGATCAAATAACAAAATCCATCATAGGTTTCATCCCCTTCAGGTATCTGAAGAACCTAGTTCATAATAAAATAAGAAAACATCTCAAGAGAAAAGGTAAAACAAAACGTAAGAAATCCCTAAAACCCCCTGAAGGAATTGAAGGAGAGATCCTCCGTCTTGAGTAGAATTCTAATTCTTCGAGATGGATCAACTGGCTATCTTCGAGTAATTCCCTAAATGAGTAAAGCTCAGGTAGAAAACTCTGCTAAAACCTGACGACTTTGAATTGCTACCTTGGATTGTTTTTATAGATGTTTGGGATGCTTTACTTGGCTCCTAACTACTCGTAATTCAAGTGAAATTCGTCCTAAGTGCTTGAGTGGATTTAGGATTGCGTTTCTTGGGCTCCAAGCATCCAATGCCGAGTGAAATTGCTCTTTCCCGTGGCAGGGGATCGGCCTTGACACGCCCGTGTAAATCATGGTCTAGCCCGTGTCTCCATAATATCGATTTAGGCATGGCTGTGACACACCCGTGCAATATCTGGGTAGAGACCATGCTTCGGGTCTGCCAACTGGGGCACGATCGTGTACATCGGGGTCAGGCCGTGTTGGGCTTTTTTTTTGATGAGGCACGGTCGTGTAAATCAAGGTGTGACCGTGTGCAATCAAAATCTTTCGGGCACGGTAGTGTGGCATGAAGTCCGTAGCCGCCGACTTCTTGGGTTGGCCCACTTTGGTCCGTTTAAAACCCGTTTTTGTCCTTTTTATCATTGGGTGCTTTCCTGAGTATAAGATGTGAAAAGAAAGGATTAAGAGCACCTTTTTTACATAAATTAAGGATAAATTCATCCAAAAGCATACTAAATGTGGGATTAAAATATGTTACTTTTACGGTTTATCAAATACCCCCACACTTAAGCTTTTGCTTGTCCTCAAGCAAAATTCTTAACCTACAATTAAAATGAACTTTCCAAAATTCATAATTCCCATTGACAATGCCTCATCATAATTCATAGATAATTTATACATAGATCATTTAGCTCAATGTGCCCTAAAGATTCAAACGAGATAAGTCATGATTTTGTAGCATGAAAACATAGGTGTCTCCCCTTATTTAAATAATTACCTTTTATTCAAAACCGAGAAGGATTGACATCCTCACTAAAGATTCACTCAAAGCACTCAAAGTGTTTAAGGATCAAGAAAAAACGCTCAAAAGTCGAACTTGAAAAATTAATCCCATAGGCTTGCTTGAAAATCAAATCTCCACCACTGTATATGAGATAATAAACGGATCAAAAGGTCTTTATTAGGGTTGTAACGGGACTTGGGTTAAAAGGTGTGGATAAAGGCTGAATCAAAGGGTTAAAATCGAGATTGAATTGACTAATTACCTAATCTAAAAATAATGAACTAAATATGAATATTTACATTGAATGAAAAGTAATAATACCACTATTGATAATTACTCTATAATAAAGAGTATTTTCTTCACTTTAAAATTTGATAATACTTTAATACGAGCTTTTTTCTTCAACAATTGGAGTTTAATTGCTCTAAGCTCTTTTATTAAATAAACTTGGATTTTTTTTTTAAGAACAAACTAAGAAAAACTTAATAGAAGGAAATTTGATAATTGAAATAACCTAATTTGGCAATTGATCAAGTCAATTCTCGATAGAGGGGTAGTCAAAAGAATGTTGATAACAAATAAAAAGGGATTTTGGGATAATATTAGTGGGTGAGTCAATAAAAAGGTTGTTAGGATTCAACGGGGTTCACTAGGAGTTATTTATGTAGGTAGGCTTTTTAGTGGAGTGAACGGGTTAAAACCTAGGTGCCTTTATCATCTCAGTATATCAAATCATTATTGTGGTTTCGACATGCATAAACGAGGCAAGTTCTAGAATAACAGTTAAAAGTTGACAGATTCACTATTAATAAAAGTGAGCATGAAAAATAATATATGCTCTATAAGGCTAAATATCTCACAGAAATTATGGGTGTTTTTGACATCAATCCCTATAGATTTCAAATTTCAAAGTAATACTCATATTTAGTTCAACAACCTATCAATTTTTATTTTTGAAAAATAGACTTATCATGCTTGATTCTCTAGTATTCTTCAAATTTAATCATCAATGCACAATTAACTATGTTTTGTTCTAAAACATATCAATAAATCATAAATCATGGAAATTTCATCCTAATTAATAATATGAGAAAATACTTAAGATCAAGACCAATTTTAGGGTTGTGAGAATTATGCAAAAACTTAGGCACTATTACCCCCACACGTAAGATGTACATTGTCCTCAATGCACAAAGATAGATAATGAAATTTATGTGCCAAATCAAAAAGATAAGTGGGGAAAGGAAATTTGGATGATGATTTGGTAGTGTGTTTTCTATGGGCCCGGTGGGGTTTCTACCAACGATCTCTGGGCTAGATGAAGAAATTGGGGAACCTCTATAGATATAGCCAAGAGATCTAAAGAAACATTAAAAATATACTAATAACATAATGAAAGATAAGTAAAATAAAATACAGGAGATTAAGAAGAAAACTGAAATTAAAATAAAATACTAATGGGCTAAGGAGTCCTTATTGTTGGATGGTTTGTGAAGCGGGTGTGACTTAGAAGGCTGTGGTGTGTGATTTCTTAGTAGCCTTTAGATCCTAAAACCAAGAAACTACTATGAAATAAATTAAATTAAGTAGAAAAGAAGTATAGATAATGAAAATAAAGGAGACGAGAAAAGAAAAATAGAACCGAAAAGGTTTTCAAGACCCTTGGCGTGTCAATTAAGTGAATCTACCGGCATGAACTCATGTTGAGGTTTCCTCTAAGGAGATGATGCTTACGTTTCTTCGGCATGATATTTGTGTTGCTCAAGTGTCTTGGATCTTTTCTATGAATAGGGAGAAAAATTTGGAAGAAAGAGAAGGAAGAAGGAATGTGAGAGAAGGGAAGGCTGTGGGTATGGTGGAAATTTTTGGGAAGGAGGCTGAGAATTGTGTCTAGGGTTTAAAATGAGGAGGGTTTCAGTTAATTTTCTTATATAAGGAGGGAGCATGGCCACCTGACACGGCCGTGTTAAATTTGAACTGTCCGTGCTTTTAGTGATTGCTTGGAATTGGGCGCGATTTAAGGTCTTTAGCACGCCCATGTGATAATTTGACACGCCCGTGCAATATCTAGGTAGAGGCCATGCTTCGGGTCTGCCAATTGGGGCACGACCGTGTACATCCGGGTCAGGCCATGTTTGGCTTTTTGTCGACGAGGCACGGTCATGTAAATCAGGGTGTGACCATGTGCAATCTAAATATTGGTGTATGGCCGTGTGGCATGAAGTCCAGGCCGTGCCGACTTCTTGGGTTGGTCCACTTTGGTCCATTTTAAACTCGTTTTCCGTCCTTTTTATCCTTGGGTGCTTTCTTGAGTATGAGATATGAAAAGAAAGGATTAAGAGCACCTTTTTACATAAATTAAGGATAAATTCATCCAAAAGCATACTAAATGTGCGATTAAAATATGTTACTTTTACGGTTTGTCAATATGGCATGTATAGGCTAGAAGTTATGATAAGTTTTGTAATGTTTGGCCTTTGCCAAGTGATATGTCATGGAAATTGAATGATGTTGGTGCATATATGTAGGCTATGAAAATTATGAATGAGGTATGAAATAGTGAGAATGAAAATGGTATGTTTTATGTTTGAATTGGCTGATGAAAATGATGGAAAAATGCGAACTTGTGGTATGGATTAAATAAAGTGTGGTTAACATGATTTGTAAGTGTGGATGATAAATTAAACTGATTTGTTAAGGTGAATTGGTATATGAAGATGAATGATGATGTTAAGAGATTAAATTGAGTATGTTTTGGTATATTTGAATGCCATTTAGAGTATGAAATTGAGTTGGCTTGTGCTTATAGGTGTGATCTTGAGTGTGGGAGGCATGTTGGCCTTGAAAATGGCCTATAATTGCCCACACAGTTGAGCACATAGGAATGTGGCTCAGTCGTGTCCTTTGTGGTTGTGTTTCAAAACAAGTCAGACTCGACCACGGGCTGGACACATGGGCATGTGACTGGCCATGTGGTGCAAGTTAGTGTTGACTGCGGGTGAGGCAAACGGGTGTGTCCCAAACCATGTGGACAAGTCAGTATGTATGCCTTGTTTTGCCACGGCTTGGATGCAAGGTGTGCCCGAGGCCGTGTGAGGGATATGGCCTACCTACAAGGGCGTGTGACCTCTGTAACTTACAAAAATGTTTGAATTTCAGAAATTTTTGTATGAGTTTTGTTTAGTCTCGGCCCTGTTCTAAAGCATGTTTAAGGTCTCGTTGACCTATTTAAGGGACTATATGAATGTGAATTGTTATGTTTGGTTGAGGATTGATATGAAATGTTCGGAAATGATTAGTAATGCCTCGTAACCCTAGTCCACCAACGGTTATGGGTTAGGGGTGTTACATTTTATTAGTACCAGAGTTACGGTTTAGTCGATTCTAGGACTGACGTGGCACGTGTGAGTCTAGCTATACATGCCATATATATGTTTCCGATAGTGTGATGAATCCTGATAGTTAAAAATGTGTTTTCATATAGCAAAATGGATTCCAATCGAGAAGTTGCTAATGATGTAGAGAATAATGTGCATGCTCCCGCTCAAGGGATAAAGTCCGCCACATCTAGGCCGAATGATAGTAGCCAAGAGGGAGAGGCTAAGCAAGACTTCTTTTGAATGATGAGTGAGTGGTTTTTGGAGTTCATTCGAAAGAATTCGGCTTCTCCACAACCTCCACCCCACAAGTACCTATTGTGCCACAAGCTACAGATCTGATATGATTGAATAAGCCTCCTATTGATAAAATCTAAAAGTATGGGGTCAAGAGTTTAGGGCCACAGATGTTGATGATGCTGAGCGAGCTGAGTTTTGGCTCGAGAATACTATCCGAGTGTTTGATGAGATGTTGTTGACTCCTAATGAATATAATTAAAATTGTAACACCCCTAACCCGTAACCGTCACTAAATTAGGGTTAAAGGTGTTACCAGACATATCAAAAACTTTCCTAACATTTCATACATTTCATTCATCAATCATACACACACTGTCCCTTAAATAGGTCAACGAGACCATAAACATGCTTATAACCCGAGTCAGGACTAAAATGAAACATATACAGAAATTCTAAGAAACTTAAAAACATTTCTAAAATACAAGGGATACACGCCCGTGGGAGCAAACCGTGTGCCCTCCACGGCTTCTAGGCATAGCCGTGTGTCTTCCCCATGGTCGAAACTCACTTAGCACCACAGCAACCAAGCACGCCTGTGTGCCTTGGCCGTGGTTGATCCTGCCACAACAACACGGCTACCAAGCACCCCGTGTGCTAAGGCCGTGTACTAATAGGCCATATACTAACTTCCTTGCTCTTAAGCTAGCTACAGACTTTACCACATGGTCACTAGGCATGCCTGTGTACCATAGTCGTGTGACATTATAGGTCATTTGTAAGACTAAAATGCCACCCACATGGGTCATACCTACAAGCAACATCATCAAGACATATCATGCACATATGACCACCAAAAACATAACAAAATAATCATTCAAACCATGCATTCAATACCAATTCCAACTATGACAAATTTCAAGACTAAAACTCATATCATCACAAACATAATTCATTCTTTTGCCTACTCAAAACTTGACCACTTCCAAGTGCTTCAACCATACTAAGTTATGCATCATATATCACAACCATTTAAACAAATTATCAACTCATAACTAGCCAAACCACATGACTATGTTCATAAAACAAACTTATATCAAAAACTAGCCTATACATGCCATATCCAGTTATATACATTTCCAAAGTGTACCAAAAAGTGTTTAGTAGTGTGATGGCGATCCTTGCTAGTCCCGAGCCTTCAGTAGCTTTGATGACCTATAAAACAGAGAAAACACACACAGAGTAAGCTTTCCAAAAGCTTAGTATGTCAATATACAGACAAACTTAGCATGGAAAGCATATATGCAATTAGATACATTGGCACATCTCATTCACTTAACAAACTATCAAATATATGCTTTGATTCATACTTGTGGCCACATTTTCCACATTCATCATTTCAAGATTCACATTCTCACATTTAAGCATACATTTATTCAAATCAAAATCACATAAATACTTACCTTTTTATACACACTTTGTGTATATACCAAATGTACCTGAAACAGACATTCGTTCACTTAAGTGATCATAGCTCGAATTTGAAATTCGTATCACAAACTTGCCCGTTGAGCCAATAGGAATATAGTAGGATGCTCAGAAGACTCAGAATAGTTGTACAAAGCCAACGTCCCAGACGAGGTCTTACATGCACTCAGATATCGATGCCACTATCCCAGACAGGGTCTTACACAAATCAATATGATGCCGATGCCCCAAACATGGTCTTACACGTAAAGCTTATATCAATGCCAACGTCCCAGATGTGGTCTTACACATAAAGCTCATATCGATGCCAACGTCCCAGACGTGGTCTTACACAAAATCTCAAATCAATGCCAACGTCACTGACGTGGTCTTACATGATAAAATAGAATAGATACCTATGTCATGACATAGTTAATCCTATCTATTCCTAGGTTCGTACGGGACTTCTCAGACATTGTCACTATATCGAACTTATCTCAAATTTCATATGCATAACCTCTCAGTAACATTCGTTATCAACATTAATCAAATGAACAGTTACAATTTCATACAAGTACATTTATTTGCATAGGGACTTACCTCAGATTCGGTTTAACTGAATGAAAATAGCTACTCTGTTACTTTCGCTTTCCCACCATCTAAGTCTATTTTCCTCTGTTCTCGATCTATACATATTCATAATTAACTCTTTTATTCACTAACTCATTCAATTCAATCCATGGACACACATTTAGGGCTATTTGCAAATTAACCCTCATACTTGCACAATTTATCAATTTATTCCATTTTTCTTAAAACATCAATTCACAAAAATCATCACCCATCCATGCTTAGTCGAATGCTTATGAACATCGGACAAGCCCATAATTTTCATCAAATTGCAATTTAGTCCCACAAATTACTATTTTTTCATTTTTGCCCTAATTAGCTAAATTCATCAAAAATTCAAGAACAAAGTATGTTCATCTAGCTCAAATCTTTCATTTAACACCTTAAATCATCACAAAGCTCAACATAGCATCAATGGCATTTCTCATGAACATTAATTCATCAAATTGAGACATGGGCTTGATAGTAGACTAATAAATAATCTCAAAAACATAAAAATCATCAAAAACCAACTCAAAATCATACCTTAATCAAGATGAAAGCCAACCGAAACCCTTAAGCTTTTGTTCTTTCTTTTTTTTTAAGACATTCAGCCAAAAGATGGTATAAATGTCTAATTTCATGCTTTTATTAAACCATAATATACTTAATACATGAATGACATAATTACCCTTATAATATAAACTTATAAAACATATTTTCAAAGGTTAATATGGACCATAGCCGTCCACTACCTATAGTAATGGCTAATTTGCCATATAAATCCTTCATCTTTACAAAGCCACAACATATTGGTACTTTAGTAAATAGCATACAACTTTCACATTTAATGCAATTCAATCCTTATGCCAAATTAAACACACAGACAAACAAATTAACTTATGGAATTTTAGCACATGCTTAATCAAATATCAAAGACACTATAAATAATTTTAAAATATTATACGGACTTGAGTTTGTGGTCTCAAAACCACTGTTTCGACTAGGGTATAAACTTTACTGTTACAATTCTTCCCTTTAGGGATTTTCGTCCCCGAAAATCTTACCATTAAATAGATTCAAATATTATTGTCTCATAGAATCTTTAGGTTCTCACGTAGCCTCTTCTATTTCGTGACGATGCCATAGTACTTTCACTAACAAAATTTTCTTGTTTCTCAACTCCTTCACTTCACGAGCTAAGATTCGGATCGGTTCCTCTTCGTATGTCATATCAGATCAAATTTCAATTTCAGATGGAGCAATAACATGTGACGGATCAGATCAATACCAACGGAGCATCGAGACATGAAATACGATGTGGATCTTTTCTAACTCAGGTGGCAAAAGCAATCTATATCGAGACATGAAACACGTTCCATGATTTCATACGGCCCGATGAACCTCGAACTCAACTTGTCTTTACGTCTAAATCAAAGCACTTTCTTCCACGATGACACTTTCAGAAATACTTTGTCGCCGATCTCAAATTCTATATCTTTTCGTTTCAAGTCCGCATAAGACTTCTGATGATTAGATGCTACTTTTAAACAATCTCGAATCAATTTCACTTTCTGTTCTGAATCTTTTATCAAATCAACCCCGTGGAGATTATTTTCACTGAGCTCAGTCCAACACAGAGGTGTACGACATTTACGTCCGTACAAAGTTTCATAAGGTGCCATTTTGATGCTTGACTGAAAACTATTATTATACGCAAATTCAATTAATGGTAGATACTATTCCCACAAACCAATAAACTCAAGTATACAGCATCATAGCATGTCTTTGAGAATCTTAATAATTCACTTGGATTGACCATCTGTTTGTGTATGAAAAGCTTTACTAAAATGCAATTTTATGCCCAAAACTTCTCGTAATTTCTTCCAAAATTGTGATGTGAATCTCGGATCTCTATCTGTCACAATGGATAGTGGCATCCCATGCAACCTCACAATCTCAGAAATGTAGAGCTCGACTAATCTCTCAAGTGAATATTCGGATCTTACAGGAATAAAATGGATAGTTTTTATTAATTTATCAACCACGGCCCATATCACATCTTTCTTTCTCGTAGTTAAAGGCAAACCAGAAACAAAATCCATTGTCACTCTATCCCATTTCCATTCAGGAATTAGAACCGATTGTAACAAACCTGATGTTCAGCTTTCTCTTGCTAACAAACTAAACATTTTGAAACAAAGTCATAAATGTCCCATTTCATACCAGACCACCAGTAGTGTCGTTTCAAATCATGATACATTTTAGTACTTCCCAAATGAACAGATAGACTACTATTATGTGCTTTACTCAGAATCAGTTGAATCAACTCCAAATTTCTCGAAACACAGATATGATCCCAGAATCTCAAACAATCATCAACAATTTGAAATTTACATTCGGAATTCAATTCACACTGAGCTCATTTCGCCAGTAATTCATTATCAGATTTCTGAGCATCACATATCTGCTGTATAAACAATGGTTTTGCTTTTAATTCAGCTATCACAAAACTGTCATCAGCCAAATCTAACTAGGCATTCAGAGCATGTAGTGCAAACAATGATTTTTGACTTAGTGTATCTGTAACAACATTTGCTTTACCCAAATGATAATCTATCACAAGCTCGTAATCTTTCAACAACTCAAACCATATTCTATGACACAGGTTCAAATCTTTCTGAGTCATCAGATATTTCAAACTTGTATGATCTAAAAACACGTTATATTTTTCACCGTACATATAATGACGCCATATCTTAAGTGCAAACACAATCGCAGCTAACTCAAGATCATGCGTCGGGTAGTTCTTTTCATGAGGCTTCAATTGTCTTGAGGCATAAGCTACAACTTTACCTTCTTGCATCAAAATGCAACCCAGACCATTTAACGAAACTTCACTGTAAATCACAAATTATTTGCCCAATTTTGGTTATATCAACTGATCAGCTGTAAAATAGTCTAGTTTTAAAATTTATAAAGGATAATTAAACCTATAGACTAACTATGACAACGATAGAGGCAAGTGCACCTGTTGAATAGTAGTATAGCTTTGGCAAGTATATCTTATCGAACCCAAGGAACCTAAAAGTACTACTACTCACTTTCTTCCTATTATTTAGCCTTAAATATGGAGTGATTAATTAACTTATCTAAGACTAATGAAATACTTAAACTAAATGCAAAGACAAAAGAATAAACTGGGAAAAGACTTTGGAAAACTCAATTGATAAAAACGATACCCTCGAGAAGAATCCACCTATGACTTCACGTATTATCTAACTTTCAATTCATATGATTTCTTTTACTCAGCTTGATCCGTGAGACTCCCTAACCTATATTAAACCTTCTCTCGAAATGAATAATGTATAACCTTAAGTTAATTAGTGGAACTCTCGTTCTCTTATAACAACCCCCAAAGGAAGTAGTAAATCGATCAGTGGACTCCCATATTAGGATTCACCCTAATCCGGCAAAATCTTGTAACCCTATCTCTAGGCGCCAGATCAACTCTACTTAATTATGATAGATCTACTCTTAGGCAGGGTCTATTCCTTATCCACCTAAGCACATCAGATTAAATTGAGCAACATAATTAAGAACAAACTAAGTATTTATCATATAAACCAATAGATCAAATAACAAAATCCATCATAGGTTTCATCCCCTTCAGGTATCTGAAGGATCTAGTTCATAATAAAATAAGAAAACATCTCAAGAGAAAAGATAAAACAAAACATAAGAAATCCCTAAAACCCCGAAGGAATTTAAGGAGAGATCATCCGTCTTAACTAGAATTTTGACTCTTCGAGACGGATCAATTGGCTATCTTTGAGTAATTCCCAAGTAAAGCTCTGGTAGAAAACTCTGCTAAAACCTGACGACTTTGAATTGCTACCTTGGATTGTTTATATAGATGTTTGGGATGCTTTACTTGGCTCCTAAGTCCTCGTAATTCAAGTGAAATTCGTCCTAAATGTTTGAGTTGACTTAGGATTGCATTTCTTGGGCTCCAAGCATCCAATTCCGAGTGAAATTGCTCTTTCCTACGGTGGGGCACGGCCTTTGACACTCCCATGTAAATCATGGTCCAGCCCGCGTTTCCATCCTATCGATTTAGGCATGACTATGACACGTCCGTGCAATATCTGGGTAGAGGCTGTGCTTCGGGTCTACCAATTGGGAAACGACCGTGTACATCAGGGTCAAGTCGTGTTGGGCTTTTTATCGACATGGCACGGTCGTGTAAATCAGGGTGTGACCGTGTGTAATCTAAATATTGGGGCACGACCATGTGGCATGAAGTCCAGGCCGTATTGACTTCTTGGGTTGGCTTACTTTGGTCTATTTTAAACCCGTTTTCCATCCTTTTTATCCTTGGGTGCTTTCCTGAGTTTAAGACATGAAAAGAAATGATTAATAGCACCTTTTAACATAAATTAAGGATAAATTCATCCAAAAGCATACTAAATGTGGGATTTAAACATGTTACTTTTACGGTTTATCAAATACCCCCAAACTTAAGCTTTTGCTTGTCCTCAAGCAAAATTCTCAACTTATAATTAAAACGAACTTTTCAAAATTCATAATTCCCATTGAAAATGCCTCATCATAATTCATAGATAATTTATACATGGATCATTTAGCTCAAAGTGCCCTAAAGATTCAAACGAGATAAGTCATGATTTTGTAGCATGAAAACATAGGTGTCTCCCCTTATTTAAATAATTACCTTTGATTCAAAACCAACAAGGATTGCCATCCTCACTAAAGATTCACTCAAAGCACTCAAAGTGTTTAAGGATAAAAAAAGCGCTCAAAAGTCAAACTTGAAAAGTTAATCCCATAGGCTTGCCTGAAAATCAAATCTCCACCATTGTATATGAGATAATAAACAGATCAAAAGGCCTTCATTAGGGTTGTAACGGGGCTTGAGTTAAAAGGTGTGGATAAAGGCTGAATCAGAGGGTTAAAATCAAGATTGAATTAACTAATTACCTAATCTAAAAATAATGAACTAAATATGAATATTTACATCGAATGAAAAATAATAATACCACTATTGATAATTACTTTATAATAAAGAGTATTTTCTTCACTTTAAAATTTGATAATACTTTAATCTGAGCTTTTTTTTCCCAACAATTGGAGTTTAATTGCTTTAAGCTCCTTTATTGAATAAACACGATTTGTTTTTTTTTTTAAGAATAAACTAAGAAAAACTTAATAGAAGGAACTTTGATAATTGAAATAACCTAATTTGGCAATTGATCACGTCAATTCTCGATAGAGGTGTAGTCAAAAGAATGTTGATAACAAATAAAAAGGGATTTTGGGATAATATTAGTGGGTGAGTCAATAAAAAGGTTGTTAGGATTCAACGGGGTTCACTAGGAGTTATTTATATAGGTAGGCTTTTTAGTGGAGTGAACGGGTTAAAACTTAGGTGCCTTTATCATCTCAGTATATCAAATCATTATTGTGGTCTCGACATGCATAAACAAGGCAAATTCTAGAATAACAGTTCAAAGTTGACACACTCAATATCAATAAAAGTGAGCATGAAAAGTAATATATGCTCTATAAGGCTCAATATCTCACAGAAATTATGGGTGTTTTTGACATCAATCCCTATATATTTCAAATTTCAAAGTAATACTCATATTTAGTTCAACAACCTATCAATTTTATTTTTGAAAAATAAACTTATCATGCTTGATTCTCTAGCATTCTTCAAATTTAATCATCAATGCACAATTAACTATGATTTGTTCTAAAACATATCAATAAAAATCATAAACCATAGAAATTTTATCCTAATTAATAATATGAGAAAAATACTTAAGATCAAGACCAATTTCAGGGTTTTGAGAATTATGCAAAAGTTAGGCACTATTACCCCACACTTAAGATGTACATTGCCCTCAATGTACAAAGATAGATAATGAAATTTATGTGCCAAATCAAAAGATAAGTGGGAAAGTAATACTCCACGAAATCTGAATGATCCCGGGCATTTTTGGTGGCGGTGATGGTGTTTTTTATGGGCCCTGTGGAGTGGCTACCGAGAACAAATTTGCTAGATGAAGAAATTGGGTAGTCTGTGAAGATATAGCCAAGAGATCCAGAGAAATAATAATAATAATATACTAATAATAAATTTAAAGATTAAGGAAATAAAAGAAGGAAAATATGAAGAAAATTGAAATTGAAAGAAAACACTAATGGACTAAGGAGTCCTTATTGTTGGATGGTTTGCGAAGTGGGTGTGACCTCGAAGGCTGTGGTGTGTGATTCCCTAGTAGCCTTCAGATCCTAAAACCATGAAACTACTATGAAATAAATTAAATTAAGCAAAAAAGAAGTATAGATAAGGAAAATAAAGGAGACGAGAAAAGAAAAATAGAACCAAAAAGGTTTCCGAGACCCTTGGCGTGTCAATTAAGTGAAGCTGCCGTCATGAATTCATGTTGAGGTCTCCTCTAAGGAGATGATGCTTACGTTTCTTCGGCATGATCTTTGTGTTGCCCAAGTGTCTTGGATCTGTTCTATGAATAGGAAGAAAAATTTGAAAGAAGAGAAGGAAGAAGGAATGTGGGAGAGAAGGGAAGGCTGTGGGAATTTAAATAAAATTTTAAATCTGGCTTGTTCCCACACCCATGTGCCGAGGGTGTGTCCATTCACATGGCTGCCTAGCACGGCTGTGGCTAATGGAGTGTTGCTTCTTAAATGAATGTTTCTTAGTCAGCCACGCCCATTTCGAGAAAGTTAGTAGCTTCACATGGTTCATAGGCACGCTCATGTTGTTCTTGTCAATACCTGTGCTTTAGGGTTGTTGGGCTCGTGACATCGGGGGGTGGTTGGCTGACTTGCACGGCCCTTCTTCTATCAGTGTGGTGGTTTCGGTGGTCTACACAGCCACGGATACGGCCGTTTGTAAGGTCGTGTGGTCTGAAAATATGCACTTTTGTATTAGTTTCCAACTAAATACTTAGGAAAGAAAGATGGAAAGAAAAGAAACTGAAAACAAATTTGAAAATAAATAGTGTTAATGTTCAAGTTGCCTCCCGAGAAGCACTCGTTTATAGTCTTAAGCTAAACTGTCCTCATGTTTGAAAATTTCAGGGAGGTTTAAAGGTTTGAATATCTTCCCTCGTGCTTGCGATTTTATTTTCATGACAAAGTTGGAGTCAAGAAGCATTTACCTTGTATTTATCAAATTTTGGGTTACATACCTCAACTGTGTTGTGGGGGAAGATTTCGTGTACCTTAGGAAGAATTTCTCGCTTTTCCCTCAAGTCTGTTGAAGTGATGTGGAGATCGGCTTTGTCTAACAGCACCTGGTCTCCTATTTTAAAGTGATTGGATGTTCCTATGAGCTCTTCTAGTGGTTCCTTAGGTTTTACTTCGTGTGGATCTGGCTTTTCTTTGGTGTATATCTTCTGCTCTTCTAAATTGTTGATTGTATGCTTCTTTGTTGGCTCAGTTTTGATGCTTCGTGATGTTTCCTATGATGGAGGTTGCATAATTTGATCATCTATTGAAACAACTTTCTTACCTTCGTTTTCTGTGGTTCTGGCTGAGTCGAGAGCTTGAAAATTGACTGATTCATCTCTTACACGAAGTATGAGTTCTCCTGTGGCAACATCAATTTTAGTCTTGGCAATTGCAAGAAAAGGTCTTCCTAAAATTAAAGGGATCGAATTTTCCTCATCCATGTCTAAAATAGCAAAATCTACTGGGAAAACAAATTTATCGATTTTGACTAAAACATCTTCAATAATGCCGCTAGGGATTCTAACAGTTTTATCAGCTAGTTGAATACTCATCCTAGTTTGTTTGGGCTTCCCTAGACCTAGTCGTTTAAACAATGCATAAGTCATAACATCTATACTTGCCCCTAAATCAGCTAACGCATTATCATTAGTCAAACTACTAATTAAACATGGAATCGTATAACTCCCTGGATCTTTTAGTTTTTGTGGTAGCTTGTTCTGTAGCATTGCTGAGCATGTTGCATTTAATTACACATGGTGCTCTTCATCTATTTTGCATTTGTTCGTCAAGAGCTTGCTTAAGAATTTCCTTGCATCGGGCATCTGAAAATAAGCTTCAAGAAGAGGTAAGCTAATATGTAATTTCTTCAAGAGTTTTAGAAACTTACCGAATTGTTCCTCTGAATCTTCCTTTTTTAATGCTTTAGGATAAGGTATGCGAGGTTGGTATTCTTTGATTATCGGTTTTGTCTTTTCTTGAGCTACCTCGGTCTTATCCTTCTTTTCTTGCGCTGATGTAGGTCTATCTATACATACCCTCTTGAGTTGTAATGGCTTGGATTTGCTCTTTTGGGTTTATTTCTATGTTGCTTGGTAGACGTCCTTGTTGGCATTCATAAATTAGCTTTGTGAGGTGTCCCTTGACCTAGTAAGTTCTCAACTTGATTTTCGAGTCCTTTCATCGACTTTATTGTTCATCAAGGTTTGTGTCACCTTTTGAAGGCGAGATTACGTGGCGCCATGAATTTTGTTAGTATCTCTTCAAGGCTTGATTTTTTTTCCTGTAGGTAAGGCTGATTTTGATAATTTGGAGGAGGTTGCTGCCTTTGAATTCCTTGATTTCCTTGTCCTCCCCACGAAAAATTTGGGTGGTTCCTCCAACATGGGTTATAAGTATTACTATAAGGATTATTATTGGATCTGAGATTGTTACCTATATAGTTTGCCCGCTTTCGTTTTACGCTCTGGTTGGTAGGGTGGGTACTCAGCATTCGCCACATTCCCGCTTGCTTCGCATTACATTACTCGATGTACCTGCGACTAACATAAATTATCAAGCTTTTTATTCACTAACTCCACCTGTGTTGACAGCATTGTCACTGCGCTTATGTTGAAAACTCCGGCTGATTTTGTTGGCTTTGCCCTTGTGATTTGCCATTTATACGTGTTCAATGAAATCTCCTCAATAAAATCGTAGGCCGCTTCAGGAGTTTTGTTGTTCAGAGTTCCACCGACTGATGAATCAATCATTTGCCTTGTTGAAGAATTCACACCATTGTAGAAAGTTTGGACATGAAGCCACAAAGGTAATCTATGGTGTGGGCATCTTCTTAGGAGATCCTTGTATCTTTCCCACGCATGATATAATGTTTCTATGCCATTCTGCACAAAAGAAGATATGTCATTCCTAAATTTGGCAGTTTTGGCTGGTGGAAAATACTTTAAAAGAAATTTTTTGGTCATTTGGTCCCATGTGGTGATTGACCCTCGCGATAACAAGTTCAACCAATGTTTTGCTTCTATAATTAATGAAAAAGGAAATAACCAAAGACGTATGGCATTTATTTTGAAAGTATCACAGAATTCTAAGAAATTAGCTATATGAGTATTTGGATCTTCGTCCAATCCATCAAATTGAACAAACTGTTGAATCATTTGTATTGTGTTAGGTTTTAATTCAAAATTATTAGCAGCTATAGCGAGCCTAACAATACTAGATTCGCTCCTATCAAAGTTAGGTTTAGCATAACCATACATAGTACGCGAGCATTCGATCTTAGCATCGGTAATTATTTTGGTAGTCCCTTGATGAGGATTTGATCTATTTTGTTGTTCTTCTCTTTGGTAGTCTAGAGCTTGTCTAGTTTCTCTGCGATTTCTGTGAGTGGTAGCTTCAATATCACTGTCGTATTCTAATGGTCCTCTAGGGTTTCTTCTAGTCATAAACTAGAGGTACCTTGCAAGTTTAATAAAGAAAGAGGATTAGTAAAATTAGAAATTTAATAAAAATAAAAATTAGAAATAATGGCTAAAGTAATAAAAATAGAGCTTTTGTAATATTTTAGAATTCCTCGGCAAACGGCCTTAAAAACTTGATCATTTGTAAAAGCAGTCTAGTTTTAAAATTTATAAATGATAATCAAACCTATAGACTAACTATGACAATGATAGAGGCAAGTGCACCTGTCGAACAGTAGTATAGCTTTGGCAAGAATATCTTATCGAACCCAAGAAACCTAAAAGTACTATTACTCACTTTCTTCCTATTATTTAGCCTTAAATATGGAGTGATTAATTAACTTATCTAAGACTAATGAAATACTTAAACTAAATGCAAAGACAAAAGAATAAACTGGAAAAAGACTTTGGAAAACTCAGTTGATAAAAATGATACCCTCGGGAAGAATCCACCTATGACTTCACCTATTATCTAACATTCAATTCATATGATTTCTTTTACTTGGCTTTATCCGTGAGACTCCCTAACCTATATTAAACCTTCTCTCGGAGCGAATAATGTCTAACCTTAGGTTAATAAGTAGAACTCTCGTTCTCTTATTATAACCTCCTAAGGAAGCAGTAAATCGATCAATGGAGTCCCATATTAGGTTTCACCCTAATCTGGAAAAATCTCGTAACCCTGTCTCTAGGTGCCCGATCAACTCCGCTTAATTATGCTAGATCTACTCTTAGGCAGAGTCTATTCCTCCTCCACCTAAGCACATCATATTAAATTGAGCAACATAATTAAGAACAAACTAAGTATTTAACATAGAAACCAATAGATCAAATAACAAAATCCATCATAGGTTTCATCCCCTTCAGGTATCCGAAGGATCTAGTTCATAATAAAATTAGATAACATCTCAAGAGAAAGATAAAACAAAACATAAGAAATACCTAAAACCCCTGAAGGAATTGAAGGAGAGATCCTCCGTCTTGAGTAGAATTTCGACTCTTCGAGATGGATCAATTGGCTATCTTCGAGTAATTCCCTAAACGAGTAAAGCTCTTGCAGAAAACTCTGCTAAAACCTGACGACTTTGAATTGCTACCTTGGATTGTTTATATAGACATTTGGGATGATTTACTTGGCTCTAAGTACTCGTAATTCAAGTGAAATTTGTCCTAAGTGTTTGAGTGGACTTAGGACTGCGTTTCTTGGGCTCCAAGCATCCAATTTTGAAATTGCTCTTTCTCGCGGTAGGGGCACGGCCTTGACATGCCCATGTAATATCTAGGTAGAGGCCATGCTTCGGGTCTGCCAATTGGGGCATGGCCTTGTACATCGAGGTCAGGCTGTGTTGGGCTTTTTTCAACGAGGCACGGTCGTGTAAATCAGGGTGTAATCGTGTGCAATCTAAATATTGGGGCAAGGCCGTGTGGCATGAAGTCCAGGCCGTGCCGACTTCTTGGGTTGGCCCACTTTGGTCCATTTTAAACCCGTTCTACGTCCTTTTTATCCTTTGGGTGCTTTCCTGAGTATAAGACATGAAAAGAATGGATTAAGAGCACCTTTTTACATAAATTAACGATAAATTCTTCCAAAAGCATACTAAATATGGGATCAAAATATGTTACTTTTACAGTTTATCATTAACACTGGAGCTTCTATTACCATAGTTTTCAACTGATAAAATTTTTCTGACATTTATCAGACCATTCAAATTTAACATCTTTCTGAAGTAATCTAGTCAATGGAGTAACTATCACTGAAAATCTTTTTACAAATCGACGGTAGAAACTAGCTAGTCCCAGAAATATATGAATTTTAGACACATTTCTTGGAGGCTTCCAATCCAAAATAGCAGAAATCTTGCTCGGATCAACACAAATCCCAGAAAATGACACAATATGTCCCAAAAACTTACCTCATGCAACAAAAATTCAAATTTGCTGAATTTCGCGTATAATTTCTTTTCTCTCAAAGTTTGAATACAATTCTTAAGTGTTCAGCATGTTCATTTTCATCACGTGAATAAGTCAATATGTCATATATGAATACTAAAACAAATTTATCTATATACGGTCTGAAAGTTTTATTCATCAGGTCTATAAAAACAGCAGAAGCATTGGCTAGTCCAAATGGCATAACTAAAAACTCATGATGCCCGTACCTCATTCTGAAAGCAACTTTTGGTATGTTTGGATCTTTCACTCTCAACTGATAGTATCTTGATCTCAGATCAATCTTGGAAAATACAATAGCCCCTTTTAACTGATCAAATAAGTCATCAATTCTAGGTAACGGATATTTATTCTTTATTGTCACCTTATTCAACTGACGATAATCGATGCACATTTTCATCGTGCCATCTTTCTTTTTCACAAACAGAACAGGATCACCCCAAGGCGAAAAACTTGGTCTAGCAAACCCTTTTCAGTCAACTCTTGTAACTGTGACTTTAACTCTTTCATTTTTTATGGTGCCATTCTATACGGAGTTATCAAAATAGGTGTCGTACTAGGCATCAATTCAATACCAAACTCAACTTCATGAATCGGAGGCAAACCCAGTAACTTTTCAAGGAACACATTAGAAAACTCGCAGACAATAGGTACTGACTCAATTTTCCTTTTAGACATTTTCGAATCAATTACATAAGCAAAATATGCCTCATATCCCTTTTCACATAACTCTGAGCTTTCAATACTGATATCAAGGTAGGCAATCCATTTGAATCATTAGACTCAACCCGCACAATTTCATTATTCAAACATCTCAAATCTATTGCCTTTCTTTTGCAGTTCATAATAGCTTTATGCAAAGACAATCAGTCTATACCCAAAATAATATCGAACTCATCAAATGGCGAAAGCATTAGATCAGCAGGGAAACAGATATCTCTAAACATTAACAGACAGTTCTTGCATACTTTGTCAATCAAAACACTTTTAACTAAGGGGTTCGATACTTTTATAGCAAACTCAGTAGACTCTACAGGCAAAGTCTTACTATATACTAAATTCATGCATATATATGAATGCGTAGAACTAGGGTCTATCAATACAATCACAAAAGTATCATAAAGTGTAAAAGTACCCATTATAACATTAGGTGATGAAGCTTTCTCATGAGCTCGGATAGCATACGCTCTGGCAAGCACTCTAGTTTTAGATCTTGCAACAGTATCTCTCGTAGTCCTTTGACTACCACTAACATTTTTTACATTCTCTGGAGGTCTACCCCTCATAGGTGTATTTATTAGATCTTGGATTCTGAACAATCTCTGTCTCGACAGACTCAGGACAATCACGGATGAAATGATCAAGCGATCCACATCTGAAGCAAGCTTTGTCGTTTAATCTACAGCTTCTCGATGCCTTTTTTCCATAATGTTTACATTTAGGTCTCTCAGTCCGGACATTACCAACACTTGCCGCTGAAGTTTCTGGAGTTTTGGAACTCATTTGTGATCTAGCTTGATTTCTATTCGAATGGCCCACATTTTCTCTTAAACGAATTTGATCATCTCTGAATCTCTTTGAAGCAGACTGAAATGACTTGCTTGGATATCTCTTTCTCATATCTCTAGCTTCATACTCAACTTTTCTTTTATCTTTCCCGAGTGCTTCAGCTTTGCATGCTCGGTCAACAACTACAACAAACTCTTTTATTTCTAGGATCCCGACTAGCAATGGATATCTTCATTAAGACCGTCTTTAAATCTTTTGCACATTATAGCTTCAGATGATATACACTCTCGGGAATATTGACTTAGTCTCACAAACTCTCGTTCATACTCAAAAACAATCATTCAGCCCTGTTTAAGTTCCAGAAATTCCTTTTGTTTCTGATCAAAGAATCTCTCACTGATATATTTCTTCGGAACTCAATCTAAAAGAAGTCCCATGTAACTCACTCTTTGGAAACAATGGAAATCAGAGTTTTCCACCATTAATAAGCTGCATCTCGGAGCAAAGGTACAACACACTTATGCATTCTTCCGGAGTCAGAGACATTTCATTAAATACTCGGAAAGTATTTTCAATCCAGAACTCGTCCTTTTCAGCATCATCATTATTAGTAGCCCAGAATTCTTCAGCCCCATACTTACGTATCTTATCAACCGAAGGCTTATTCCACGGATTCAGATTTGCAGTCGGAGGAATATCAGATGTCTGAAGGGGATTAACCGGGGCAAAGGTTACGAAACTGTCGGGTTATTCCTCATGAATTGAGTGAACCATTCACTCATCATCTCGAAAAAAGCTTTTTTAGCTTCTCCCTCTTGATTACTCGTAGCCAATTTTTGATTATAAGGAACTGTCCCTTGTGCGGGAGTAGGTGCATTACTTTCTACGTCTTCAGCTACGGCTCTTTCGGGATCCATTACTATATAGAAATCACATTTTGTACTTCATGATTCATCACACTATCACAATTCAGAAGTATGGCATGTATAGCTAGACTCTGACACGCTACGTTAGTCCGAGAATCGACTAAACCGTAGTTCTAATACCAACCAAATGTAACACCCCTAACCCGTAACCATCCCCGGATTAGGGTTAAAGCCGTTACCAGACAGATCAAAAGCTTTCCTAACATTTCATACATTTCATTCATCAATCATACACACACTATCCCTTAAATAGGTCAACGAGACCTTAAACATGCTTATAACCCGGGTCGGAGTAAAATGAAACATATACAGAAATTCTCAAAAAATAAAACTTTTCTAAAATACAGGGGATACACACTCGTGGGAGCAAACCGTGTGCCCTCCACGGTTGCTAGGCACATCCGTGTGTCCTCCCCGTGGTTGAAACTGACTTAGCACCACGGCCACCAAGCACGCCCGTCTACCTTGGCCGTGGCTGATCCTGCCAAAACAACACGGCTACCAAGCACCCCCGTGTGCTAAGGCCGTGTACTACTAGGCAATATACTGACTTTCTCACACGACTTCTAGGCACGCCCGTGTACCATGGCCGTGTGCTCTTAAGCTAGCTACTAACTTTACCCCACGGTCACTAGGCACGCCCATGTATCATAGCCGTGTGACATTATAGGTAATTTGCAAGACCAAAATGCCACCCACATGGGTCATACCTACAAGAAACAACATCAAGACATCTCATGCACATATGACCACCAAATACATAACAAAATAATCAATCAAACCATGCATTCAATACCAATTCCAACTATGACAAATTTCAAGACTAAAACTCATCCCATCATAAACATAATTCGTTATTTTGCCTATTCAAAACATGACCACTTCCAAGTGCTTCAACCATACTAAGATATACATCATATATCACGACCATTTAAACAAATTATCAACTCAGAACTCGCCGAACCACATGACTATGTTCATATAATAAACTTATATAAAAAACTAGCCTATACATGCCATATCTAGTTATATACTTTTCCAATGTGTACCAAAAAGAGTTTAGTAGTGTGATGACGATCCTTGATGGTCCCGAGCCTTCAGTAGCTTTGACTATAATACCCCATGCCCGAGTCCGAGGTTAAAATCGGATATGAGACAGTACCATGCTTGAACCTTCTTAAACATGTACTTACAGGCTATAAATTTTTTCCAAATTGAAAACTTCTCTTTCTTAATCAATTCATACATTTCATGGGCCTACGAAGCCTTAAACTTACGTCCAAAATTACATGACATCTTTTCTTGGAGACTCACCATTATCATGCCTTGGCTTGGGCTTACATGGGTCTTCATCTCATAATAACTCCTCAATGCCAAGAATTGTCTTGGACTTACATGATAACTTGCTTGATTGACGATGCCATGCCTTGGCTTCGTCTTATACGGGCTTTCTCATCTCATATGGTAGATCGAGTATCCTAAGTAATTCGACTTCAATCGAGACTTTCTCATGATTAATCTCATTAATTTCTTTGTTTAACATACCATTAAACAATCTTATGGAATTAAAATATATTCAACATTATACTAAGCAATTTAATGATATTTATCATAAATCATAGAAATCATACAAACTTACCTCAATATAAAAAATGTATGTAGATATTGCAATTTAGTCCTCGACTTTGTTATTACCTCGGTTTCGATTCGGGCTTTGTTTCTCCTGATCTATAACAATAATTTAACTCATTTAATACTCATATTGACTAAATTGACTCATAACTCATACTTTGGCAAAATTTCCATTTTCCCATAAACTTTTTCATAATTACACATTTGCCATAGGCTCGTAAAGTGATTATCATTCAACTTTCTTAAACATCATGCTTAGCTGGTTCATTTTCTCTACTATAACAATCATCAATTCTCAATATTTCTATCATGAAAGACCAATTTCATAACTATTACAAATTAATCCATAACTAACATTTTCATGAAATTCACTTAGGAAAAGATGTTTATCTAACATTAAACTCTCATAATCTTCCATAAAACATCATTTTACAATTATGTCATATATGGGTATTTTTTTATGGACATAATTCTAGCTCAACTTATAGCTATAAATAGCTAACTCATAATACGAGAAATCTAAAAATATGAATAATATTAAAAACAGGGCTAAGATGCACTTACTAGCAAGCTTCAAAAATTGAAGAACCCTAGCTATGGAGTCTCTCAATTTTTCATCATAAGGAGGAAGAAGATGAATAAGAATTTTGTCATCTTTTTCCTTTTTAATCCTTTATTTGATAAATGACCAACATGCCCTCCTCACTAAATTTTCACAATTTACTAACTCATGTCCATTTTTTGTCCAAAAATTATAATTTGGGAAAATTGCTATTTAAGGACTTCTAATTAATAATCCAAAGTATTTCATACAAAAGGCTTCTAGAATCTCATATTTTGCAACTTTTGCAATTTAGTCCTAATGGACCCCTTTAATGCCAATTTCATAAAATCTCTACATAAAACATTCATAATATCATGCAAACATCTCAAATACCTTAAAATCTCATTTTACTAGCTCAGATTTGTGATTTCGCAACACTATTCTGACTAGGCCCTAAATTGGGCTGTTACAATTCTCCCCCTCTTCAGGATTTTCCTCCTTGAAAATCTTACCAGCAAAGAGGTTTGGGTACTGGTTTCTCATGATTTCTTCTGGTTCCCACATAGCTTCCTCTACCCCATGTCTTTTCCATAATACTTTAACAAGAAAGATATTCTTATTTCTCAACTGCTTGACTTCCCGAGCTAAAATCCTAACTGGTTCTTCACCATAAGTCATGTCGGGTTGAATCTCTACTTCTGTCATTGTAATAACATGCGAAGGGTCAGATTGGTAGCGTCGCAACATGGACACATGAAACACATCTTGTATTTTTTCTAATTCAGACGACAAAGCCAATCGATAAGCTACCGGCCCAACTCTCTCAGTAATCTCATATGGTCCAATGAAACGTGGACTCAACTTGCCTTTCCGGTCGAATCTGAGAACTTTTCTCCATGGTGACCCTTTCTAGAAAACTTTATCCCGACTTGATACTCTATTTCTTTTCTTCTTAAATTAGAGTACGATTTTTGTCTATCAAAAGTAGCCTTTAAACTTTCTCAAATTACTTTCACGTTCTGTTCAGTTTCTCTAACCAAATCAACCATGTGAATCTGGTTTTATTTAAGTTTTGTCCAATATAGAGGGGTCCAGAACTTACACCTATATAAATCCTCATAAGGTGCCATCTTCAAGCTTGACTGAAAACTATTATTATAGGCAAATTCTACCAATAGGAGAAACTTTTCCCAACTGCCTTGGAATTCAAGAATACAACATCTGAGCATGTCCTCGAGTACTTGAATTAACCTCTCTAACTGACCGTCAGTTTGAGGATGAAAAGCTGTGCTCAAACTCAATTTTGTACCCAAGGCCTCTTGTAACTTCTTCAAAAATCTAGATGTGAATCTCGGATCTCTATCCGATATGATTGACAATGAAACTCTGTGAAGCCTTACTATTTATGAAACGTATAAGTTTTCCAACTTGTCCAGTGAGTGGTCAATTCGTACATGTATAAAATGGGCTAACTTTGTGAGTCATCAACCACAACCCATACATCATCTTTCTTTCTCAGAGACAACGACAATCCCGTTACAAAATCCATAGTGATATTGTGCCATTTCCACTCGGGAATCATAATTGGTTGAAGCAAACCTGAAGGTACTTGGTGTCCAACCTTTGCTTGCTGACAAATCAAGCATCTTGAAACGAACTTTGAAATATATTTCTTCATTCTTGGCCACCAATACCATTGCTTCAAATCATTATACATCTTTGTACTACCCAGATGTACAAATAAACATCCGTTATGTGCCTCATGAAAAATTCTCTGAAGAAGCTCTTCATTTCTCGGTACACAAACTCCATCTTTAAACATTAGATTTCCATTGGAGCTAATCCAAAAATCAGACTCAACACCTGGCTCGCATGAGTTCTCTTGGCTTGCAATTCACTATCTTTCTTTTCAGCCTCAATGATATTTTGGAGGAACAATGGTCTAGCTTTCAACTCAGCTAGAATAGAACCATCATCGGATAAAGTCATCCTTGAATTCAATGCCCTTAATGCAAACAGGGACTTTCTACTCAAGGCATTGGCGACCATATTCGCTTTTCCGGGATGATAGACAATGATTAGCTCATGGACTTTTATCAACTCTAACCATCTCCGTTGCCTTAAATTTAACTCCTTCTGCGTCATCAAGTACTTCAGACTTTTATGATCAGTGAAAATTCAACATCTTTCATCATATAGATGGTGTCTCCAAACCTTCAATGCGAAGACTATGGCAGCCAACTCTAAATCATGTGTCGGATAATTTTTCTCATGAGGCTTCAACTGTCTTGAGGCATAAGAAATTACTTTGCCTTCTTGCGTAAGTACACAACCTAATCCATTTCAGGATGCATCGGTGTATATTACGAACACTTTCCCCGACTCGGGTTGTACTAAAACTGGAGCTTCTGTCAATAATGCTTTCAGTTTCTCAAAACTATGTTGGCATCTTTCTGTCCAGTCAAACTTCACATTTTTCTGTAGCAGTTTCATCATCGGAGTTGCAATCATAAAAAACCCTTTGACGAATCGCCTATAATAACCGGCTAGGCCTAGAAAACTTCTGATCTCAGAGACATTACGACGTGGTTTCCAGTCCGTTATAGCTGAAATCTTACTTGGATCCACTCGTACTCCATCTCCCGAGACAATATGTCCTAGAAATCCCACTTCCTTGAGCCAAAATTCGCTTTTTCTGAACTTGGTATACAATTGATTTTCTCGTAGAATCATCAGAGGTGCTCAAGATGCTCAGGCTCATTTCAGGAATAAATCAATATGTTGTCAATAAAAACGACTACAAACTTGTCAAGGTATGGCCTAAAAATGCGGTTCATTAGATCCGTGAATACTACAGGGGCATTGGTCAAACCAAAGGGCATGACTAAAAATTCATAATGCCCATACCTCGTTCAGAAAGTGGCCTTCGACACATCTGAGTCTCTTACTCTAATTGGTTGTACCCTGATCTCAAGTCTATTTTGGAGAACAGAGTGGCTCTCTTCAATTGATCGAACAAATCATCGATTCTAGGCAATGGGTACTTGTTCTTCACCGTTACTTTATTAAGCTGACGGTAATCTCTGTACAGTCTCATGGCGCCATCCTTCTTTTTCACAAATAAAACTGGAGCACCCCATGGAGAACAACTCGATCTTGCAAAGCATTTATCTGTCAACTCTTGCACCTATAACTTCAACTCTCTCAACTCCGTTGGAGCCATTCTATAAGGAGTAATAGATATTGGTACAATACCGAGAGCTAGATCAATGCTGAACTCAACCTCTCTAACTAGTGTTAATCCTAGTAATTCCTCAGGAAAGACATCCAAGTACTCACATAATATCAGTACTGACTCAATCTTTAGCTCTGTTTCTCTAGTATTCATCACAAAGGCAAGATACGCATCATGCCCTTTCTTATAAATCTCAATGCCATTGTATGAGAAAACATTATTTGCGATCTACCCGGTTCATATGATTCTACATGAAGAGTGTCCACATTCTCACATCTCATCTCAATGTATTTCTTCCCACAATTAACTATTACATCGTGGGTGGTCAACCAAACCATACCAAGAATGATGTCAAACTCATCAAATGGTAACAACATAAGGTTTGCTTAAAATAATGACCTCTAATCATCAATTGTGATCTTTACATACTTCATCAACTAAAACACTTTTGCCTAAAGGATTAGACACCTTAATCATAAATTCTATAGACTCAGAGGCATACTCATCTTTGGATACTAGTTTCATGCAAATATAAGAGTGTGTGGATCCGGGATCTATTAAAGCAATAACTTTAATATTATGAAGAGAAAAGGTACCCCTAATAACATCAGGAGAAGATGCCTCTTCGCGACCGCGAATGGCATAAGTCATTACAGGTGCTCTACCCTCAGGTCTCACAGCCTGTTCTCTAGGGTTACCTTTACCACTTGTCCCACTTCCAGGGTTCTTCTGCGGTCTACTACTGGCCATACCCCCATATCAAGGGTTCTGGGTTCTCTCTTCTTTCATCATCTCAGGACAATCTTTTATAAAGTGGTCCTGGGAACCACATATGAAACAAACATTTTTATGCGCTCGGCATTCACCGAGATGACGTCTGCCATACTGTAGGCGTTCAGATCTATTAGATCAAATATTCCCCACGCTAGCGACCGAAGTAGTTTGTGTATTACTTCCTGCATACTGCTTACCCTTATCCTTCCTTGAAAACATAGTGAAAGTAGCCGATCGGGTGGAAAAATCTCTTGACTTATTGGAAGAGGATTGGAATGACTTATTCCACTGTCTCTTTTTCGAGTCACGGGACTCCATTTTAGATTTTCTCTTCTCTTTTACTAACTCTTCAGCTTTGCAAGCCCTCTCCACTAACACCACAAATTCTTTTAATTCTAGGACAGCAACAAACAAATTGATGCTGTCATTTAGTCCATCTTCGAATCTCTTACTCATGATGACCTCAGTGGATACACACTTTCGAGCATATTTGCTGAGTCATACAAACTCGCGCTCATAATTAGTCACAAACATATTGCCTTGCTTCAGTTTTAAGAATTCGTTTCTTTTTTTATCCACAAACCTTTGGCTGATATACTTTTTTTAAACTCTTCTTGGAAGAATTCCCATGTGATCTTTTCTCTGGATACAACGGCACCAAGGTGTTCCACCATTGATAGGAAAAATCTCTTAAAAGAGAAACCACACACTTCAAGCATTCCTCAGATGTGCATGACAACTCATTAAACACCTTGATGGTATTTTCTAGCTAGAACTCAGCCTTTTTTGGATCATCATCTCTTTTAGCTCGAAATTCTTCTGCCCCATGTTTCCTAATCCTATCAACTGGAGGTTTGTCTCCTCTTATCACTTTTCTACTACTTGAGGGGCTACTGGGGTAGGTTGAGGAATAGGTGGGGATAGAGGGGGTTGTGCATTTGGTTTCGTACGAACGAACTCTGTATACCATGTGTTCATCATATGGAGGAAGGCTTCTTTAGCCTCTTCCCTCCTCTCTGACTCACCGTAGTAGGTCTATTCTCACACTCATCAGGCACCCCCTTCAGTAGGGGCTTGGCATTACTTTTTACATCATTCACCACTGCTTTATCAGGATCCATTTACTATATGTATAAACATAATTTAAGTCATCAGGAGTCATCACACTATCATTATAAAAACATTCTTAGGTATGGCACATATAGTTAGACTCGTGCTCATGATACGTTAGTCCTAGAACTAAATCGTAGCTCCGATAATACTAAATGTAATACCCCATGCTCGAGTCTGAGGTTAAATCTGGATATGAGACATTACCATGCTTGAACCTTCTTAAACATGTACTTACGGGCTATAAAATTTTTTTCCTAATTGAAAACTTCTCTTTCTTAATCAATTCATACATTTCATGGGCCTACGAAGCCTTAAACTTCAGTCCAGAAACATTTGGAACCCAACTAGAGACTTTTCTCTCAAAACAGGGGTTACACGCGTGTGGTTTGGGACACGCCCATGTACCCATGAGACATGCCCGTGTCTTTCTCCCGTGGTCAACACTGACTAATTACACACGGCCTTGACACACCCGTGGCCCTAGACCGTGTTCCATACCTTAACATACTGACTTATTCACACGGCTTGGAGAACACGCCCATGTGCTAACAGTGTGCCACACATGACCTATATGAATAGCCGTGGGATTAGCCCGTGGTCTATTCTGATTTAAGACACTAACATGCAGGGAATACACGGCCTAGACACACACCCGTGTGTCTATCCGTGTAGGCACTTAGAGGCTATTTACTAAGCTAATTACCACCTTGAAATCAAGATCAATCTCAAGCAAAATTCAACAATTCAAATACTTGGTCTAATATTAACAAAGATGCATACTTAATTGATATAAATACACATACATATCTAGTCACACATAGCCAATCTCTTTAGCCATATACAAAAGAATAATAAACTTGATAGCCCACACTTTGGCCCTTCATAAGACATATTTCAAATGATATGCTTCCTATACATGCCATACTTAATATAAACAACATGGGTATACCAAAATAGTAATTGATAATGTGCTTCGAGCTTCGACTTCAATAATCAACAAGTTAGCTTGGTGGGACTACATAGAAAGAAAGAAATAAAGACGTAAGCATTTAGCTTAGTAAGTTTGCATGTCATGCAAATAGCACTATAATTACTTAATTAAAATTCATTCATCATAAACAAAGGCATTGCCTAACTCATGTGTTTGAGCTTACTTACTCTTCAAGATTCTTACATAACTCAGATACTTGCTACTCTCATGCTTATGTGGTAAACAAGGTTCATGTATCACTTGTTCACATTGATCACCATACTTTACTATGATAAGTATATTCTCAACTTCATCATGCATCACAAGTATAATATTCTTAGTTAACTTTAACTAGCATGACTTGATGATAGCTTTACTTACGTAACTTATTGCTTTCTCATTCAATCTTTACTCTTATGCACAATGAATTATTATGAATAGCTGAAAATACTAAATCTCATCCCACATGTATCTGGATGCCAATGCTATATCCTCGATATAGTCTTACAATGGGATCTCTTACTTGATATTGACCCCATGTCTTGACATGGACTTACACGAGGTCTTCCTTGTGGGTTCCCTTGGGAACTTACCATTGTTATGTCTTTACATTGTCTTACTTTGTATCTTTACTTTGTCAATGTCGAGCCTTGGCTTGGACTTACATGGAATATTTATCTCATGATAACTTTACAATGCTAAGACTTGTCTTGGACTTACATGACATCTTTGCTTGGAGACTCACCAATGCCATGCCTTGGCTTGAGCTTACATGGGTCTTCATCGCATAATAACTCTTCAATGCCAAGACTTGTCTTACACTTACATGTTAACTTGCTTGATTGCTGATGCCATGCCTTGGCTTGGTCTTATATGGGCTTTCTCATCCCATATGGTAGATCGAGTATCCTAAGTAATTCAAATTCAATCGAGACTTCCTCATACTTAATCTAATTAATTTCTTTGTTTAACATACCATTAAACAATCTCATGGAATTAAAATATATTCAACATCATACTAAGCAATTTAATGATATTTATCATAAAGCTTAGAAATCATACAAACTTACCTCAATATACAAAATGTATGTAGATATTGTAATTTAGTCCTCGACTTTATTCTTGCCTCGGTTTCAATCTGGGCTTCGTTTCTTCTGATATATAATAATAATTTAACTCATTTAATACTCATATTGTCTAAATTAATTCATAACCCATTCTTTGGCAAAATTTCCATTTTCCCCCAAAACTTTCTCATAACTACACTTTTGCCCATAAGCTCTTAAACTGATTTTCATTCAACTTTCTTAAACTTCATGCTTAGCTGGTCCATTTTCTCTACTATAACAATCATCAATTCTCAATATTTCTATCATGAATGACCAATTTCATAACTATTACAAATTAATCCATACTAACATTTTTCATGAAATTCACTTAGGAAAAGATGTTTATCTAACATCAAACTCTCATAATCTTCCATAAAACATAATTTTACAAGTATGTCAAACATGGGTATTTTTCTTATGGACATAATTCTAACTCAACTTATAGCTATAAATAGCTAATTCATAATACGAGAACTCTAAAAATACAAAGAATATTAAAAACAGGGCTAATATGCACCTACTAGCAAGCTTCAAAAAATTGAAGAACCCTAGCTATGGAGTCTCTCAATTTTTCGGCATAAAGAGGAAGAAGATGAATAAGATTTTTGTCATCTTTTTCCTTTTTAATCATTTAATTGTTAAATGACAAAAATGCCCTCCTCACTAAATTTTCACAATTACAAACTCATGTCCATTTTTGTCCAAAAATTATAATTTAGGAAAATTGCTATTTAAGGAATTCTAATTAATAATCCAAAGCTATTTCATACAAAAAGCTTCTAGAATCTCATATTTTGTAACTTTTGCAATTTAGCCCTAATGGACCCCTTTAATGCCAATTTCATAAAATCTCTACATAAAACTTTCATAATATCACGCAAACATCTCAAATACCTTAAAAACTCATTTTACTAGCTCGAATTTGTGATTTTGCACCACTATTCTGACTAGGCCCTAAATCGGGTTGTTATAATGTTAGTACCCTTACTATTGCTTGTGATTTTGATGTGGATGAGATATGATTGGATGACTAGTAATAGTAAGACTATCTTAGAAACCAAATCAATAGGACTCTATGGACTTCATGAAAACAAAGCTTCTTTAATATTCATAAGACTTTGCTTTTTAAACAGTGGAATAATTACTGATGCATAAAATTCTTTAAATCAGACAAGATTTTAGTCATGAGTACACGAGATGGACGTTGTCGTGGACATGGTCGGGGTAGGATGACAGTTTCTGAACTCATAGGTTTTGGTCAGGTCGAGAATGAGATCTGCATCGCCACCGGTGGAGGTGGTGAGTTTCAGAATGATCGGGACGACGCAGTGTCACAGGCGATGCTGTGGGTTTTGGAAAGGGTAGTTGGAGTAGGTGAAGGCGCAGGAGCTAGAAAATCTATGCCTGAACGACTTCGAGCAAACGGGGCTAAAGTTTTTCGAGGTGTCTCTGGTGTTGCTCCCAGCACGGCTGAATATTGGCTGGAAGCGACAGAGCGGATCATGGACGATCCGGACTCGATGTTGAAGAGAAATTAAAGGGATAGTATCACTTCTTGAGATGAGTCATACGGTGGTGGCTCACGGTTGGAGACGGCGTTAAATGGAAGATCCGACTTGGGACTATTTGAGTCGCTTATCGAGAAAAAGTACGTTGGAGCTAACTACATTAATGAGCAACGAAAAGCATTTCGAGGTTAGTTCGTGGAGTAACTCGTGTCGAGGACGAGGCGAGTTCCTCAGTGAGTCGGTATGCTAGGGTATGGTGGCTACCGAACACGAGAGGTGTGTTCGTTTGAGGATGGCTGCGAGATGAATTAAGGTTCTTGATTGGTCCCCAGCAGAGCGTGAATTTGTTGTCCTAGTTGAAAAGGCTAAGGTAGCCGAGGGTATTAAGGAGTCGTGAGGAAAGGCATGGATAGGAACTGGCATAAGAGAAATTTTGGGTCTTCTGGGTCGTCAGGTAATCCTCAAAAGAGGGCTAGACCGAGTGGGCCGAATCAGTCTGGTAGGTTTGTTGCTGCTAGTCAGGGACCGCCGCAGTGTAACCGTTGTGGGAAAGCTCATTGGGGAGGATGTTAGACTGGTGGTAGAGGATGTTTTGAGTGTAGCTCGCTGGACCACCGTGTGAGGGACTGTCCGCGTAAGTTGGCTAGGATTCAGTCCGAGAGTCTGGGCCGTACTCAGTTCAGGAATAATGGACCACCACCGCAGAGGGGCCGTGGTAATGGCAGAGGAGGTAATGGTTCTGGTCGGGGCCGTGGAGCACTGGGTAGAGGTGTAGGTAGTTCTGAGGCCAGACAGCCTGGGTTAGTGTATGCAGTGAGGCGCCGAGAAGAGGGCAACGCACCGGACGTCATAACCGGTACGTTTTTAATCTTTGGTTCTCCATTTATCGCTTTGATTGATGTGGGTTCAACGATTCATATGTTGCAAGTAGTATAGTGAAGACCATGGATCTAGACTCGAGATATCTTCTAGGCAGATGACCATAATAAGCCCTCAGGCCACTCTGTAGTTGTAGATAAGTTTGTATAGAGATGTACCTCTAGAACTCCAAGCGGGCGGTGTTTGTGGTCGATCCGATGGAACCGAGCGTTTGGGGAGTTCGATCCGATTCTGGGGATGGACTGGCTGGTTAAGTACCAGGTGAAGTTGGATTGCGCGGCTAAGCGCATGGTTCTGAAAATAGCTAAGGGTGATGAGGTAGTCCTGATCGGCAATAGAAGAAATTACTTGTCCAATGTGGTATCCGCCTCGAAAGTCGAGAAGATGGTCGAAAGGAACGTGAAGCATATGTGGTTCATGTGTATGCCTTGGAGGCTAAAGAGTCTGCTGTAGAGACGGTTCATACAGTTAGGGAATTTGCCGATGTGTTTCCTAAGGAGCTTCCAGGTTTGCCACCGGATCGTGAGGTAGAGTTCAGAATAGATTTGTTACCCGGAACCGCGCCAGTGTCTATTGCTCCGTATAGGATGGCGCCAAAGGAGTTAGTGGAGCTTAAGGCTCAGATCCAAGAGTTGTTGGACCGGGGTTTTATCAGGCCAAGTGTTTCACCTTCGGGAGCGTCGGTACTCTTTGTTAAGAAGAAAAACGGTACTATGCGGATGTGTATAGACTACCGCCAATTGAATAAGTTGACAATCAAAAACAAGTACCCGTTGCCACGGATAGATGACTTGTTTGATCACCAAGGTGCGGCAAGATTCTCGAAGATTGATTTGAGGTCCGGTATCACCAGCTAAAGGTGAAAGAGGTGGATATCTGCAAGACAACGTTTCGTACTCGGTATGGGCACTACAATTTCGGTAATGCCATTTGGATTGACTAACGCTACCGACAAAGATTCATGGATATGATGAATAGAGTGTTCAGCAGATTTGGATCGGCCGTCGTGGTTTTATTGACTACATCTTGGTGTATTCAAGGACCGAGGAGGAGCATGATGCACATTTGCGAATTGTGTTGCGTGATTCGAGGAGAAACAAACTTTATGCAAAGTTTAGTAAATGCGAGTTCGCTTAGAGGTGGCGTTCTTGGGTCATGTAGTGTCGGTGAGGATTAGAGTGGATCCTCGAAAGATTGAGGCGATTTTGGATTGGAAGCCGCCTAGGTCAGTAGCTGAGATTTGGAGTTTTCTGGGCTTGGCAGGATACTACCGAAGATTTGTAGAGGGATTTTCGTTGATCACAGCACCGATGACCAAATTGTTAAGAAAAGGGGTTCCGTTTATTTGGACTGAGAAGCAGCAGGAGAGCTTCGACAAGTTGAAGAAGATTTTGACTGAAGCTCCAGTTCTAATTCAACCTGAGGCTGGAAAGGAATTCACAGTATATTGCGATGCATCACATACAGGATTGGGTTGTGTGCTGATGCAGAAAGGGAAGGTTGTGGCTTACGCGTCTCAAAGCAGTTGAGGCCACATGAGGTCAATTATCCGGCCGACGATCCGGAGTTAGCGATCGTAGTTTTCGCTTTGAAGATTTGGAGACATTACTTGTACGAGAGAGATCGATAGTCTACATGGATCACAAGAGTGCAAGTACCTTTTGACTTAGAAAGATTTGAATCGAGGCAACACGGATGGATTGAGTTACTAAAAGACTACGATCGCTCGATTGAGTATCATCCGCAAGGCTAACGTGGTGGCGACGCATTGAGCCGTAAGGTTGTTTCGGACTTAAGAGCGATGTTTGCCCATTTGAGTTTGTACGACGATGGGAGTATTCTGGCAGATCTGCAGGTTAAGCCTACTTGGGTTGAGCAGATCAGAGAAAAATAGTTAATGGATGAGGTTTTGAGTGCGTAAGGGTCACAAGTGCAGAATGGTAGTTTGGAGGGTTACAGTTTGTATAGTGATGGAGTGCTGTGTTTTCAGAGGAGAGCTTGTATGCCGAGGGATATTGAGTTAAGGTAGAAGATTCTTCAGGACGCCATAGCATGACCCTGCGCTATGAATCTGGAGGTAGCAAAATGTATAGGATCTTAGAGAGCGATTCGGTACGAGTCCAAGAGAGAAGTGATAGAGTTTGTAGGGAAGTGTCTGACATGTCAGCAGGTCAAGGCTGAGCATCAGTTGCCGTCAGGGTTGCTTCAACCAGTGAAGATTCCACAATGGAAGTGGGAAAGGATAACTATGGATTTCGTCAGTGGATTACCTCTTACGCCTAGCAAGAAGGATTCATTTGGGTAATCAGGATCGATCGACTAAATCACTCACTTTATCCGGTGAGGGTGGATTACTCACTTGAGGTTAGCGGTCAGATGTGTCGAGATAGTGAGGTCTTGACGGTGTGCCGATGTCGATCATCTCGGATAGGGATCCCGATTACGTCAAGGTTCGAAAGCGTTGCATCGTGCTCGGGTACGCGATTGATTTCAAAGACAGCATTTCACCCGCAAATCGACAGGCAATCAAAGGGTTATACTGATCTTGGAAGACATGTTGCGAGGTTGTGTTCGGACTTGAGGGTAGTTGGGAGGAGTTTCTACCATTAATGAGTTCACCTACAACAATAGTTACCAAGCAAGCATCAAGATGGCACTATATGAGGCGCTATGACGGTAGGAAGTGTCGCTCACCTACTTGTTGGACGGAGTTAAGTGAACGCCGATTATTGGGACCGAGTTGGTTGTTGAGACCAAGACAAGGTTAAATTGATACAGGCTCGATTGAAAGAAGCTTCGGACCGGTAGAAGTCTTATGCCGATCTTAAGCAGAGAGATATTGAATTTACGGTGGGGGATCAAGTTTTTCTGAAGGTCTCACCATGGAAGAAAGTGTTAAGGTTCGGAAGGAAAGGCAAGCTAAGTCCGAGGTTTATTGGGTCGTATAAGGTACTGAGACGAGTGGGACCCATAGCTTACCAGCTTGAGTTGCCAGCAGAGCTAAGTCAGATTCACGACGCATTCCACGTTTCGATGCTTCGGTGATATCGCTCAGATCCATCGCATGTGGTAGCAGTGGAAGAGATCGAGGTTAATCCAGATTTGACCATGGAGGAAGAACTCTGCGATTCTAGATCGGGATGTGAAGGTTCTGCGTAGGGAAGTCTGTGCCTTTGGTTAAGGTACTATGGCAGAATCATGGCGTGGAAGAAGCTACGTGGGAACCCGAGGATATGATGAGACAGCAATACCCGCACCTTTTCTGATCAGGTAATTTCGAGGCCGAAATTATTTTTAAGGGGGGTAGAACTGTAATATCCCGGGTTAGGGGCTATCTTATTATGGCTTTGTTTGCATGTGCATGGGGTGCTATGTTGTTGTTTTGATGTTTTTGGGGCTTAGTTATAAGCTAGGTGTAAGCCTGAGTGGTAGGAAAAATCTTTGCTTTTAGGCTTAGGTGGGAGGAGCTGAAGGAGCTGGGGTTTATAAATATCTTTAGGTGAATTTTAACATAACAAATAAGCTGGTGGAGTGGCAGGATAGGCGCCACTTGAGGCTTGTGTGTATGACGCCACTTGCAGGGAGGAGGTCCTGTGTTCAAGCTGCAGAGTGCTCCATTTTGGATTCTATTTTAATGGCATGGAGGGGAGGAGTTGTAGGCAGTTCAAACTCTGCCTTGGACCAAGTCAAATGTTCAAATAGTGGGTAGAGAGTGAATTTAGGAGGGAGACTAGTTCAAACTAGTTTGAATGGATGGCTTGGAGTGTTTGGGGGAGTGGTTGTAGGTGATGGCCGAATATTGGAGAGCTCTTAGGGGGGTGAGTGGACTGGCTTGGTATGGGGGAAAATAGGAGTGCGAATTTCTTTTGGCTATCTTGAGCATTTTGGTCAAAGCAAAATTGGTAAGCCAAATTCTCCTCTAGTCAAAAAGCTTGTCAAATTTTAAGTGTATTTTTTCCATTTTTCTCCATAAACCGAAAGTCCAAGCATCCTTTTGCCAAAAGTTGCTTTGCATCTCTTAATTTGGTATGTGTGTGGCCGAATGTTTGTTCCCATTTCTACTTATTTTCATTTTGTGTAAACCGAAACTGGCATTCTCTTCTTCTCATACTTTTTCTTCTCTTGGAACCTTGTTAGTCGAAACTCCCTTCTCCATAAGACCTTCCTCCATTTCTTTTTCTTTCAAACCGAAAGCACCCTCCCTCTTTTCATCTTTTACTTTCTTTCTTTTTCCAAAACTCCTTAGCCGATTATCACCATCTGTTTCTTCCCACTTCTCTTAAGCCAAAACCCTCTCAATCTCACCTCTACTCTCCCTTTTCTTTCCACTCAAAGTCGAACATAGGTGTGTTAAACACCTTGGCCGAATCCTATTTCTTCTTGTTTAGGTGCTAGCCGAATCTCTTTCTTGTGTTGCCGAAACTTCCCTTTTCTTATTAGTTTTGCACTTTGGTAGAATCTTTCCTCTCCTAGTAGTTGTCTTATGCCGATTCTTGTGTGTGGTGATAATATCGGTTGGTGGTTCAATCGGGTTGAGGAAGGTAAGTTTTGGCCGTAAGGCCATCTTTTTCCCCTTGTTTGTTGTTGATTCTGGTTTGGTTAAACCGATGTTGGTTGGTTGAAAGGAGTTAATTTGTTTGATTAATCATTTCGTTATAGGGCCTTTGGATTTCGGAAGCAAGCAAGAGGAGTCTTCCTTCTCTGATAATCGTTGGGTAAGTGGTGGTAAGAGGTTGCTTTAAGGGTCGTTCTTTTAGAGTTTGTTAAGCCAAAGACTTGTGAGGCTAATGGTTTGTGTTTTAGGGGGAGGCCGATTGTCAGAAGAACCATTGTTGGTTCGGGTTTGGTAGGAAACCAAACCAATTGCAAGGTAAATGTTAACCCCTTTGGTTTAATGGTTTTGGCCGAAAGGTATAAGTGGCTAATCTCATGTTTGGCCGATTATAGGAGCAGGGTATCGAGGGATTTAGATCGATTCGTTGGGTTAAGCTTGCGTGTTAACAGGTGTGTAAACTAACACACCTTCTTCTCGAGTAATATGTTAATAACTGATTGTGTAAGTGAAACAAGATGGTTGGTGATATAATACCCAATGAGGTATGGATACGGTTCGTAAGTCCATTTCATTACGAGATCTGTGATGATATGTGATATCATGATTTATGGTGTATGTATTTTGAGATGTCATATTAAGCATGTGAGCATAATAGCATGATTGCACGATTTGCATTAGTATGATATGTTATTGGGTGATATGAGAGGAGGGGATATGATATCCGTGTCTTTGGGACACCGAGGTTTGGTACCTCCAATGGTTTGGTACCACAGATTGATTATTGTGACTTTGGGTCACGGAGGTTTGGCACCTCCGCTCCTCCTCGGTGGCTTAGTACCACGATTGGGTTGGCCCCACGATTGATTTTACGGGATTGACGCTAGTGATTTGGTATCACACGATGGGTTGGCCCCATCATTTTAATCGTGACTACGGTCACCGGTGATTTGGTATCACACTTGTGTCTTTGGGACACCGAGGTTTGGCACCTCATAGCGACTCGTCCCCGTGGTTAACACCACCGTAGGTTGGCCCCACTTTGAGATACTGATTGTCGCCGGTGATTTCGTATCACAAGTGGGTTGGCCCCACGGATGGATCTTTTGTGACTTTGGGTCACCAGTGGTTTGGCACCACATCTATGGATATCGTGACTTTGGGTCACCAGTGGTTTGGCACCACCAGTGGTTTGGTACCACACGGGGTAGCAAATGTGTTACGGATGGTTAGGATCGGGTGCATTAATTGTATTGCTTTGTTATGATGTGTGTTAGCATGTTGCATATACCGGGAGAGGGATTTATGCACTGAGTCTTGCGACTCACCTTCTCCCTTATCATTTCAGGTGACACATAGATCGCGGACATGGAGCCGGGATGGACTCGAGGTGCCCATGCCATGGATAAATTCGGAGTTGCATTGATTTAAACTTGGTACTTTATTTGACTGGTTTTTCATTTGGTTTATTTGGATTGTAAAAGGCCTTTTTAAACTTATGTTTTGTTATTTACATACTTAGATTGGATTTCAAATATGCCTTAATAATTTATTGGGTTAAAATTTGGCTAAAATTTGTAAAGATAAGGTTTTCAAACTACAAGCGATATGTTTTAAACTTTACCATCGAGTATCACACTGTAATTTAAGATAAATGAAACTCAAATGTTCTCCAACTTGAATGCATTCTCGTACTAAGTCAAAATGTTTTTAAGCAACAACAAGGATTACTTGAATTTTTGAACGAGATAAACTTGTTTTACTTACATATCTAATTAAGTTTTCAAAATTATCGGGTTTTCAAATGCACCATCGGTTTTAAAACAGTCATCCCCAAGATTTTCTTCAAGTACAAATTTAGCAAGATGATTTTAACAAACTCCTAAACTTAAACCTAAACCTCTCAAATACATTTTTCCCTGTAACATACCAGATTCGATCGTGGTGTATTGACCGAGTTTGGGGTGTTACAGCTTGGTATGAAACAGGATATCTCAGAGTTTGTTTTGAGATGCTTGGTTTATCAACAAGTTAAACATGAACATCGGGTTCCATCTGGTTTATTATAACCGATTATGATTCTTGAGTGGAAATGGGAGAGAATCATGATGGAATTTATGTCGCGACTACCTTTATTTCCGAGAAAGAAAGATGCATTCTGGGTGATAGCTAACAGATTGACAAAATTAGCTCATTTTGTTTCGATGAGAATTGATTATTCACTTAACAAGTTAGTCGAATTATTTATTGCTGAGATTGTGAGATTGTAGGGGTGCCACTATCTATTGTATCTGACAGAGATCCGAGATTTACCTCACAATTTTGGAAGAAATTGCAAGAGGTTTTAGACATGAAGCTACATTTTAGTACTGCATTTCATCTGCAAATGGATGGACAATCCAAATGGATCATTAAAATTCTCGAAGATATGTTGAGATGTTGCATTCTTGAGTTTGAAAGTACTTGGGAAATACATTTACCGTTGATTGAGTTTGCGTACAATAACAATTTTCAATCTAGTATCAAAATGGCACCATTTGAGGCACTTTATGGCCGAAAATGTCGAACTCCATTGTATTGGACTGAGCTGAGTGAGAATAAGATTCATGGGGTTGATTTGATAATAGAGATTGAGTAGAAGGTGAAAGTGATTCGTGACATCTTGAAAGCAGCATCAGATCGTCAGAAGTCCTATGCAAACTTAAAACAAAAATATATTGAATTTGAGGTCGGTGACAAAGTGTTTTTGAAAGTGTCTCCGTGGAAGAAAATGCTTCGATTTGGTGAAAAGGCAAGATGAGTCCAAGGTTGATCGGGCTATATAAGATCATCAAAAGAATTGGGTCAGATTCTTATAAGTTGTTATTGCCACCTGAATTAGAGAAAATTCATAATGTATTTTACGTATCGATGCTTCGACGATACAAATCTGATCCATCACATGTGATTACTCCCACTGAAGTTGAAATCCTACTGAAGTTGAAATTTAGTCAGATTTGTTGTATAGTGAAGAACCAATTAGAATAATGGCACATGAGATCAAATACTTGAGAAATAAAAGATTTCTTTAGTAAAAGTGTTGTGGCACAAACACGGAGTTGAAGAGGCAACGTGGGAGCATGAAGATGTTATGAGAGAGCAATATTCGAACCTATTCACTGGTAAGATTTTGGGGACAAAATCCCTAAGGGGGGAGAGTTGTAATAGACTGATTTAGACCCTAGTCAGAATAGTGGTTTTAGGACCACAAATTCAAGGTCGAAAAAATATTTTAATATTATTTTTTATGTTTACAGTGTGTGATTAAGCATGTGTGAAAATTTTATCGTTTGAGTGTCAAATTATGAAAAAAGACTTAATCGCATTAAATGTAAAAGCTTTGTGCAGATTGTTTAAGTGCTACATTGCTATTGTCTTTATAATGTGGAGTCCTTAAATTGAAATTCTACCCTTGGTAGCATGCATGGATAGTAATGGATATAATTTAATAGGATTTTTAATGTTAATATTAAGGGCAAAATGGTAATTAGTATATTAATGTTAAAATAATTAAAACAAAGCTAAATGGTGGTCATTTTAGTGTTCATCCACTAAAATTACAAAGGAAAAAGAAAGAGTAAGATCAAAATAGGGTTCGGCTCTTTGAAGCTTCAATTGGTAAGTGTTTGGAGTTCGATTTTTAATAATTTTTACGTTTTTGTGATCGTTGCTTAGTGTTCTTTCAAACCCATGCTTTAATTTTAGAAATTGATGGTGATTTTGAGATATGCCATTGATGAATATATGATCTTTGTGATGATATTTTGGTGGAATATGAAAGTTTAATGTTGGGTTAACATAGTTTGTATTTGAATTTTTGGTGAAATTGAGTAATTTGGGCTAAATTATGAAAATGAGAAATAGGAGGACTAAAATGTAAAATAAATGAAATATATGAACATGTTTGGACATAGGTAAAATTTGGCTAAGCTTATGTGAATAGAAATTTTGTGTATTTTGTTATTTGATGAATTAGGGACTAAAGTGTTAAAATGTGAAAATGTGAGAGCTATTTTGTAAAATGCCCTAAATATGTGTGTTTGGACTAAATTGAATGAATTGGTAATTGAATGAGCTAAATTTGAATATGTATAGACCAAGAAAGGAGAGATTCAGATAGAGATAGAGGCAAAGACAAAGTACTCGATTGATTGGCTAGTTTTGGTATTTCGACGTCTAAGGTAAGTTCGGATATAGTACAAGTTGTTAATTTATATCTATGTGATGTGAATTGAATGATAGTTGTTGAATTAGAAATGCTATATTTATGAGATTGAGAAATGAGGCACTAAGTGTGAGTAATTGAAATCGAGATAGAGTTGAATAGCACTGTGTGTGTGTGAAGTAATGGAAGCTTGACTTTACTGATTAGCACTGGGTGTGCGATACCGAATTAAGTTCTATTTTATATCAAGGCACTAAGTGTATGATGTTAATTAAGCTTCGGCTATGATTTAGGCACTAAGTGTGCAATTGAGTTGAAAAGGTATTGAGAGGTGAATGAGATATGGTATCGAGCATCGAATAGGAGGAACGTTTGTTAACTAAGCTTTGGCAAAGGTATGTTTGAACCTATGTGGTTGATGATAGCTCTAAAGGTTGAATGAATGGATATTTGAGCATATGATTGAGGATGATAATGTACCCAATTGTGCAATTATCTATGTGATGGTTTAGTTATGTATTGATGTTGCATTATTGAGTAGTATGTAATATATTACAAACTTACTAAGCTTTTAAGCTCACTATGTGATGTGTTTCTTTATTTTACAGTGTCAATAAAGCTAGCTCAGATTCGGGGATCGTCAGTGACTCAATCACACTATTGGTACTTCTATTTCTGTACTTTTGAAAGATGTATATATTTGGTATATAGCATGTATAAGCTAGAAGTTATGATAAGTTTTGTAATGATTGGTCTTTACCAAGTGATATGGCTTGGAAATTGAATGATGTTTGTGCATATATGTAGGCTATGAAAATGATGAATGATGCATGAAATAGTGAGAATGAAAATAGTATGTTTTATGTTTGAATTGGTTGATGAGAATGATGGATAATTGTGAACTTGTGGTATGGATTAAATGAAGTGTGGTTAACATGATTTGTAAGTGTGGATGATAAATTAAATTGATTTGTTAAGGTGAATTGGTATATGAAGATGAATGATGATGTTAAGAGATTAAATTTAGTATGTTTTGGTATATTTGAATGCCATTTAAAGTATGGAATTGAGTTGGTTTGTGCTTGTAGGTGTGATCTTGAGTGTGGGAGGCATGTTCACCTTGAAAATGGCCTATAATTGCCCACACGGTTGAGCACACGGACATGTGGCACGACCGTGTCCTTTGTGGCTGTGTTTCAAAACAAGTCAGACTCAACCACTAGCTAGACACACAGGCGTGTGACAGGCCATGTGGTGCAAGTCAGTGTCGACCGCGAGTAAGGCACACAGGTGTGTCTCAAATCGTGTGGACAAGTCAGTATGTATGCTCTATTTTGCTACGACTTGGACGCACGAGTGTGTCAAGGCCGTGTGAGGCATACGGCCTACCTATACGGGCATTTGACCTCTGTAACTTAGAAAAATGTTTGAATTTCAAAAATTTTTGTATGAGTTTGGTTTAATCCTTGCCCTATTCTAAAGCATGTTTAAGGTCTCGTTGACCAATTTAAGTGACTATATGAATGTGAATAGTTATGTTTGGTTGAGGATTGATATGAAATGTTCGAAAATTATTTGTAATGCCTCTTAACCCTAGCCCATTGATGGTTACGGGTTAAGGGTGTTATTGGTATTAGAGCTACGATTTAGTTGATTTTAGGACTAACGTAGCGCATGTGAGTCTAGCTATAAATGCCATATATATGTTTGCGATAATGTGATGAATCCTGATAGTTAAAAATGTGTTTTCATATAGAAAAATGGATCCCGATCGAGCAGTTGCTGATGATGTAGAGAGTAATGCGCCTACTCCCGCTTAAGGGACAGAGCCCACCACATCTAGGCCGAATGATAGTAGCCAAGAGAGAGAGGCTAAGCAAGCCTTCTTTCAAATGATGATTCGGAGTTCATTCGAACGAATACGGCTGCTCCACAACCTCCACCCCCACAAACACCTATTGTGCCAAAAGCTACAGATCCAATCCAATTAAATAAGCCTCCTGTTGATAAAATCCAAAAGTATGGGGCCAAAGAGTTTAGGGCCACAGCTGTTGATGATGCCAAGTGAGCTAAGCTTTGGCTCGAGAATACCATCCGAATGTTTGATGAGATGTTGTTGACTCCGGATGAATGTATTAAATGTGTTGTTTCCTTGTTGAGAGATACGGCATATAACTTGTGGAAGATATTAATATTTGTGGTTCCGAGAGAGAGAATCACCTGGGATTTCTTTCAAGCTAAATTCTGAAAGAATTATATCAGTCAACGATTCATAGATCTGAAACGTAAAGAGTTCTAGATCTGAAACAAGGTCACATGTCCGTTACTGATTACGAATGAGACTTTGTGAGGTTGAGTCCGTATGCACGTGAATGTGTTTCTACTGAAGCTATTATGTGCAAACGTTTCATTGAAGGGCTGAATGAAGACTAAATTGTTGGTTGGTATACTTGATATAAATGAATTTGTTGTACTAGTCGAAAGAGCCTGCAGCGAGGAGTTGAGCAAAGAAAAGAAGAAAGCAGATTCTAAAGCTAGAGATAAAAGAAAAAGATCGATGAGTAAGTCGTCTCATCCTTTGACGAAGAGATTTAGAGATGCAAGCAATCGTTCAAATGCTTCATTTGGACATTCGAGTAGAGATTATACGAGGCAAAGTGTTGGTCCAAGAAATCAAACTCCAAATGAATCAAACATTGGAAGTGTCAAAAGCAACAAGCCTGAGTGTAGACAGTATGAGAGATGACACGCCAAAGAATGATGGGGAAAGTACAATAATAGAACTTGTTATAAGTATGGATCACGAGACCATTTCATTCAAGATTGCCTAGAGTTAGCTGAGAAAGATAATGTTTAGTGTGCAAGACCGAGTAATATGACAGCCAGGGTTAGACCACCCAGGAATACTGAAAAAGTGAGTCAAAGTCAGAGAGGGACGACGGATACAGCTATGAGGTCCGAGGCGAGGGCACTTGCCCGAGCCTATGCTATTCGCGGTCGTGAAGAACCGTCATGTCCAGACGTCATTACTGGTACTTTTACTCTATTTGATACTGATGTGATTGTATTGATAGATCCAGGTTCTACTCATTCCTATGTGTGTGAAGCTAGTATCAAGTAAGACTCTACCTGTTGAGTCTACTGAATTTGTGATTAGAGTATCAAACCCCATAGGCAAGTGTGTCTTGGTGGACAAATTGTACAAGAACTGTCCATTGATTTTTGGGATATTTTCTTTCAGGCTAATTTCATGTTGCTACCTTTTAATGAATTTTATATCATTCTGGGTATGGATTGGCTCACTTTGCATAATGCCATTGTGAATTGTAAACGGAAGAGTATTGTTTTGAAAAGTCAGAATGGTGAGATAGTTCAGATAGAATCTAATGATTTGAATTGATTATCGGCAGTTATATCTTCGATGAAAGCTCTGAATTATGTGAAAAAGGGTTGTGAAGCTTATCTCGCATATGTGATATATACAAAAGTGACGAAAAAGAAAGTTGAATCTATGCCTTTGGTTTGTGAGTTCCCAAATATGTTTCCTGAAGAACTACTAGGATTATCTCCAATACGAGAAGTTGAGTTTGGCATTGAATTAGTGCCGGGGATGACTCTAATATCGATAGCTCCGTAGAGAATGGCACCGACTGAATTGAAAGGGTTGAAGTCTCAGTTGCAAGAGTTAACAAATAGAGGATTTGCACGACTGAGTTTCTTACCTTGGGGTGCTCCTGTGTTGTTTGTGAAAAAAAATACAGCACTATGAGGATGTGTATTGATAACCGACTGTTGAACAAAGTGAAGATAAAGAATAAGTATCCCTTGCCACGTATTGATGATTTGTTTGTTCAGTAGATATGAGCTACATAGTTTGGACTAAATTGAATGAATTGGTAATTGAATGAGCTGATTTTGAATATGTATAAACCAAGAAAGGAGAGATTCAGATCGAGATAGAGGCAAAGACAAAGTACTCAACTGATTGGCTAGTTTCAATATTTCGATGTTCGAGGTAAGTTCGGGTATAGTACAAGTTGTTAATTTATTACTATGTGATATGAATTGAATGATAGTTATTGAATTAGAAATGTTATATACATGAGATTGAGAAATGAGGCACTAAGTGTGCGTAATTGAAATCGACACAGAGCTGAATAGCACTGTGTGTGCAAAGTAATAGAAGCTTCAGCTTTACTGATTAGCACTGTGATAAACCATAATATACACATATTTTAATCCCATATTTAGCATACATTTGGATGATTTATCCCTTTAATTATGGAATTAGGTGCTCCTAATCCTTAAATTTAATGTTTTATACTTAGGAGAGCACCGGAGGATGAAACGAATAAGAAACGGGCTAAAAACGGAGAAAATGGCCCAAAGTATGAAATCGACATGGCCTGGACCTCGAGTTACACGGCCGTGCCTTTTTAGCAGGACCGACACAGCCTATAACTCGAATCACATGGGCGAGCCACATGGGCGTGTCCCTGCCGTAGTAAAAAAGAGTTTCATTTGGATTAGGGTACTTAGAGGCAAAGAAAAACATTCCAAAATCCTATATAAACACCCTTGAAACACCCCACACCCGGCCCACAAGCCTGGACCGGATCATGTATGTTCCTCGATGAAACCGGTTCAAAATTCTTCAGTTACTTTGAAAACTGTGTGTTTTGAAGATAGTTTGTTTGTGGGTTGGGCTCGAGTTGAAAACAAGTTTATTTTTATATTGAAAACCCATTTATTTGGTGACAAAACATTTAAAGTTTATTTTAATTAAATTGACTTAATCTTTAAATAACATAAATCAGTAACATAGTAACTAAAACAACAATAAAATAATCACTATGGCCTTATTACATAAAACAAAACCCAAAAAAAATTTGTGGAGTACTTAAATAAAATAAAATGTCCAAATTAAATAAAACTTTAAGCTGAGCATGGCCACCACAAGTTCTGCCGTCCCGGTCCATCACTGTTCATCACCTGAAACATGTTCCCACAACGGGGTGAGTCAACAGACTCAATGTGTAACCAACACAAATATTTAATAGATTTAAGCATACCATACATATCATGTTCACATAATAATTCAAGATAATGATGCAATCCTGAACCCAATCCTAGATGCCATCCGCTACACATCCCCGTACCAACCTGCACACCGTGGGGACTACTAAGTCAACCCTCCATCCGCTAGACACCATCGAAGGCAGTCGCTGCAGTTAACGTGCTCATCGCCCATATAAAATTCATGGCATAGCCACCAGATTAAATAATTGTGTCATGAGACACCACATTCAGATATTGTAACCGAAGTTACCACATTCAGATAATGTGACCGAAGTCACCACATTTAGATAGTGAGACCAAGTCACCACTTTCACGCCCCTTTTCATATAACCCAATGCCCCATATTACTCATATCATGCATATCATACTTAAATCCACATTTATGTCACTTTTCACATGTTAAATATAACATATTTCGTAATCCTAGTAGGAGTAGGAAGCGTGCACTGAGTACTTTGTACCATAACATGGTACTTTAGCCACATTCTTACACTTTCATATTAACACATATATCAAGTTAAAGCCATAAATCTATTAAGATTAGTGTGGGTACACACCGATTCCTTAACAACATCTTTGAAATCCCAAATCGATCCATCGCCTTAGATCTCAAGTTCCTACATTTGATTAATCACTTACTATTTAGTAAAAGCCTATTTGGTCATAAGACTAAATCCCGAAGGATTATTGCAACCAAAACTTACCTTGTTGCCGATTGAATTAAAAATCAAATCCCAAAACTTGTATTCTTCCCCTTTGAAATCGGCTAATCACTAGATCCCTTGAATCAGTTAGTTTTCGGTTAAAACAAATAGATCTAAGTACTTAAGATAGGGCCTTGGCGAATATGTGAGTACACTTACCTTGAAATTTTTAAATCCTAAAAGTATCCCTTGCCTCGGATGTCCGTCAAATACCTATACACCTATGTTAGATTCGATTCCAACATTAAACCATCATAGATGGCCCTTGGCTGAATGTAAATCCTGACTTACCTTAGATCCTTGAATTCCGAAAGATCCCTCATTGGAGTCGACAGTTGCAGAACCTCGAAATACTCCTTATAATTTCGGCCACAAAATAATAATGATATTAGTTCCTATGTTGCGGCTTAAAGAAGAGAATAAATTAATTACGATAAAATTCTTACCCTTAATATTGAATTCGACAGCACCTAAGCTTGAAGCCACTTGAGATATTCTGCTATGGCCATAAAAGGCTTACTTCCGGCTTTTGGAGGGATTAGAAGGAAAAGAGAAGGAAGAATAAAGATGGAGGATTCAGCTAGAACACAAGGTATTTCGGCTTTGGCTAACAAAAAGAAGAATAAAACTGTAAAAAATTCGGTAGAGAGAGGGGAATCTGCTTAAGAAATTCGACAAAGGAAGAGTGAATGAATGAATGGCCTCTTTTCCTCTAGTAGCCAAAATTACTAGCTAGAGTCCTTTACTTGGCCACCACTCTTCCTTATTTTGATAGCTTTATCCCTTGAATTATCACTTTATTCAAATTAAAAGAATTTAATCCAACAATTATCTCTTGAAAATAATGATAAATAAATCTCTTATTTATCCCTTATTTATCCACTAATTATAAAAAATAAAAGCTCCTAGAATTTAGCCATGTGTCGTCCACCTCTCTACTCCTTGTAGCAAAATAAAACTTTTATTTTAGCTTCCCAAGTGACTCGAACCCAGGCCCAATTGCACTGCTTGTGGCATCACTCACTAGGCTTTAAGTGGTATCTTGAGCCACTTTTCCAAGCCTATTTGTGTGTCAAATTCCTCCTATTAATTTTCTTAAGGCCACTTTGCCTTAGTTTCCAAAATGTTCACTTTCCTCTTTTAACTTAAGTTTTTTAAACTTAACATTTCCATACATTTCCAAGTTTCCAAAATGTTCACTTTCCTCTTTTTGAAACTTAACATTTCTAAATCATTTCTTACATTTCCAAGTTTCCAAAAATGTTCATAATACATTCATAACACATAAGACATGTCATTTCGTACAATTAAACCGAAAATGCATAGGCCCTTTTCAGGATGTTATAGTTCTACCCCCTTAAAATAATTTCGTCCTCGAAATTTTCTAGCTAAAATAATTGAGGGTATTGCTGTCGCATTGCCTCTTTTGGCTCCCACGAAGCTTCTTCCGATCCATGATTGCGCCACAACACTTTGACTAGAGGAACTGACTTCCTCCGTAATATTTTCACGTCTCGTTCCAAGATTTGAATCGGCTCTTCCTCATAGGATAAATCTAGCCTTAGCTCCACTTCTTCAACTGGTACTACATGGGATGGATCTGATTGGTAGTGACGTAGCATGGATACATGGAATACGTCGTGTATCCGCTACAACTTTGGTGGCAACTCTAGCGATATGCAATGGCCCAACTCGCTTTAGCACTCGATAGGGCCCTATAAACCTTGGGCTTAACTTCCCTTTTCGACCAAACCTCATCACATTCTTCCAAGGCGAGACTTTCAGAAACACTTGGTCTCCCACTTCAAACTCTATTTCCTTCCGCTTGAGGCCGGCGTAAGACTTCTGCCTATCAGAGGCTTCCTTTAACCGTGCTCAAATTATCTCAACATTCTCTTCAGTTTCTGCCACCAACTCTGGTCCCAAAACTCAATGTTCTCCTAACTCAGTCCAACAAGTAGGAGATCGACACTTTCGACCATACAATGCTTCATATGGTGCCATCCGAATGCTAGCTCGATAAGCTGTTGTTGTAGGTGAACTCTGCTAAAGGCAAGTAATCTTCCCAACTTCCTCGGAAAACCATCACACAGCCTTTCAAGATATCCTCCAACACTTGTATTACCCGTTCAGACTGCCCGTCTGATTGTGGATGAAAAGCCGTAGTGAAGTCCAACTTAGTGCCTAAAGCTTGATGAAGTGCCCTCCAAAACTGAGACGTGAACCTTGGGTCTCTATCCGAAATAATTGACACCGGCACTCCGTGTAACCTTACAATCTCTGACACGTATAATTTGGCTAACTTATGAAGGGAATAATCCACTCTTACCAGGATGAAGTGTGCGAACATAGTTAAACGGTCCACTATTACCCATACCGAGTCCTTCTTATTAGGCGTAAGGGGATCCCTTTAACGAAGTCCATGGTAATTCTTTCCCACTTCCACTGCGGAATCTCGATTGGCTGAAGCAATCCTGATGGAACTTGGTGTTCAGCCTTAACTTGCTGACATATCAGATATTTTCCCACGAATTCAGTAACTTCCCGTTTAAGATCAGGCCACCAAAATTGTTCTCTTAGATCTCTGTACAACTTAATGCCTCTGGGATGCATAGCATAAGGGCTACTATGCACTTCCCGAAGAATCCTCTGTCTTAACTCCTCGTCCTTCGGTAGACTTTTCCTTTGTAGCATAATACTCCTTCATCATTAACGCCATAATCCTCTAACTCTCCGTTCTATACTTGCTGTAACTTAGCACTTAGGTCCTTATCAGTCAACTGTCCTCTTTTCACCTCATTCAGCCATGTGGGTTTGACTTGCAACTCTGCCAACAGGCTTCCATCATCATACAAACTTAAGTGAGCGAATATAGCCCTTAGATCTGACACAACCTTTCGACTTAGGGCATCAGCTACCACATTCGCCTTGCCCGGGTGGTACTCTATCAAGCAATCATAATCCTTCAATAACTCCACCCACCTTCGCTGCCTCAAGTTCAACTCCTTCTAAGTCAACAGATACTTAAGGCTCTTGTGGTCTGTGTAGATCACTGACCTTTCTCCATAGAGATAGTGCCTCCACACCTTAAGGGCGAAAACCACTGCTGGCAATTCCAAGTCATGGGTTGGGTAGTTAACCTCATGCAGCCTTAACTACCGAGATGCATATGCGACTACCTTTCCGTCTTGCATCAATACGCAACCTAAACCTGTATGGGAAGTGTCACAATACACCGTGAATTCCTTTCCTGCCTTTGGCTAAATCAATACTGGAGCTTCCGTTAAAACCTTCTTAAGCTTCTCAAAGCTCTCTTGCTTATCCGACCATACAAAGTGTACTTCCTTCCTCAACAACTTTGTCAAAGGCGTGGCTATAGATGAGAACCCTTCCACGAACCTTCTATAATAGCCTGCCAAACCTAGAAAACTTCGGATCTTAGCCACGGACCTAGGTGGCTTCCAATCCAACACCGCTTCAATCTTCCTAGGATCCACTCTTATTTCCTATGTAGATACCACATGCCCTAAGAATGCCACCTCCTTGAGCCAAAATTCACACTTGCTGATTTTGGCATAGAGCTTCTTCTCCCATAATAATTGTAGCACAACTCAGAGATGCTCATCATGCTCCTCTTCAGTCTTGGAGTACACCAAAATATCGTCGATGAACACGATGACGAACCTATCCAAGTAAGGTTGGAAAACTAATTTCATCATATCCATGAACACGGCTGGAGCGTTCGTCAACCCAAATGGCTTTACTACAAACTCAAAATGGTCGTATCTTGTCCTAAAAGCTGTCTTATGGATATCTGCCTCCTTCACCTTCAATTGATGATATCCCGACCTCAAGTCTATCTTTGAGAATACTGCGGCCCCTTTCAGCTGATCAAACAAATCATCAATCCTTGGAAAAGGATACTTGTTCTTAATGGTCAGCTTATTTAACTGACGGTAATCTATGCACATACGCATTGTTCCGTCCTTCTTCTTTACAAACAGGATCGGTGCTCCCCATGGAGACACACTAGGTCGAATGAACCCACGATCCAGTAATTCTTGGATTTGAGCCTTGAGCTCCACTAACTCCTTTGGCACCATTCGGTATGGAGCGATTGACACAGGAGTTGTTCCCGGTAGCAAGTCTAATCCAAATTCCACCTCCCTATCTGGGGGTATTCCTGGTAATTCCTCCAGAAACACATCTTCAAAGTCCTTTACCATTCTAACTCCACTGACACCTTCTTCCTTTTCACCCAACGCACTTAAGAAGGGTAAGAACGCCCTGTACCCTTTCCTAACCATTTTCTCAGCATTCAATGCCGAAACTACGTTAGACAGGTAGTTTATTCTTTCCCCGACCATTACTACTACTTTATCCTCCGGGGTCCTTAGTTCCATTCATTTAGCCGCACAATCCAACACGGCCCGGTGCTCTACTAGCCAGTCCATTCCGAGTATGAGTTCAAACTCCCCAAAGGGTAGTTCCATTAAGTCAGCCCGAAAGTTCACTCTCTAAATCTCTAGGGGTACATTCTGAAAGATCTTATCCACCACTACAGTTTGGCCTAATGGGCTTACTACAGTCATCTGCCTATCCGAAAGTTCAGAGTCTAGGCCTAGTGTTTCCATTACAATACATGCAACATAAGAATGGGTCGAGCCCACATCAATTAGAGCAAAATAGGGCTTGCCATAAATAAAGAATGTACCGGTTATAACATCCGGTGTGTCTCCATCCTCCCTTCAGTGAACCGTATAAACCAAACCCGGCTGCCTTGCCTCAGTGTTAGCAGCACCTCTGCCTTGTGTTCCACGTCCTCTTCCAACACCATTACCTCTGTTATTCGAACTACAACCTCGTTCAGGCTGCTGTCCTCCTCTACCAGCCTGATTAACATTCTGAGCTGCTGATCAACTTTCATCTGGTTTCTTAGGACAATCTTTGAGCTTATGGTCCTTGGACCCACACCTAAAACATCCTCCCGTCTTTTTCCAGCATTCCCCTAAGTGCTTCTTTCCACAATGATCATAAGGACGATACTGCCATCCTGTACCAGCTTGTTGATTTTGCGGCCCATCAACTCTAGGCCTCTTTTGAACCTTCCCGGATGATCTAAAACCTCTTTTAGCCTATTAGATCCATAGTCCGCTTTGTAGCATCCTTAATTCCCTTGGCTACCTTGGCCTTTTCTACTAAAGCAGAAAACTCCCGCTCTTGATGCGGTGCTATCAACAATCTCAAATTATCCCTTAGTCCGTCCTCAAAATGGACTGCGTTCATGCTCGATTGCTACTAGTCCTCGAGCATATCGGCTCAACCTCGTAAATTTAGCTTCATCTGTTGCATCGACTTGTTCCTTGAACCACCCCTTAAAAGCCTTCCTCTGCTCATCAATATATTTGGTCCCACATACTTCTTCTGATACGCTGTCTTAACATAATCCCAGGTCAAATCCTCAGCTGTGGCACCATCCCGAACTATTAACCACCATTGATACGCTTCATCGCGTAACAATGCCACCATTCCTTTCAACTTCTCTTCAGAGGTCATGTCGAGCTCATCCATAATGCGCTCTGTCGCCTCCAACCAGTATTCAACTGTACTGGGTGCCACACCAGACACTCCATGGAACACCTCAGCTCCGTTGGCTCGGAGTCGCTCAGGTACGGACTTTCGAGCTCTCATATTTTTGCCCGCTCCAGCCACCATTTCCGAACTCACAAAGACTGACTGCGATCTGAGATCATTCCCCATCCGAGCCTCTTTCGCTCGACACCAACAAATTGGGGGTGGTGGTGGTGGTAACTCATTGTCAGACCCTTGACCCGATCTAATGGGTTCTAACACAACCATTCTTCCTCTACCGCGTCCTGTAGAACTCATATCTAACGATGCGCTTTAATCTGATTTAAGAAAGTTTTATGAATTAGTCCTTATTCCACTGATTATCCACGATGAAGCTTTATGAAAAGAATTTTAAGAGTGGTTCTTTCATATTCACACATGCACACTGAAACACCCCAAACCCGACCCAAAAAGCCTAACCGAATTTGGTATGTTCCTCGAGTAAATCTATAACGAATTCTCATTTTTGTTTAAGAAAAACTTGATGATTTTGTAGAAAGCAGTTAACTTAACATTTTAGGTTAAAAATAAATTTGTAAAGTAAAATTTATATCTTTAAAAAAAACATTACTTGTAGGAGGAATTGATAAATCAAAAGAAAACCACATTTAAGGAAATTACTTTAAAACATATATATATATGTTAGTATATACATTAGTGAAAAACAATTTTAAATTATTATTTATCGAAAACTATTTAGTTATTTAATAGTTATTGTTCATGGCAAAATAAAATAATTCCAAACACAAAATTAAAGATAGTTTATAGTGGCCTTATTACATAAAATTGGCAAACCCATAATAAAGTCTAAATAATAAAATTAACTTAATAAGTTTAAGTAGGAAAATTTCCAAACTTCATTGTTTGAGCATTGGCCACCTCGAAATCCTTTTTGCTTAGATCCATCGTACTCTGAATCATCGAAAAGTTTTCCCACAAAGGGTGAGTCATAAACTCAATGTATAACACATACATAAAAAAAAAACCCATTTGATTAAGCCTTTAAGCCCATTAATTACACATATGGCCATAGGCCCATTTAAGTCATATTTGGCCAAAAGCCCATTTTCATAACAGATCAAATAATAATCATTTATGATCACATGATTAGATACAAATAATGAAATGCAAACCCGGCCCACCTAAATATCCATCCGCTACACACCACCCGTACCAACCAACACACCGTGGGGATTACTAAATCGACCCTCCATCCGCTACACACCATCGAAGGCAGTTGCTGCAGTCAACATGCACATCGCCCTTATAATATTGTGGCAAAGCCACCAGACAAATGTGACCGAAGTCACCAGATTTCAAATATGTGACCGAAGTCACCAAATTCACATATGTGACCGAAGTCACCGGATTTCAAATATGTGACCGAAGTCACCAGATTCACATATGTGACCGAAGTCACCAAATTCACATATGTGACCGAAGTCACCGGATTTCAAATATGTGACCGAAGTCACCGAAAATGTGGTAAAACCACCAGAATACTTCCCCTTCATCAATAATACCCATATGCCCATGCACATACATATCGATAAATTTTCATGCTATTTACCCCACAGATCATAATATAGTCATACTTATCTTCACATTTATGCATATAGCAAAATGAACAAAATATTGGGGTAAACATACCTGAATATCGTATACCACTGAATGGTATTCAAAATCACAATCATACACATGGTCATATAATCACATTTAAATATATGTAAATCTATGAGATTTTTAATGTAAGGTTACACACCTTATGACAGTGAGAACGATACCCTCTCGCTCGTCAACACCTAGTTAATTAGCACACTTGGTTAGTATACACTATTACTAACAAAACTACACTTATTGATGATGGATCTAAATCCTTACCCTCGGATTCTCGAACGACAGTTATTTGTGGTTTTTCTCCGCTAGATGGATCAAAACCCGCTGATATTCCACCAACGTAAAGTGGTTCGATTGTACGCACTACTTCAAATAATCGCTCCTCGTTAGCAGAGGGTCCACAACCCGGTGGAAAGTCTCTAACTGCCGATACAGCCCTTCGTTTGAAGTTCGATGGTAAAACAGTACCTCCTCTCTTCCAAACACTCCGTACTGCCCTTTTCTTACCTATCTTGTTAGTCTTAAATCGCCCCTAAAATAACGTTGATTAGTGATCCATTCTAAAAGAATTGATATGATCGAAATTAAAAATCCTTACCTTGATGATCTCGAAAGATCACTTCTTAAAAGTTGGCTTCAACAAAGATCTTTAAAAATCCTTTCCAAGGATTCGGCCTAGGACAGAAAAATAAAAGGATTATGAGACTAAAATAAGAAGAAGATCATGAAAATGATTGACAAAATCCTTACTTGATTCACTTGAAGGTTCGGCCTTGAACAAAAAAGAAGAAAGAAATTGATGATTCGGCTTTAACAAAAAAGAGAAATATTGTGCTTTGGCTATGGTGGTTTCGGTTGAGAATGAAGAAGAAAGAAGTATGAAAAGAAGGAAGAGAGAAGGAAGAAAAGAAAGAAGAGAGAGATTAAAGGAAGAAGATGATGATGGTGATGTTGTTTTCAAAAGAAAAGAGATTGGTTTTGGAACCTATGCTCATTCGGCAAGGGAAGAAATGAAGAAAAGGTTCTTGATCTTTTGTGGTTTCGGCTATGAGAGGAAAAGAAGAGAGAAATAGAATGAAAAAGAAAGAAAAAAGAAAATGAGAGAAAGCTTTTGGTGAAAGTTGAATTCGCACTAGAGAGGAAGAAAAGGAAGTGTCTTCAAAAGTGACAATAATTTGGTATCAAAAGGAGATAAAATTTTGAGAGGAAAAGAAGAAATAAAGGTACCTATTTGGTCAAAATGCAAAGGCCAAAACAAAGCAAACTTTGTACCAAATGTCAATAGACAATTTCGGCTAAGAGAAGAAAAATATTGGACAAAGGAAAAATGCATAATTGACAACCTTTTGGTCAACTAAAACCTCCCTAATCCCATACCAAAATTCGACCAACACAATAGCCTACACAATCCCCTTCTTTCCTCCTTGATTCTTCCCTATCAACTCCATAATTTCCAACACAATTAATCACTCCCTTAGCCCCTTATGTTGTCTAGGTTCATGGTCAAATGACCATGAACAAACTTCAAAACATTGCCCACATATCATGCCTTTTGTCCCCCCTTCTTACCATCTTCTTATGATTCCATACCATAAGTTCCTAGCTTGCCTTTTCATATGGTCAAATGGCCAAAAATAAAAGAATACTCATCCACTCTAGAACATTCTTGGCCGACACTATAGGGAAGGAAACATAAAAACTAAAATTTTTCCCATTTGCTAGCTAGGGGATTCGAACCTCTCCCCTCAAGCACTAATCCATGCATCCTAACCACCTTGTCAATTACTCATCTTATGCTTAAAACTCCTTGTCATTATTTCTTAAGGCCTAACTTGTTTAGCTCCTCTTAATTATTAGAAATTAAAAGTTTCACTAAGCATTCACTTAATTAATGAAGCTCAAATAACTTCCAAAATACACTCAATAATAATTAAGCATGCAACATCATTCAATTAAGTAGAAAATGCATAACCCCTAATTATCAGGATGTTACAGTTCTACCCCCTTAAAATAATTTCGTCCTCGAAATTACCTGGCTGGAATAAGTGAGGGTATTGCTGTAGCATTGCTTCCTCCGGTTCCCATGAAGCTTCTTTTGATCCATGATTACGCCATAATACTTTGTGAGAGGAACCGACTTTCTCAAGTAAAACCTTTACATCTCGCTCCAGAATTTGAATTGGCTCCTCTTCATAGGACAAATCTGGTCTTAATTCCACCTCCTTGACTGGCACTACATGAGATGGATCTGACCGATAACGATGTAACATTGAAACATGGAACACATCATGCATTTGCTTCAACTCCGAAGGCAATTCTAATTGATATGCCACAAGTCCGACTCGCTTCAAAACCCGATAAGGTCCTATGAACCTGGGACTTAACTTCCCTTTGCGACCAAATCTCATCACCTTTTTCCAAGGTGAAACCTTTAGGAAAACTTGGTCCCCCAGTAAACTCTATTTCTTTCGCTTTAGATCTGCGTACGATTTTTATCATCGGATGCTTCCTTTAATCGAGCTCGGATTACCTTAACCTTTTCTTGGATTCACCACTATCTTTGGACCCAAAATCGGCGTTCCCTAATTACATCCAACACGTAGGAGTGCGACACTTAGTCCATATAGTGCTTCATATGGTGCCATCCGAATCTTGGATTGGTAGCTGTTGTTGTATGCAAATTTTGCCAATGGTAAGAATTCCTCCCAACTTCCTTGAAATCCATTACATCCTCTTAACATATCTTCTAAGATTTGGATTACTCTTTCAGTTGGCCATCGGTGAGGATGAAATGCCGTCTTGAAGTCAATCTGGTGCCTAAAGCTTTGATGCAATGCTTTCCAAAACGTGACGTAAACCTCGGATCTCGTCGAAATAATCGACAACGGCACTCCATGCAATCTCACAATCTCGACCACATATAACTTCACCAATTTTGCAAAGAGTAATCAACCCAACGGGATAAAATGTGCGATTTCGTCAATCGGTCCACTATCACCCATCTGAGTCTTTCTTAGTAGGCGTAAGAGGAAGCCCACTAACAAAGTCCATGGTGATTCTCTCCCACTTCTCTGCGGAATCTTTATCGGCTGAAGCAATCCCGAAGGTACTTGATGTTCAACCTTGACTTGCTGACACGTTAAGCACTTTCTTACAAACTCCGTAACTTCTCGCTTAAGTCCAGGCCACCAAAACTGATCTCGCAAATCTTGGTATAACTTACTTCCTCCAGGATGCATAGCATAGGGACTACCATGCGACTCTTGAAGAATCTTTTGCCTCAACTCCCGATCCCTCGGCATACAAACTTTACCTTTAAAACACAATACCCCATCACTATTAATACCATAATCTTTCAATTCTCCACTCTGCACCTGCCGAAGCTTTACACTCAGATCTTCGTCTACCAACTGCCTCTCTTTCACTTGACTCAACCATGTCGGTTTAACTTGAAGTTCTGCCAACAAGCTTACGTCATCGTAAAGGCGAGATGTGCAAACATTGCCTTAAATTTGACACCACTTTTTGACTTAGGCGTACGCCACCACATTCACCTTGCGGGTGGTACTCAATAGAAACGATCGTAGTCTTTCAACAACTCTATCCACCTTCGTTGCCTCAAATTCAGTTCTTTCTGAGTCAGTAGATATTTTAGACTTTTGTGGTCCGTGTATATTACTGACTTTTCCCCGTATAAATAATGTCTCCAAACTTTAAGAGCAAAGACTATATTTGCCAACTCCAAATCATGCATCGGGTAATTAACCTCGTGTGGTCTCAAGCTGCCAGACGGCACGCAACTACTTTTCGCCTTGCATCGAACACATCCTAATCACGTGTGAGAAGCATCACAATACATACTGAAATCCTTTCCTACCTCGGGTTGAATCAAAACCGAGCTTGATCAAAACTTTCTTGAGCTTCTCAAAACTCTCTTCTTGCTTATCACCCACATGAAAGGTACTTCCTTTCTCATCAATTTTGTTAAAGGTGCAACTATCGATGAGAATCCTTCGATGAATCTTCGATAATAGCCTGCTAATCCCAAGAAACTATGAACCTCAGTTACGGACTTAGGTGGTTTCTAATCTAGCACAGCCTCAATCTTCCGAGGATCCACCCTTATCCCTTCCGAGATACCACATGGCCTAAAAATGCAACTTCTTTCATTAAAATTCACACTTCTTGAATTTGGCATAAAGTTTCTTCTCCTTAAAACTTGCAACACAATCCGGAGATGCTTATCATGTTCCATTTCGGACTTAGAATACACCGGGATGTTGTCTATGAATACCACGATGAATTGATCCAAGTAGAAATTTGGAAAATTTGATTCATCATATCCATGAAGCGCAGGTGGGGCATTTGTCAATCCGAATGGCATTACCAAAAATTCATAATGCCCATATCTAGTTCGGAAAGCCGTCTTATGGATATCCACTTCCTTCACTTTAAGCTGATGATACCCCGACCTTAGATCAATCTTTGAGAATACTGCAGCTCCTTTGGTGATCGAACAAGTCGTCGATCCTTGGCAAAGGATACTTGTTTTTGATGGTCAGCTTATTTAACTGTCGGTAATCTATACACATCCTCATCGATCCGTCCTTCTTCTTCACGAATAGGACCGGTGCTCCCCATGAAGACACACTAGGTCGGATAAATCCACGATCAAGCAACTCACGAATCGAGCCTTAAGCTCAACTAATTCCTTGGTGCCATTCTATATGGAGCAATAGAAACTGGCGCCGTTCCAGGCAATAAATCAATCCCAAATTCTACTTCACGATCCGGAGGCAAACCTGGAAGTTCTTCGGGAAAAACATCTACAAATTCATTCACAATCCTAACTCCTCAGCGGTTGCTTCTTTAGCCTCCAAGGCACTCACCAACATCGAAAGGCTACATCCCTTTCTAACCATCTTTTTGCCTTAAGAGCGGTTACTACATTAGATAAGTAGTTTAGTCTCTCGCCCATCACTACAACTTCCTTGTCATCAATAGTTCTTAAGGACATCCGCTTAGCGGCACAATCTACATTTGCACGATACTTCACAAGCGGTCCATGCCTAAGATTAGGTCAAATTCTCGAATGGCAACTCCATTAAATCGGTAGAAAATTGTATCCCTTGAACTTTAAAGGCACTTCCTTAAAAGTTTGTCTACAACTCATGCATCCTAAAGGACTAAATACGGTCATCTTCCTAAATACAGTTTTAGAAGTCACATGCAAAGTCCGAGATACTTCACTAGCGATATAGGAATGAGTTGACCTATATCTATCAAAACAATAAAGGGCAACCCGAAATCGAAAGCGTGCAGTGATAACATCAGGTGCGTCACTATCCTCTCTGCGACAAACTGCATACACCAGACCTGACTGTCTCGCCTCAGAGCTACCAATGCCTCTGCCTGAAGTTCCGCGACCTCTACTAGAACCATTACCCCTTCCGTTTGGACCACGACCCCTTATCGGCTGTTGTCCACCTCGGCCAGCCTGATTACCACCCTGACTTGCTGGGCGGTTCTTCTCTGAGTTCATCGGGCAATCCTTGATCATATGATCCTTGAACGCACTTGAAACATCCGCGGTCTTTTCCAACATTCTCCGAGTGCATTTTCCCACATTGAGTACAAGTACGATTTTGTCCACCCGTAGTAGTCTGTTGACCTCGCGGTCCATCATTTCTTGATTTCTTCTGAAAATTCTCGGACGACCCTGAAGACCCAAAGCTTCTCTTATTCTTGTTCGGGCCTCTGTCCCGGTTCTGTCTCTTAGTCCGTTTAGCCTCTTTGGCAATTCTTGCCCTTTCCACTAAGATTACAAAATCTCTTTCACGGTGCGGAGCAATCATCACTCGTAGCTCATCTCTAAGTCCATCTTCAAATCTGATGCACCGTTCATATTCCGTAGCCACTATCCCTCTAGCATATCGGCTAAGTCGCAAAAATTCTACTTCATATTCAGCTATCGACTTGTTTCCTTGGACCAAATTCAGAAATGTCTTCCTCTGGGAGTCGATGTAGCTAGCTCCAACATATTTTCCTTCGAATTTAATCTTAAAATACCCCAATCCGATCGATCCACAGGGGTACTCTCTTTGATAGTGAGCCACCACTGGTAGGCTTCATCATGGAGTAGTGAAATAGCACCTTTCAGCTTTTCTTCATCAGTGCAGTCTAAATCGTCCATGATCCTCTCGACTACCTCCAACCAGTATTCAGCTACATTTGGAGCTACTCCAGATACTCCCCTGAAAACCTCAGCTCCATTTGATCTAAGTCTCTCAGCTACTAACTTTCGATACCTATTTCCAGAACTAGCTTCTACTACACGTTCCAAAACTCGCAGCACAGCTTGTGATACTGCGTCACCTCCTACATTTTGTTCTTGAAATTCCACCCCAACAGCTGGTGGTGGAGCATCATTTTCGGAACCTTGACCAGATCTAACTGGTTCTGACACAGCCATTCTTCCTCGTCCACGTCCACGACGTCCACGTCCCCTAGAACTCATGTCACTACGTGTCTTATCTGTTTTTTACGAAAAAGTCTTATGTATTAGAGTCTTTTCACTTCTTATTAAATAAAAGTTTTATGAAACAGATATTTAGTAGTTTTTCCGTAGTAGCATACAAACACCTAGGGTCCATGTCTCTAAAGTATAGTTTCCTTAGGCTTATCAAACATTCATATCACTTTATCAAAGTACTTACCTGATGGATCTGGGTCGAGAACTCCAAGTGCCATGCTCTTATAAAACCATTTTAACTTAAGAAAACTTTCGAGAAAGTCATTTGGGCCATATTTTGAAAGCGTTGTGGGCTTCAAAACCCAAGGTAGAGAGTTTAAAAGCGAGCTCGATACCAAGTTGAAACACCCCAAAAACCCAAAAAGCCTAACCAATTTGGTATGTTCCTCGAGTAAATCTATAACGAATTCTCATTTTGTTTAAGAAAAACTTGATAATTTTGTAGAAAGCAGTTAACTTAACATTTTAGATTAAAAATAAATTTGTAAAGTAAAATTTATATCTTAAAAAAAAACATTACTTGTAGGAGGAATTGATAAATCAAAAGAAAACCACATTTAAGGAAATTACTTTAAAAAACACATATATATTTATATACATTAGTGACAAAAACATTTTAAATTATTATTTATCGAAAACTATTTAGTTATTAAATAGTTATTGTTCATGGCAAAATAAAATAATTCCAAACACAAAATTAAAGATAGTTTATAGTGGCCTTATTACATAAAATTGGCAAACCCATAATAAAGTCTAAATAATAAAATTAACTTAATAAGTTTAAGTAGGAAAATTTCCAAACTTCATTGTTTGAGCATTGGCCACCTCGAAATCCTTCTTACGATCCATCGCTTTTCTGAATCATCTGAAAAGTTTTCCCACAAAGGGGTGAGTCATAAACTCAATGTATAACACATACATTAAAAAGCCCATTTGATTAAGCCTTTAAGCCCATTAATTACAGATATGGCCATAGGCCCATTTAAGTCATATTTGGCCAAAAGCCCATTTTCATAACAGATCAAATAATAATCATTTATGATCACATGATTAGATACAAATAATGAAATGCAAACCCGACCCACCAAATATCCATCCGTTACACACCACCCGTACCAACCAACACACCGTGGGGATTACTAAATCGACCCTCCATCCGCTACACACCATCGAAGGCAGTTGCTGCAGTCAACATGCACATCGCCCTTATAATATTGTGGCAAAGCCACCAGACAAATGTGACCGAAGTCACAGATTTCAAATATGTGATTCACATAAGTCACCAAATTCAAATATGTGACCGAAGTCACGGATTTCAAATATGTGACCAAAGTCACCAGATTCACATATGTGACCGAAGTCACCGGATTTTAAATATGTGACCAAGTCACCGAAATGTGGTAAAACCACCGAATACTTCCCTTCATCAATAATACCCATATGCCCATGCACATACATATCGATAAATTTTCATGCTATTTACCCCATAGATCATAATATAGTCATACTTATCTTCACATTTATGCATATAGCAAAATGAACAAAATATTGGGGTAAACATACACGAATATCGTATACCTTGAATGGTATTCAAAATCACAATCATACACATGGTCATATAATCACATTTAAATATATGTAAATCTATGAGATTTTTAATGTAAGGTTACACACCTTATGACGGTGAGAACGATACCTCTCGCTCGTCAACACCTAGTTAATTAGCAAACATGGTTAGTATACACTATTACTAACAAAACTACACTTATTTATGATGGATTTAAATCCTTACCCTCAATTCTCGAATAGCGAGTTATTTGTGGTTTTCTCCGCTAGATGGATCAAAACCGTGATATTCCACCAACGTAAAGTGGTTCGGTTTATGCACTACTTCAAATAATCGCTCCTCGTTAGCGGAGGGTCCACAACCGGTGGAAAGTCTCTAGCTGCCGATCTGACCCTTCGTTTGAAGTTTGATGGTAAAAGCAGTACCTCCTCTCTTCCAAATACTCCATCTTGCCTTTTCTTACCTATCTTGTTAGTCTTAAATCACCCTAAAATAACGTTGATTAGTGATCCATTCTAAAAGAATTGATATGATCGAAATTAAAATCCTTACCTTGATGATCTCGAAGATCACTTCTTAAAAGTTGGCTTCAATAAAGATCTTTAAAATCCTTTCCAAGGATTGACCTAGAGACGAGAAAAATAAAAGTATTATGAGACTAAAATAAGAAGAAGATCATGAAAATTATTGACAAAATCCTTACTTGATTCACTTGAAGGTTGACCTTGAACAAAAGAAGAAAGGAATTGATGATTCAACTTTAACAAAAAAGAGAAATATTGTGCTTTGGCTATGGTGGTTTCGATTGAGAATGAAGAAGAAAGAAGTGTGAAAAGAAGGAAAGAGAAGGAAGAAAAAGAAAGAGAAGAGAGAGATTAAAGGAAGAAGATGATGATGGTGATGTTGTTTTCAAAAGAAAGAGATTGGTTTTGGAACCTATGCTCATTCGACCAAGGGAAGAAATGAAGAAAAAGGTTCTTGATCTTTTGTGGATTCGGCTATGAGAGGAAAGAGAAGAGAGAAATAGAATGAAAAGAAAGAAAAAGAAAATGAGAGAGAAAGCTTTTGGTGAAAGTTGAATTCGGCACTAGAGAGGAAGAAAAGGAAGTGTCTTCAAAAGTGACAATAATTTGGTATCAAAAGGAGATAAAATTTTGAGAGGAAAAGAAGAAATAAAGGTACCTATTTGGTCAAAATGCAAAGGCCAAAACAAAGCAAACTTTGTACCAAATGTCAATAGACAATTTTGGCTAAGAGAAGAAAAATATTGGACAAAGGAAAAATGCATAATTGACAACCTTTTGGTCAACTAAAACCTCCCTAATCCCATACCAAAATTCGGCCAACACAATAGCCTACACAATCCCCTTCTTTCCTCCTTGATTCTTCCCTATCAACTCCATAATTTCCAACACAATTAATCACTCCCTTAGCCCTTTATGCCGTCTAGGTTCATGGTCAAATGACCATGAACAAACTTCAAAACATTGCCCACATATCATGCCTTTTGTCCCCCTTTCTTACCATCTTCTTATGATTCCATACCATAAGTTCCTAGCTTGCCTTTTTCATATGGTCAAATGGCCAAAATAAAAGAATACTCATCCACTCTAGAATATTCTTGGCCGACACTATAGGGAAGGAAACATAAAAACTAAAATTTTTCCCATTTGTTAGCTAGGGGATTCGAACCTCTCCCCTCAAGCACTAATCCATGCATCCTAACCACCTTGTTAATTACTCATCTTATGCTTAAAACTCCTTGTCATTATTTCTTAAGGCCTAACTTGTTTAGCTCCTCTTAATTATTAGAAATTAAAACTTTCACTAAGCATTCACTTAATTAATGAAGCTCAAATAACTTCCAAAATACACTCAATAATAATTAAGCATGCAACATCATTCAATTAAGTAGAAAATGCATAACCCCCAATTATCAGGATGTTACACACACAGTCTTCACATTCATACATCCATCAATCAATTATGAACTTCCGTTCATTCAGAGAAATGTTGTAGTTTTCATTATTGTTGTATTTCCACTACCCAGGGGTATTTGCATAATTTATCCTACAGGGGTATTTTCGTAATTTGTCAAGTAAGGTTCCTTCGTAATTTTGTCAATAAGGGTATTCTGGTAATTTTTTCCATTCCTGAGGGTATTTTGGCAATTAACCTGGGTAAATTTGTAAAGTTTAATAATTCAGTGATATTTCAAAATTTGCAAAACTTTGAGAGTTCTTTTTGAGAAATTTATTTTCCAAAACGATGAAGTTGCAAAAATCTTGGAAATCAGGGTCATTTTGGAAATTTTGGTAAGTTAGGGGCAATTTTGTAATTTTCCAAAATAAGGTATTTTTGATAATTTGCAAGTAAGGGTTTTTGGACTTGTTATAAAATAATGAAAATGTTGATTAGAACTGTGGGTATTTTAGATATTTTATAAACCAAGGGCATTTTTGTAATTTTACCACTAGGGGTATTTTTGTAATTTTATAAATTAGAAATTTTTTGAAAAATTGTGTGGGAAAAGATTGTTTTCAAAAATTAAAGAAAAATGATTTTAAGAGTTTTAAAATTAGGGTTCTTTAAAAAAACATGGCTAGTTCCCTTTCGGGTTTTAGTTACTGGGTTTAGCCTATGACCAAGTCTTCTTGGTCAGGGTGAACCAAAGCTACGCACCAGGTAGGATTCAAGTGGAGAGGAGGTGAGTCACATGGACTGCTTAAGTACCAAGCTCCCACTGAAACCATTCCTAGGCATGCGCACAGGGGTTGCCACACCCACTAAGTCCTCTGGGTTAGGGTGAACCGAAGCTACGCACCAGGTAGGATTCCTGCGAAGAGGAGGTGAGTCACTAGGACTGCTTAAATACCAGGCTCTTCCGGATCCAATCCTAGACATGCATGCGGGAGTTACTACACCCTAACTCGGTTGACTTAGCCATAGGTTTGTTTAGTTAGGCATTTAAGTCTTATGTAGTAGTTGGGGTAGACTAGTCCTAGGGTTCAAGTACCTATCATTCTATTCTACATTCCATTCCTTTTCTACCCTTCTATAAATCACATAATCACACAGATGGTTAGGGGTACTTACCTGGTGGACTGCGGGTCGGAGACTTAGGTGCCATGCCATCAAACCTGCCTATTTTCAAAAATACTTCCATAAAACTCCTTTGGGCTCGATTTGAAAACGTTTTGGGCCTTAGACCACAGGCCGAGAGTTTAAAACTGGGCTTGATACCAAACTAAAACACCCCTTTTGACCCACGAGCCCGGATGGATCTGTATGTTCCTCGACGTAAACCGATTCAAAATTCTTGATTACTTTGAAAACGTGTGTTTTGAAGATAGTTTGTTTGTGGGTTGGGCTCGAGTTGAAAACAAGTTTATTTTTATATTGAAAACCCATTTATTTGGTGACAAAACATTTAAAGTTTATTTTAATTAAATTGACTTAATCTTTAAATAACATAAATCAGTAACATAGTAATTAAAACAACAATAAAATCATCACTATGTCCTTATTACATAAAACAAAACCCAAAATAAAATTTGTAGAGTACTTAAATAAAATAAAATGTCCAAATTAAATAAAACTTTAAGTCGAGCATGGCCACCACAAGTTCTCGTAGTCCGGTCCATCACTTGTTCATCACCAAACATGTTCCCACAACAGGGTGAGTCAACAGACTCAATGTGTAACCAACACAAATATTTAATAGATTTAGGCATACCATACATATCATGTTCACATAATAATTCAAGATAATGATGCAATCCCAAACCCAATCCTAAATGCCATCCGCTACACATCCCCATACCAACCTGCACACCATGGGGACTACTAAGTCAACCCTCCATCCGCTACACACCATCGAAGGTAGTTGCTGCAGTCAACGTGCTCATCGCCCATATAAAATTCATGGCATAGCCACCAGATTAAATAATTGTGTCATGAGACACCACATTCAGATATTGTAACCGAAGTTACCACATTCAGATAATGTGATCGAAGTCACCACATTCAGATAGTGAGACCGAAGTCACCACTTTCACTTCCCCTTTTTCATATAACCCGAATGCCCCATATTACTCATATCATGCATATCATACTTAAATCCACATTTATGTCACTTTTCACATGTTAAATATAACATATTTCGTAATCCTAGTAGGTGTAGGAAACGTACCTGAGTACTTTGTACCATAACATGGTACTTTAGCCACATTCTTACACTTTCATATTAACACATATATCAAGTTAAAGCCATAAATCTATTAAGATTAGTGTGTGGTATACACCTGATTCGCTTAACAACTTCACTGAAATCTCGAAATCTGATCTACTACCTTAGATCTCAAGTTCCTACATTTGATTAATCACTTACTATTTAGTAAAAGCCTATTTGGTCATAAGACTAAATCCCGAAGGATTATTGCAACCAAAACTTACCTTGTTATCGATTGAATTAAAAATCAAATCCCGAAAACTTGTATTCTTCCCATTTGAAATCGGCTAATCACTAGATCCCTTGAATCAGTTAGTTTTCGGTTAAAACAAATAGATCTAAGTACTTAAGATAGGGCCTTGGCCGAATATGTGAGTACACTTACCTTAAAATTCTCAAATCTTGAAAAGTATCCCTTGCCTCAGATGTCTGTCGAAATACCTATATACCTATGTTAGATTCGATTCCAACATTAAACCATCATAGATGGCCCTTGGCCGAATGTAAATCCTAACTTACCTTAGATCCTTGAATTCTGAAAGATCCCTCATTGAAGTCGACAGTTGCAGAACCCCGAAACACTCCTTATAATTTCGGCCACAAAATAATAATGATATTAGTTCCTATGTTGCTGCTTAAAGAAGAGAATAAATTAATGACCATAAAATTCTTACCCTTAATATTGAATTGATGAGATTTAAGCTTGAAGCCACTTGAGATATTCGGGTATGGCCTTAAAAGGCTTACTTCCGACTTTTGGAGGGATTAGAAGGAAAAGAGAAGGAAGAATAAAGATGGAGGATTCGGCTAGAACACAAGGTATTTTGGCTTTGGCTAACAAAAAGAAGAATAAAACTGTAGGAAATTCGGCAGAGAGAGGAGAATCTACTTAAGAAATTCGGCAAAGGAAGAGTGAATGAATGAATGGCCTCTTTTCCTCTAGTAGCCAAAATTACTAGCTAGAGTCCTTTACTTGGCCACCACTCTTCCTTATTTTGATAGCTTTATCCCTTGAATTATCACTTTATTCAAATTAAAAGAATTTAATCCAACAATTATCTCTTGAAAATAATGATAAATAAATCTCTTATTTATCCCTTATTTATCCACTAATTATAAAAGAATAAAAGCTCCTAGAATTTAGCCATGTGTCGTCCACCTCTCTACTCCTTGTAGCAAAATAAAACTTTTATTTTTAGCTTCCCAAGTGACTCGAACCTAGGCCCAATTGCACCTGCTTGTGGCGTCACTCACTGGGCTTTAAGTGGTATCTTCAGGCCACTTTTCCAAGCCTGTTTGTGTGTCAAATTCCTCCTATTAATTTTCTTAAGGCCACCTTGTCTTAGTTTCCTCTTTTTAAACTTAACATTTCCATACATTTCCAGTTTCCAAAATGTTCACTTTCCTCTTTTAACTTAAGTTTCCAAAATGTTCACTTTCCTCTTTTAACTTAAGATTCCAAAATGTTCACTTTCCTCTTTTAACTTAACATTTCCATGTTTCCAAAATGTTCACTTTCCTCTTTTTGAAACTCAACTTTTCTAAATCATTTCTTACATTTCCAAGTTTCCAAAAATGTTCATAATACATTCATAACACATAAGACATGTCATTTCGTACAATTAAACCGAAAATGCATAGGCCCTTTTTAGGATGTTACAACCCTAGAGGCTAACCTAAAAGGGGCGTTCAGCTAGGCCAAGGAGCCAAGCCAAAGGGCCAGAATTATGGGATCTATTCGAAGAAAGCCAGTTGATTCATCTCAAGAAGCCGAAATCATACTCAAGACTGAGGATCTCTCCTTCAATTCCTTCAAGGGGTTTTAGGGCTTTCTTTATGTTTTGTTTTATATTTTCTTCTAAAATGTATTCTTTTATGACTATGAACTAAACCCCTCAATACCCGAGGGGGATGAAACCTAAGATGGATCTTGTTATTGTTTTCTGACCTGTATGATACATATTTGATTTGTTCTTAACAATGTGTTCTTAATTCTTGTTTTTATATTTTCAGATATTGACTCAAACATTTATGCTCTTAGGCAGAGGAGGAACAAACCCTATTTAAGAGTACATCTAGCATATGTTAAGCGGAGTTGACCTCAACCCTGGAGATAGGATGAAAAAAATCTGCCGGATTAGGGTCAAACCTAATATGGGAGTCCATAGATCGATTTAATGCAATTCTAGGGGCTTAAATTAGAAAGAGATTTCTATTAATAAACCTAGGGTTAGACATTAGTAGCATCGAGAGAGTTATTAATATAAATTAGGGAATTCTATGGATCAAGTCAAGTGAACAAAACGTCTGGTTCAGAGTTAAATAATAAGTGAAGTCTAGGTGGATTCTTCCTCGGATATTGTCTCAATCAATTGGTTTTTCCCTCAAGTATTTTTCCCAATTCCTTCTCTGTGTCTTAGCATCTTTAGCTTAGTAGTTAGTTAATTGTAGGTTAAACAACAATTCCTTTAATTCTTAGGTTAAATAATAAAAAGAAAGTTAGTATTAGTACTTTTGGTTCCTTTGGGTTCGAAAATCCGGTCTTGCCACTAAACTATAATACTGTTCGATAGGTGCGCTTGTCTCAAGTCGTTGTCACAGTTAGTTTTTAGGCTAGATCATTCATATTATAAATTTTTAAGACCCTGACACACGATCAAGTTTTTAGCGTTGTTGCCGGGGAACTAAAATATTAAGAACGCTCAATTTTTATTACTTTATCCATATTTTATTTTTGCAATTAAATTTTATTTTTACTTTTCTAATTTTCTCTTTCTTTTTTTTTCTTTTCCTAGCAGGTCCCTCTAATTTATGACTAGAAGGAATCTGACAAGACCCTTAATTTATGATAGTGAAATAGAACATGCCGCTCGCAAAAACCAAAAAGATGTCACTGAATAATTATCAGTGGCCAGTCATGTGGACAAAGCCTACCAAAGTAATCGGTGTTTTCAATCTTGACGTAGTCACCATGTTATCTAACCAGGTAAATCTTTTAAATAAAAAATTTGATTATTTGTATGGTTTTACACAGGTACATCTGGTAATACAGTACGATACAAATGGAGGAGGGGTGAACAATATAGAATATCTATTCTACAAACCTAGCACAGAGAACGAACAAGTCAACGATATGGGTAACTATTCTAGACCTCAAAATAATCGTTATAGTAACATTTATAATGCAGGTTTGAGGTACTATGCCAATTTCTCGTGGGGTGGTCAAGGTAGACAAAGACCGCAACTTCCTCCAGATTTTCAACAACCACCTCACCAGTAAGAAAAGAAGCTGAACCTTGACGAGATGCTAATGAAATTTATCTCGGTGTTAGAAACACACTTCCAAAACATTGAAACAACGCTCAAAAATCAACAAGCATCGATTAAAGGGATCGAGAACCAATTAGGGCAACATGCCAAAGCCATATCTGAATGACAACAAGGTAGCTTGCCGAGCAACACTGAAACTAACCTAAAGGAGCAAATTCATGCCGTCTCTATTCCCGGGAGTGAGAGTTTAGACAAGCCAAGATTGAAGCAAGAGAATGTGGTAGAGGAAGGTAAAGTTGAGGTTCTTGACACGGCTAGGACATCAAGTATTAAAAGTGGAACCAATCACTTCAAAGTTGGGGACCAGATACTGTCAGATGCAACCAACCTTCGAATAGCCGCTTCAGAGCTTAATACAAATGGTGTGACTCCTTTTACTGTACTTAAGGTCTTTCTATATGGAACGATCGAGGTAACACATTCTAATTTCGGTACTTTTGAAGTAAATATTACTTGACTCAAACCATATGTTGATAAAATTGATAGTAATAGAAAAAAAAGTTTCGACTCCGTGAACCACCATGGCCATACGAATAATAGGAACTTTAAACGAGCGCTTCTGGAGGCAGCCCGAGCACTAACCATATTAATTTTTATATTTTCAAATTTAGCATCTAACTAAGAACTAACCAGACTTTTAGGTGTAGGTTTTCATACCCACACGGCCGTGGCCATGGCTGTATGGCCACCACAGGAAGGTACAAGGGCGTGGACAACCACCAGATCCATGATTTCTATTTTATCCCCTTCTTCTGTTCACTTTCTTCCCTAAAGTCTTCTTCCTTTTTCCCCTTTCTCTTTGAATGCATATCCACTTTTCATTATTAATTTTTATTCTTCTTTCTATATTTATTTTTATTTTCTTTATTATTCTCTTCTTATTCTTCATGCCATTTAGATTAAGATTAGGATACAATAAGATTGCTGCTTCAAGGATCTAATCTCAAACGGTTTGAGGTGCTCCCCCATTTCTTTTCATTGACTCCATCCAAAATTTAGGAAGTTTCACTTCTCTCCCTATCTTATTATTTTAAGATTATTCTAATATTATCTATCTTTGTACATTGAGGACAATGTACATCTTAAGTGTGGGGGGGGGGTTAACTATAGTATTATTTGAAAATCCTTGAATTATGTCTTATTCTTAACTAATCTTCTCATATTACTAATTAGAATGAAACTTCTGTTGATTTATGATTTTTATTCATATGCTTTGGATTAAGCCATAGTTAATTGTGCATTGATAGTTTAAACTTTAAGAGACTAGAGAATCAAGCATGATAAATCTATTTTCAAAAACTAGAAAAAAAATTTAAGTTGTCTACCTGAATCTAATTATCACCTTGAAGTTTGAAATTTACAAGATTGATATCAAAAACCCATAATTTTTTGTGAGATTTTGTGCCTTTAGAGCTTATATTCTTTTTGTGCTCACTTTATTGATTATGAGTGTGTCAACATTGATTTGTTATTCTAGAACTTGCTTCGATTATACAGGTCGAGACCACATTATTTATTTGATATACAGAGATGACAAAGGCACCTAGGATTTAACCCACTTACTCCACTAAAATCCTACCCTCACAATTAACCCCCAGTGAACCCCTTTGATCCTAACAACCCTTTTTATTGATTCACCCACTAATATTAACTCAAAACCCATCTTGTATTTGTTATCACCATTTATCTTGACTACCCTTCTATCGAGACTTGATTTGATCAGTTGCCTAATTATTTTATTTTAGTAGTTGAATTCATCTTATATTATGTATTTATTGATTTGTTCTTAAAAAAAAATTGATGTATATTTATTATTAGTTACGTGATTAAGTAAGCTTATACATTTAAATTCAACATCGTGTAGAAGAAGCTCGTATTATTAGTATTTCAAGTTTTTCAATTGAAGTAATTATTTAGGATTAGTTCATTTTTCTAGTTAGGTAAATTGTCAATTCAATCTCGATTCTAACCCTCTAATTCAGCCTTTATCCACACCTTTAACCTAAGCCCTGTTACAACCCTTTTAAAGACCTTTTGATTTATATATCATCTCATTTTATAGTGGTGGAGATTTGATTTTCAGGCAAGCCTATGGTAATAACTTTTCATGTTTGACTGATGTGTGCTTTATTTTGAACCTTAAACACCTTGAGTGATTTGAGCGAATCTTTAGTGATGATGTCAATCCTTGTCAATTTTGAATTAAATGTAATTATTTAGATAAGGGGAAACACCTATATTTTTTGGGCTAAAAACTATGACTTTGATTGTTTGAATCTTTAGGACTTTTTGAGTTAAATTATCCATGTATAAATTATCTATGAATTATGATGAAACATTATCAATGAATATTATGAATTGAGGAAGTTTGTTTTAATTGTGAGTTGAGAATTTTGCTTGAGGACAAGCAAAAGCTTAAGTGTGGGGGTATTTGATAAACCATTATATACACATATTTTAATCCCATTTTAGCATACTTTTGGATGATTTATTCCTTTAATTATGGAAATAGGTGCTCCTAATCATTTAATTTCATGTTTTATACTCAAGAGAGCACCGGAGGATGAAAAGAATGAGAAGCGGGCCAAAAACGGAGAAAATGGGCCAAAGTACAAAATCCACATGGCCTGGACCCCGAGTCACACGGGCGTGTCTCTACTGTAGTAAGTAAGAGCATCATTTGGATTAGGGTACTTAGATGCAAAGAAAGACATTCCAAAAGCATATATAAACACCCTAGAGGCCAACCTAAAAGGGGCTTTCAGCTAGGCCAAGGAGCCAAGCTAGAGGGCCAGAATTGTAGGATTTAGTCGAAGAAAGCCATTTGATTCATCTGAAGAAGCCAGAATCATACTCAAGACTAAGGATCTCTCATTCAATTCCTTCAAGGGATTTTAGCGTTTTCTTTATGTTTTGTTTTATATTTTCTTCTAAGATGTATTCTTTTATGAATATGAACTAAACCCCTCAAATACCTAAGGGGGATGAAACCTAAGATGGAGCTTGTTATTGTTTTCTGAGTTGTATGATCAATATTTGATTTGTTCTTAACTATGTCTTCTTAATTCTTGTTTTGATATTTCAAGATATTGATTCAAGCAGTTATGCTTTTAGGCAGAGGAGGAATATACCCTGTTTAAGAGTAGATCTAGCATAGTTAAGCGGAGTTGATCACAACTCTAGAGATAGGATGACGAAAATTTGCCGAATTCGGGTCAAACCTAATATGAGAGTCCATATATCGAGTTAATGCAATTCTAGGGGTTTTAATTAGAAAGATATTTCAATTAATCAACCTAGGGTTAGACGTTAGTAGCTTCAAGAGAGGTATTAATATAAATTTGGGAATCCTACGAATCAAGTCAAGTGAATAAATCGTCTGGTTCAAAGTTAAATAACAAGTGAAGTCTAGGTGGATTCTTCCTCGGGTATTGTCTCAACCAATTGGTTTTTCCCTCAAGTATTTTCCCTCATTCCTTCTCTGTGTCTTAGCATCTTTAGCTTGGTAGTTAGTTAATTTTAGGTTAAACGACAATTCCTTTAATTCTTAGGTTAAATAACAAAAAAAAATTTAGTATTAGTACTTTTGGTTCCTTTGGGTTTGACAATCCGGCCTTGCCACTAAACTATACTACTGTTTGATATGTACGCTTGCCTCAAGTCGTTGTCACAGTTAGTTTTTAGGCTATATCATTCATATTATAAATTTTGAAGACTCTGACACACACGATCACACTATGTGTGGGATACCGAATTAAGTTCAGTTTTGTATAGAGGCACTAAGTTTGCGATGTTAATTAAGCTTCGACTATGATTTAGGCACTAAGTGTACGATTGAATTGAAAAGGTATCAAGAGGTGAATGAGATATGGCATCAAGCATCGAATAGCAAGAAAATTTGTTAAATAAGCTTTGGCAAAGGTATGTTTGAATGTATTTGGTTGATGATAGTTCTAAAGGTTGAATGAATGGATATTTGAGCATATGATTGAGGATGATAATGTACCTAATTGTGCAATTATCTATGTGATGGTTTAGTTATGTATTCATGTTGCATTATTGAGTAGTATGTAATATATTACAAACTTACTATGCTTTTAAGCTTACTGTGTGATGTGTTTCTCTGTTTTATAGTGTCGATAAAGCTAGCTCGAATTTGGGGATCGTCAGTGACTCAATCACACTATTGGCACTTCTATTTTTCTACTTTTGAAAGATGTATATATTTGGTATATGGCATGTATAGGCTAGAAGTTATGATAAGTTTTGTAATATTTGGTATTTGCCAAGTGATAAGGCTTGGAAATTGAATAATTTTGGTGCATATATGTAGGCTATGAAAATGATGAATAAGGTATGAAATAGTTAGGATGAGAATGATGGATAAATGTGAACTTGTGGTATGGATTAAATGAAATGTGGTTAACATGATTTGTAAGTGTGGATGATAAATTAAAGTGATTTTTTAAGGTGAATTGGTATATGAAGATGAATGATGATGTTAAGAGATTAAATTGAATATGTTTTGGTATATTTGAATGCCATTTAGAGTATGGAATTGAGTTGGTTTATGCTTGTCGGAGTGATCTTGAGTGTGGGAGGCATGTTGGCCTTGAAAATGGCCTATAAATGCCCACAAGGTTGAGCACACGGGCGTGTGGCTTGACCATGTCCTTTGTGGTTGTGTTTCAAAACAAGTCAGACTTGGCCACCGGCTGGACACACGGGCGTTGACTGGCCATGTGGTGCAAGCCAGTGTCGACCTGAGGGAGGTACACAGGCTTGTCTCAAACCATGTGGACAAGTTAGTATGTATGCCATGTTTTGCCATGTCTTGGACTGACGGGTGTGTCCGAGGCCGTGTAAGGCACACGGCCTACCTACACAGGCGTGTGACCTCTATAACTTAAAAAATGCTTGAATTTTAAAAAATTTCGTATGAGTTTAATTTAGTCCCTATTCTAAAGCATGTTGAAGGTATCGTTGACCTATTTAAGGGACTATATGAATATGAATTATTATGTTTGGTTGAGGATTGATATGGAATGTTTGGAAATGATTAGTAATGCCTCTTAACCCTAGTCTAACAATGATTACGAGTTAGGGGTGTTACAATCTTTATACTCGATTGGAAGCTATTATTGTAAGAAAATTCAATCAGCGGTAGATATTTCTCCCAACTACCTTCAAACTCAAGAATGCAACAACGCAACATATCCTCAAGTATTTGAATAACTTGTTTGGATTGACCATCCGTTTGCAGGTGAAACTCAGTGCTAAAGTGCAACTTTGAACCCAAAGCTTCTTGCAATTTCTTCCAAAATTGCAAAGTAAATCTTGGATCTCTATCCGAAATAATAGATAGGGGAACACCATGAAATCTAACAATTTTGAAAATATACAACTCAGCTAATTTATCAAGCGAGAAATTTGTACGTACCAGAATGAAATGAGCTTATTTCGTCAATTTGTCAACAACAACGTAGATAGTATCTTTCTTTTTCGGAGATAAGGGAAAACCCGATATGAAATCCATTGTTGCTCTATCCCACTTCCATTCAAGAATCATAATAGGCTGTAATAAACTTGACGGCACTTGATGCTCCAGTGATAAACCGTAAAAGTAACATATTTTAATCCCACATTTAGTATGCTTTTAGATGAATTTATCCTCGATTTATGTAAAAAGGTGCTCTTAATCCTTTCTTTTCATGTCTTATACTTAGGAGAACACCTAGGGATAAAAATAATGTAAAATAGGCTTAAAACGGATCAAATTGGGCCAACCCAAGAAGTCGACACGGCCTGAGCTTTATTCCATACGGTCGTGCCTTGTTATCCACCTAGAACACGGCCTGTCACCATTTCACATGGCCGTGTCTCGTTGGTAAAAAGCCCAACACAAAGATATCCTCGATTTGCATGGTCGTGACCCAATCGACAGATTCAAGCCTCGCTCGACCCTTGACTTGCATGCGTGCTACCAGTAGTGCCTAAATCAATAGAATAAAGACACAGTGAGCCTCAATTTACACGGCCTGAGCCTCAATTTACACGGGCGTGCCTTACCGTGCCCCTGTCACGGGAAAGAGCAATTTCACTCAGAATAGGATGTGTGGAGCCCAAGAAATGCAATCCTAAGTCTACTCAAACACCTAGGACGAATTGTACCAGAATTATGAGTACTTAAGAGACAAGTAAAGCATCCTAAAAGTCTATAAAATCACCCTAAGGTGGCTATTCAAAGGTCGATCATTGAGGAGAGTTTTCTGCTAAGCCTTTCTCATTCAGGGATTGTCTCGAAGATAGCCAATTGATCCATCTCGAAGAGTCGGAGTTCTACTCAAGACAGATGATCTACTCTTCAATTCCTTCAAGGGGTTTTAGGGATTTCTTATGTTTTGTCTTATCTTTTCTCTTGAGATGTTTTCTTGTTTAGATATGAACTAAACCCCTCAGATACTTGAAGGGGATGAAACCTATGACAGATTTTGTTATTTAATTCTTTCGGTTTATATGATAAATACTTAGTTTGTTCTTAATTATGTTACTTAAATATATCTGATGTCCTTAGGTAGAGGAGGAATAGACCCTGCCTGAGAGTAGATCTAGCATAATTAAGTGGAGTTGATCGGGCGCTTAGAGATAGGGTTATGAGATTTTGCTAGATTAGGGTGAAACCTAATATGGGAGTCTATTAATCGATTTACTGCTTCCTTAGGGGGTTCTTATAAGAGAACGAGAGTTCCACTAATTAATCTAAGGTTAGACGTTATTCGCTTTGAGAGAAGGTTTAATATAGTTTAGGGAGTCTCACGGATCAAGCTAAGTAAAGAAATCACATGAATTAAAAAGGTAGATAATAAGTGAAGTCATAGGTGGACTCTTCCCGAAGGTATTGTCTTTATCAATTGAGTTTTCTTCAATGTCTTTTCCCAAAAGTTTCGTTCTTTTGTCTTTGCATTTAAGTTTAAGTAGTTCATTTGTTTTAGATTAATAAACCAATCACTCCATATTTTAGGCTAAATAATAGAAAGAAATTGAGTAGTAGTACTTTTAGGTTCCTTGGGTTCGATAAGATATTCTTGCCTGAGCTATACTATTGTTCGATAGGTGTGCTTGCCTCTCTCATTGTCACAGTCAGTCTACAGGTTCGATCACTCTTTTATAAATATTAAAACTAGACTGTTTTTGCAGTGATCAAGTTTTTAGCGTCGTTGCTAGAGAACTCCTAAAATATTAAGAAAACTTTATTTCTATTACTTTAGCCATTATTTTTATTTTTAATTTCTCTTATTTTTATACATATATTTTTGTTTTTCTAGCTTTCTTCCTTTCTTTTCATAGCAGGTACATCTAGTTTATGACTAGAAGAAATCCTAGAGGACAATTAGAATACGAAAGTGACATTGAAGCTACCTCTCGTAGAAATTGAAGAGAGACTAGACGAGCTCTAGACTATCAAAGAGAAGAACAGCAAAGATCCAATCCTACTGAAGGGGTGGCCGAAAATAATCCACCTGATGCGTAAGAATAGAATGCTCCGTGTACTATTTATGATTTTGCTAAACCTAATTTAACAGGAGCAAAATCTAGTATTGTTAGGCCCGCTATACCTGCTAATAATTTTGAATTAAAGCCTAATACAATACAAATGATTCAACAATTTGTTCAATTTGATGGTTTACAAGATGAAGATCCAAACACTCATATATCTAATTTTTTAGAATTCTGTGATACCTTCAAAATAAATGGTGTTTTGACGATGCCATACATCTTCGGTTATTTCATTTTTCACTAAGGAATAAAGCAAAGCAATGGTTGAACTCGTTACCATGAGGGTCAATCACCACATGGGATCAAATGACCAAAAAATTTCTTTTAAAGTATTTTCCACCACCAAAACGGCTAAATTTAGGAATGATATATCTTCTTTTGTGCAAAATAACGCAAAAACATTATATGATGCATAGGAAAGATATAAGGATCTCCTAAGGGGATGCCTACACCACAGATTACTTTTGTGGCTTCAAGTCTAAACTTTTTATAATGGTGCGAATTCTCCAACAAGGCAAATGATTTATTCATCATCCGGTGGAACTCTGAATAATAAAACTCCTGAAGCGGCTTACGATTTTATTGAGGAGATGTCATTGAACACCTATCAATGGCAAATTACAAGGGCTAAACTGACAAAATCAGCAGGATTTTTTAACATAGACGCAGTCACAATATTGTCAACACAATTGGAATTAATGAATAAAAAGCTTGATAATTTATGTTCTTCACAGGTACATCCAGTCATGCAATGCCAAACGAGCGGGAATGTGGCAAATTCTGAGTACCCACCTTGCCAACCAGGAACAGAAAATGAGCAGACAAACTATATAGGTAACAATTTCAGATCTAATAATAATCCTTATGGTAACACTTACAATCCAGGTTGGAAGAACCACCCAAATTTTTCGTGGGGAGGACAAGGAAATCAAAGGTAGCAACCTCTTCCAAATTACCAAAATCAACCTTATCCACCGGAAAAGAAGCCGAGTCTTGAAAAAATGTTGAAAAAGTTCATGGCAGACACAGATGCCCGACTCCAAAGAACTGATACAATGCTTGATAACCAAGGAATATCGATCAAAGAAATCAAGGAATAAGTTAGGGAAATCACTAGGTCAGTGGGACAACTCACAAAGTTTGTTTCAGAACGACAACAAGGATGTCTACCAAGCAACAGAGAAATAAACCCAAAAAATAGATACAAGCCATCACATCTTAAGAGGATACAAAGGTAGATAAGCCCACCCTAGTACAAGAAACCAAGGAAGAAACAGGTAAATAGAGGTAGCACAAGAAAAATCGATAATTAAAGAGTACCACCCTCGAATACCTTATCCCGAAGCATTGAAAGGAGATGATTCAGAAGAACAATTCAGTAAGTTTCTAAAACTTCTAAACAAATTACACATTAACTTACCTCTTCTTGAAGCTCTTTTTAGATGCCCGATGCAAGGAGATTTTTAAGACAGCTCTTAACAAACAAACACAAAATAGATGAAGAGCACCATGTGGAACTTAATGCAACATGCTCAGCAATGCTACAAAATCGACTACCGCAGAAATTAAAAGATCCAGAGAGTCTTACGATTCCATGTTTAATTGGTAGTTTAACTATTGATAATGCGTTAGCTAATTTAGGGGCAAGTATAAATGTCATGCCTTATACATAGTTTAAACGACTAGGTCTAGAGAAGCATAAACAAACTAGGATGAGTATCCATCTAGCTGATAAACCTTTTAGAATTCCTAAGGGCATTATTGAAGACATTTTAGTAAAAATCGATAAATTTCTTTTCCCAGCAGATTTTGTTGTTTTAGACATGGATGAGGAAAATTCAATCCCTTTAATTTTAGGAAGACCTTTTCTTGCAACAGCCAAGACTAAAATTGATGTTGCCACAGGAGAACTCATACTTCATGTAGTAGATGAATTAGTCAATCTTCAAGCTCTCAACTCAGCGAGAACCACTGAAGATGAATGTAAGAAAGTCGTTTCAATAGATAATCAAATTATTCAACCTCCATCGCAGGAAACATCACGAAGCATCAAAACTGAGCCAACTCAAAAGCGTACGATCAATAATTTAGAAGAGCAGAAGATATACACCAAAGAAAAGCCGGATCCACACGAAGTAAAACCCAAGGAACCACCAGAAGAGCTCATAGGAACATCAAATCACTTTAAAATAGGAGACCAAGAGCTGTTAGACAAAGCCGATCTTCACATCACCTCAATAGACTTGAGGGCAAAGGGAGAAATTCTTCCCAAGGTACACGAAATCTTCCCCCACAACACAGTCGAGGTAAGTAACCCAAAATTCAATAAATTCAAGGTAAATGCTTCTCGACTCCAACTTTGTCATGAAAATAAAATCGCAAGCATGAGGGAAGATATTCAAACCTTTAAACCTCCCTGAAATTTTCAAACATAAACGAGCGCTTCTCGGGAGGCAACCCGAACATTAACACTATTTATTTTCAAATTTGTTTTTAGTTTATTTTCTTTCCATCTTTCTTTCCTAAGTATTTAGTTGGAAACTAACACAAAATGTAGATTTCAGCACCACACGACCTTACACACGGTCAGAGTATCAGAGTGTGTGGACCACCAAAACTGCCACACTGACAATAGTAGGGCCGTGCAAGTCAGTCCAACCACTCCCCGACATCACGAGTCCAACCACCCTGAAGCATGGGCACCGACAAAAATAGCACGGCCGTGCCTCACAATCATGCTAAGATACTGACTTATTTAGCACGAGAAGACCACGCCCATGCAGTCCAACCATGCTTCTATACGGATTTTTTAGGAACGGGCATGCAAAACCAACAAAACAGGCATGGAAGGACAACACACCCTACAACACGGCAGTGCGATATGGTCATGTGAATCAACACACCCTCGATACACGGGCGTGGGAACATGCCAGATTTGAAATCCTATTTAAATCCCCACAGCCCGTCCTCTTTGTCCCATCTTCTTTCTTATTCCTCCTCTCTCTTTTCTTTCAAATTTTTCTTCCTATTCATAGAAAAGATCCAAGACACTTGAGCAACACAAAGATCATGCCGAAGAAACATAAGCATCATCTCCTCAGAGGAGACCTTAATATGAGTTCATGCCGGCAGTGTCACTTAATTGACTCGCCAAGGGTCTCAAAACCTTTTTAGTTCTATATTTCTCTTCTCGTCTCCTTTATTTTCCTTATATTTACTTATTTCCTACTTAAATTAATTTATTTCATATTAGTTTCTTGGTTTAGGGTTCTAAAAGCTGCTTGGGAATCACGCACCACAACATTCGAAGTAACACCCACTTTGCAAACCATCCAACAATAAGGACTTCTTAGTCCATTAGACTTTTCTTTAAATTTTAGTTTTCTTCTTAGTCTCATTCTCTTTATTTTCTTAGTCTTTAAATATATTATTACTATAATATTATTATTTCTCGAGATCTCTTGGCTATATCTTCGCAGGCTACCCAATTTCTTCATCTAGCAAAATACTTCTCGGTAGCCACTCCACCAGGCCCATAGAAAACACAATCACCGCCACCAAAGACGCCAGGGATCATCCAGATTTCAAGGAGTATTACTTTCCCCACTTCTCTTTTTGATTTGGCACATAAATTTCATTATTTATCTTTGTACATTGAGGGCAATGTACATCTTAAGTGTGGGAGTAATAGTGCTTAACATTTTGCATAATTCTCAAAACCCTGAAATTAGTCTTAATCTTAAGTATTTTTCTCATATTATTAATTAGGATAAAATTTTTAATGATTTATTATTTTTATTGATATGTTTTAGAATAAGTCATAGTTAATTGTGCATTGATGATTAAATTTGAAGGATACTGGAGAATCGAGCATGATAAGTCTACTTTCTAAAAATAAAATTGATAGGTTGTTGAACCTAATTTGAGTATCACCTTGAAGTTAAAAATTTATAAGGATTGATGTCAAAACACCCACAATTTTTATGAGATTTTGAGCCTTATAGAGCATCTACCCTTTTTCATGCTCACTTTAATTGATTATGAGTGTGTCAACTTTGAACTGTTATTCTAGAACTTGCCTCGTTTATACATGTCGAGACCACATTAATGATTTGATACACTGAGATGATAAAGGCACCTATGTTTTAACCCGTTCACTACGCTAAAAAGCCTACCCATACAAATTATCCCCTAGTAAACCCCATTGAATCCTAACAACCTTTTTATTGACTCACCCACTAATATTAACCCATAATCCCTTTGTATTTGTTATCAACATTCCTTTGACTACCCCTTTATTGAGAACTGATTTGATCAATCGCCAAATTAGGTTATTTCAATCACCAAAGTTCCTTCTATTATGTTTACTTAGTTTGTTCTTTAAAAAAAAGAGAAAATTCAAGTATATATTCAATATTAGTAGTATATAAAAGAGCTTAGAGCATTTAAACTCCAATCATTGAAGAAAAAAGCTCGTATTAAAGTATTATCAAAATGCTCCTTACTATAGAGTAATTATCAATAGTAATATTATTAGTTTTCATTCGAAAATAATATTCATATTTAGTTTAAAGTTTCTAGTTAGGTAATTTGTCAAGTCAGTCTCGATTATAACCATTAATTCAGCCTGTATCCGCACCTTTAACCCTAGCCCCATTACAACCCTGATTAAAGACCTTTTGATTTGTGTATCATCTCATATACAGTGGTGGAGATTTGGTTTTGGGGCAAGCCGATGGGATTAACTTTTCAGGTTCGACTTAGAATGCTTATTTCTTGAACCTTAAACACTTCGAGTGATTTGAGTGAATCTCCTGTGAGGTTGTCAATCCTTGTCGGTTTTGAATTAAAGGAAATTACTTAGATAAGGGGAGACACCTATGTTTTCATGCTACAAAATCATGACTTATCTCGTTTGAAACTTTAGGGCTCTTTGAATTAAATTATCCATGTATAAATTATCTATGAATTATGATGAGGCATTATTAATAGGAATTATGAATTATAGAAAGTTCATTTTAATTATAAGTTGAGAATTTTGGTTGAGGATAAGCAAAAGCTTAAGTGTGGGGGTATTTGATAAACCGTAAAAGTAACATATTTTAATCCCCCATTTATTCTGCTTTTAGATGAATTTATACTCGATTTATGTAAAAAGGTGCTCTTAATCCTTCCTTTTCATGCCTTATACTCAGGAGAACACCTAAGGATAAAAAAACATAAAATAGGCTTAAAACGGATCAAATTGGGCCAGCCCAAGAAATCGACATGGCCTGAGCTTTATTCCACACGGCCGTGCCTTGCTATCCACCTAGAACACAGCATGTCACCATTTCACATGGCCATGTCTCATCGACAAAAAGCCCAACACGGCCTATCCTTGATTTGATGGTTGTGCCCTAATCGACAGACCCGAAGCACGGTCTGACCCTCGACTTGCACGGGCGTGCCATGGCTATGCCTAAATCAACAGAATAGAGACACGGGCTGAGCCTCAATTTACAAGGGCTGAGCCTCAATTTACACGTGCGTGCCTTAGCATGCCCCTACCACGGGAAAGAGTAATTTCACTCAGAATAGGATGCTTGGAGCCCAAGAAACGCAATCCTAAGTCTACTCAAACACCTAGGACAAATTGTACCTGAATTATTAGTACTTAGTAGACAAGTAAATCATCCAAGTCTATAAAAAGACCCCAAGGCGGCTATTCAAAGGTCAATCATTGAGCAGAGTTTTCTGCCAAGCCTTTCTCGTTCAGGGATTGTCTCAAAGATAGCCAATTGATACATCTCGAAGAGTAGGAGTTCTACTCAAGACGGAGGATCTCCACTTCAATTCCTTCAGGGGGTTTTAGGGATTTTTTATATTTTGTTTTATCTATTCTTTTGAGATGTTTTCTTGTTTAGTTATGAACTAAACCCCTCAGATACCTGAAGAGGATGAAACTTATGACGGATTTTGTTATTTAATTCTTTCAGTTTATATGATAAATACTTAGTTTGTTCTTAATTATGTTGTTTAAAATTATCTGATGTGCTTAGGTGAAGGAGGAATAGACCCTGCTTGAGAGTAGATCTAGCATAATTAAGCGAAGTTGATCGGGCGCCTAGAGATAGGGTACGAGATTTTGCCGGATTAGGGTGAAACCTAATATGGGAGTCCATTGATCGATTTAATGCTTCCTTAGGGGGTTATTATAAGATAACGAGAGTTCCACTAATTAACCTAAGGTTAGACGTTATTCGCTTCGAGAGAAGGTTTAATATAGGTTAGGGAGTCTCACGGATCCAGCTAAGTAAAGAAATCATATGAATTGAAAAGGTAGATAATAAGTGAAGTCATTGGTGGATTCTTCCCGAAGGTATCGTCTTTATCAATTGAGTTTTCTTCAAAGTCTTTTCCTAAAGTTTCGTTCTTTTGTCATTGCATTTAAGTTTAAGTATTTCATTTGTTTTAGATTAGTAAACCAATCACTCCATATTTTAGGCTAAATAATAGAAAGAAAGTGAGTAGTAGCACTTGTAGGTTCCTTGGGTTCAATAAGATATTCTTGCCTGAGCTATACTACTGTTTGATAGGTGCGCTTGCCTCTATCGTTGTCGCAGTCAATCTACAGGTTTGATCACTCTTTTATAAATATTAAAACTAGATGTTTTTGCAGCGATCACTCAGCTTTGACTTGTTGACAAATCAAACATTTTGAAACAAATTCTAAGATATCTCGTTTCATGTCGTGTCACCAATAAAGCTGTTTCAAATTGTTATACATTTTCATGTTCTCGGATGTACTGAAAAACAACTACTTTGTGCCTCATTTAGAATCTTCCAAATGTGCTAAGAATTTCTTGGTACACATATTCTATTTTGAAACATCAAAAAGTCATCAGGCCCTATTTGAAACTCTGATTCAGAAGGCGACTTACACTGAGCTCGTTTTGTTTGCAATTCATTATCAAATTTTTTAGCCTCATAAATATGCTGTAAAAATAACGGTCTCGCTTTCAACTTGGCTACTATCAAACCATCATCAGACAAAGCTAATTGTGTGTTCAAAGAACGTAATGTAAAATAAAGAATTTTGGCTTAAAGCATCAGCGACTACGTTCGTATTCCCTGGATGATAATCAGTCACTAATTCATAGTCTTTTAGCAATTCTAGCCATCTCCGCTGTCGCAAATTCAAATTATTCTAAGTCATCAAATATTTCAAGCTTTTGTGGTTGGTATAAATATGGCATTTCTCACCAAACAAGTAATGACGCCAAACATTCAATGCAAACACTATAGCGGCTAACTCTAGATCGTGCGTCGGATAATTCATTTCGTGTGGCTTCAACTGTCTCGAGGCATAAGCTACAACATTTCCTTCTTGCATCAAAACACAAACCAGACCATTTAATGATGCATCACTGAAAACTACGAATTCTTTACCCGACTCAAGCTGAACTAACACTAGTGCCTCTATCAATAATGCTTTTAACTGCTTGAAGCTCTGCTGACACTTTTCTGACCACTCAAATTTAACATCTTTTTGAAGAAATCGTGTCATCGGAGTCGCAATCATCAAGAAGCCTTTCAAAAATCATCTATAATAGCTGAATAGTCCCAGAAAACTACGGACTTGGATACATTTCTCAGAGGCTTCCAATCTATAATCGTAGAAATCTTGCTCGGGTCAACTTAGATACCCGTGGCTGAAACTATATGTCCCAGAAAACCAACCTATCGTAGCCAAAACTCATATTTGCTGAACTGTGCAAACAACTGTTTATCTCTCAAAGTTTGTACCCCGATTCTTAGATGCTCAGCATGCTTAGATTTATCATGAGAGGAAATCAAAATGTCATCAATAAACACAACTATAAATCAGTCTAAGTACGGCCTAAAATTCTAGTTCATCAAGTCCATAAAACAACAGGTGCATATGTTAGTCCGAAAGGATAAAAAGAAATTTGTAGTGTCCGTACCATGTTCTAAATGAAATCTTTGGCACATTTGAGTCTTTAACTCATAGCTGGTAATAACCCAATCCCAAATCAATTTTTGAAAACACTATTGCCCCTTTTAACTGATCAAACAAATCATCTATTCATGGCAAAGGGTATTTATTCTTGTTCGTCACTTTGTTGAGCTGTCGATAGTCTATGGACATTCTTATCGTGCCAACTTTCCTTTTCACAAATAACATCGGTGCACCCAAAGGAGAGAAACTCAGTCTAGTAAAGCCTCTATTTGTCAACTCTTGCAACTGAGGTTTCAATTCTTTTAACACTGTCAGAGCCAATCTGTACGGAGCTATCGATATCAATGTTGTTCCCGGTACTAATTCAATGCCAAACTCAACCTCTCAATAGGTGGTAAACCCGGTAACTCTTTAAGAAATACATCTGGATACACAAACACAATTAGTACTAATTCAATTTTTCTTCTGTCACTTTCATATCAAGTACATAAGCAAGATAAGCTTCACACCCCTTTCTAACAAATCTTTGAGCTAACATAGACGAGATCACAGCTGGTAAACTATTCAAATTATCAGATTTAGTTTTAATAGTCTCATTATTCTGACATTTTAGTTCAATTGTCTTTCATCTACAATGCATTATAGAATCATGCATCGTTATCCAATCCATACCCAAAATCACATCAAATTCATCGAATGGCAACAACATTAAATTAGCCAGAAAATAGAAATCTCGATTCAATAACAGACAATTCTTGAGACTCTTGTCAACCAAAACACATTTACCTAAGGGGTTCGATACTCTAATCACAAATTTAGTATACTATACAGGCAAAGTCTTACTCCATACTAAATTCATACATATATAAGAATGAGTTGATCCTATATCTATCAATGCAATCACATTAGTATCATAGAGAGTGAAAGTACCAGTGATAATATCTAGAGATGACGCTTCTTCGCGAGAGTGAATAGCATAGGCTCTAGCAGGTGCTTTGGCCTCGGATCTCACAGCTAAATCCTTTGTCGCCCCTCTACTACCACTTACACATCCTGTAATTCTAGATGGTCTACCTCTATTCGACGTGTTATTTAGTTTCACATTCTAAACTTTATGTTTCTCATCTAGCTCAAGGAAATATCGGATGAAGTGGTCTAGCGGACCACATTTGTAACAGGCTTTATTACTTTTATTCCAGCATTCTCCAAAATGTTGTCTCCCACACTGCTAACACTCGAGTTTGTTGTCTCTCACACTGCCAACACTCGATACTGATGTAGCATGAGCTTTAGAACCTGAGTATTGTTTTCTACGATCTCTGTTCGAATATTAATTTGAAGCATTTGGACGAGCGTACGAATCTCTGGATTTCTTTGATGAAGAATGGTATGGCTTACTCATCGATGTTTTTCTCGAGTCTCTAACTTCTGAATCTATTTTTCTCTTTTCTTTGCTAAGATCCTCGGCTTTACAAGCCCTTTCAACCAGAACGAAAAATTCTTTCAACTCTAAAATTTTGAATAGTACTTTTATATCTTCGTTCAACCTGTCAGCGAGTCGCTTACACATAATCTCTTCGATAGAAACATACTCACTGACATACTTACTCAACGTGCAAAATCTCTTTCATACTCGTACAATCATTCGGCCTTGTTTTAAATCTAGAAACTCTTTGTGCTTTTGATTGAGAAATCTTTGACCGATGTATTTCTTTCGAAATTTGGATTGAAAGAACTCCCAAGTAACCCGTTCTTTCAGAACCACAGATATCAACATGTTCCACCATTGATACGTGGTGTCTCTCAGCAAAGACAAAGCACATTTAATTCATTCATTAGGAGTACAAGATAATTCATCGAATACTCAAATCATATTTTCGATCTAGAACTCAGCTCTCTCAGAATCATCATCAACAGTAGCCTCGAACTCTTTAGCCCCATATTTACGAATCCTATCTACTAGTGGCTTGTTCAACAGTATCGGATCTAAAACTTGAGGAACAACAGGGATTTGTTTAGAATAGGGGGTAGAGGTTGTTGAGCAGCTGGATTCATTCTAATGAACTCGTGAACCACTCATTCATTATTTGGAAAAAGGCTTATTTTGCCTATCCCTCTTGGCTACTCGTTATAGGCCTAGAATCAGATGGTTGTCCATTGAGCGGGAGCCGGTGCATTACTCTCTACATCATCAGCTACAGTTCGTTCGGGATCCATTACTATACGAAAACATAATTTAAGCTGTCAGGAATCATCACACTATCGCAAAGTATATATAGCATGTATAGCGAGACTCTAACACAAGCTACGTTAGTCCTAGAATCGACTAAACCGTGATTCTGATACTAATAAAATGTAATACCCCTAACCTGTATCTGTTGCCAAAGTAGGGTTATGAGGTATTACCTATCAATTCATAGCATATAGCATTTATTCTCATAAATCATTCAACACAATTACATTGTCCCTTATAAGGGCCTACGAGGCCTTAAACATGCTTTAGAAGTGGTTCGGGACTAAACCGATAACATATGAAAATTTTTAAAAACATAGAAAAATTTCAACCATACAGGGGTCACACACTCGTGTGAACAGGCCATGTGCCTCACATGGCTCCAAACAAGCTCGTGTCTCAGGCCGTGTGGAAACAGAGAATACATACTAACTTGGGTCACATGGCCAACCACACGTCCGTGTACCCATCGAAATGGCCACACACGCCCATGTGCCAGGCCGTGCCAAACCTGTAGGGTATATTGACTTATGCAACATGGCCAAGTCACAAGCCCGTGTACTAGGCCTTGTGCCAATTAGGGGGTAAATTGACTTGTACTACACAGCCAGTCACACGCCAGTATGTGAGACCGTGTGGAGCATACTGACTTCAATTCAATTTCAACACCAGAGAACACACAGCCGTGTAACATGACCGCATGTCAAACACAACTGAGACACACGTTCGTGTCTTTACCCGTGTGGACAAAAATAGGCCATTTGCAAGGCCAATTTGCCACCCCAACATCAATGTACCTACACAAGGCAAAATGGTACCATTTCATCATACAATCAGGCAGCCAAAATCATCAAATCACTACCATTTACTTAGCCAAATACATGCCAAAACAATATCAAACAACATGGTTCGTTTACCATAATTCACATAACCATTATAATATCCATAATGTCTTGGTTACAACCATGGCATAACAAACCAAAATAAGCCATCACTCATGGCTATATATATACAAACCAAAAAATATACATTTATAAGCCATTTCTAATAGCCAAACACACATCAATATTAACATCATTTACAAGCCAAATCTCATGGCTATGATCACAACCAAATACCACATCTAGCCTATACATGCCATATACCATAGATGTATAATTCAAAAGTACCAACATAGATGTTTGATAGTGTGATGATGTTCCCAACGACTCCTAGATCCGAGATAGCCTTGATTCACTATAAAACATAGAAAAATAATATGAAGTAAGCTTCATAGCTTAGTAACCTATTATTTGAATAACTTAATTCATCAAATAAATGCAAATCAACCAATTACAGATGACAAAGCCATATAATATTAACTACAAACCTTTATCATGTCTCAAAACATGATCAGATACAAACTCATCGAATTTTCCCTATTTAATACTCGAATTGGTTCTGCACGTACCTGTATATCCTCGTACTAACCTCTTTCTCAACCACATCATTCATTTACCCGTTGAACCATTCGGAATAGAAATCAAATACTCAGGAGTCTTGTACAATAAGTACCTATACCATGCATAGCCAAATCGAGGTAACTTATCTAAATAACTATTATCATGGCCTGAAGCCAAATCGGTAAAATACGCACCCGAAGTGCTAATATCATGGCTCGAAGGCAACTCAACGTATCACGTACTGGCATGTCAATAGTATCCAAAACTATTCTTAAAGTTTAACCGGGCTTTCACGCTTTTCGTTTCTATCATCGAATGCATCCGTAAAGTCATTTCCACAAGTCATACATTATCCATAATCTCGTTTTAACAATTATTGCAATATTAAATCATTTTAACATACATTTATAATGTAATCATCACATACGAACTTACCTTGTATTCAGAATTGACGGATCAGGTCGACAACTCGATAACCTTGCTTTTCCCCCGATCTAAATCCGAATTCCTTCTATCTTGATCTATATGAATTCAAAATTAACTTATTCATCTACTCATTCAATTAATCCATAAATACACATTTGGGTATTTTACACATTAACCCCTAAACTTTCGCGATTTAATCAATTTAGTCCCTATTTCACAAATACACAAAATTCACACAATTCAACAAAACCCATGCTTGGACAAATTATATATAGGTCCCTAGCAGTCCAAAACTTTCATTTATTTCACATTTTAACCACACATTTGCACATTTCAAAATTTAATCCCTATTATGCATTTTCATCAAAAATCACTTAACAAAACATGTAAAGCTATCATAAAGCTTTCACATTTTAACATTAAACACCAAAGAACACATAGATTCAACAATGGCAACTCTCAAGATCTTTAACAGTTTCAAAATTAATGGTAAGGGCTAGCTAGATTGAGCTGCAACGATTACAAAAGCATAGAAATCATTAAAAATCGATCAAAAACGGACTTACAATTTGATCTTGAAGTGGGCGAATATTTCAAGCCCTAAAATGTCTTTCTTCTCCTTGAAATTCAGTAATGGCAAAAAATGAAGCAAATTTGGCTTTGTTTTCTTTTATTCACCATTATTTATTAATTACTAATTTAACCTTAGTAATATAAACTAAAAATCATTTAATGGTTGTCCAAAATTGTCCAATCACCTTTCAAATGGTTTAATTACCATTTAAGGCCACCATATTTAAAAACCAAAGCTATTTGACACCTTAAACTAATAGAACATGCATTTTACACTTTACGCGATTTAGTCCTTTTTATCAAATTGACTAACCAAACGATACAATTACTTTACGAAACTTTCACACATACATACTATCATGTTGTAAAAACTTAAAGTAATATTAAATAATTTTTAAATCTCAAATTTATTGTTCCAAAACCACTGTTCTGACTTAGCGAAAACCAAGCTATTACAATTGGCTTCAACCATAGGGTGTGACCCTGTAGGATCCTGTAATGTTAGTAGTCATTCTAGAACCTCTCTACTGTTACAAGCAATGAATGGCATCTAGCAATGCATCATTGTTACCCAAGTTACAAAAAGTCATGATTTGACATAACCTTTCTGTGATAAAATTTTCATGTATTATACCCTTTTATCCTTTATATATAGTGTAACACCCCTAACCCCTACCCGTTGCCGGAATATGGTTACAGAGTATAACTAGATTTTACAGTACAAACGAATAGAATTTCAAACATTTCATAACATATCAATAAACACATTAAAACCAAGTTAAAATACAGATATTGTCCATTATACAAGCCCTCGAGGCCTAAACTATGTGTTAGACACACCTGTGTCTAAAGCCGTGGGCATTCAAAATATGGACACACGATCGTGTCCCAGCCCATGTCTGTGCCCATGTAACTCTCTGACTTGGTTATACTATTAAGCCACACACTCGTGTGCTAGGTCGTGTATCCTTCAAAAATAACCTCACACACTCGTGTGCCAGGCTTTCTGCTAGGCCGTGTAACAATCTAACATGCAACCCTTTTAAAGCTATAAGGGACACACGGCCCTATCACCTAGCCCTGTGTAACACACGGTTCAGACACACGCCCATGTCTCTGCCCGTGTGGACGAAAATAGACCATTTTACAAGCCATTTTTCTCACCAAAACTAGCATGTACCTACAAGCACTTTTGTACATACAACCAAACCATAATACGGCATCCAATCAAGCATAAACAAGATATATACATATGGAAAAGATTCATACAATACATATGCCCTTAGGCACTTCAAATGACAACATGTAATTATGTTCAATTATGCACTCTATTTGTCCAAAATACCCAACTAACTTATTGACACAATAGTATCAATACATAATATTTGGTTATCTTACCAAAGCATACCAAATGGTACCAAATAACCACTCAATAAATAACCTTAACATACATATATGTCTTCTATATCAAAATACCAATTCACAACAAGTTATAAGACATATATGTAATATGCACATTTAACTATTACTTCACTTTCATCATTCAATCATATTAAGCAAATTATCAACCATATTAAAGCTAATATTTACATGCCAAATCTAAGCTCATAACATCATCAAGTGCCAAATCACAAGCCAACCAAATGGCCATATTCACAACCAAACATATAGGCAAACATTAGCAAAAATACCTATACATGCGATTATAACCAAAATTAAACCAACCAAAAGTACCAAAAGAGCCGATGGATAGTGTGGTATAACTCCGACAAGCTTTCAACCTGAACGAGCTTTCGATTCACTATAAACATGGAAAATAACATAGAGTAAGTAGTTAAGCTTAGTAAGTTCGTATAACATAGAATTTAACTTACCATTTGATAAAATAATAGGTAAATAAAAAAGCATATCCCAACACAACTTGGCCAAAAGCCTAAGCACATATACACCAACCACATTAGTCGTGTAAATTCATATGTAAATCAATCACCATGGATGATCTCAACATTTAATCAAGTTTCCACATACATGTAACATCCATATCATGTATCTATATATCATGTAAAATCATTTCCATGTATTTCATGTAAATACATGTAATAGTTCGTATTGAACTCATATCATCTTGTAACATAACATTGCCCATTGAACCATTTAGAATATCGTTGGATACTCGGGATAGCTCACACGTAGTGTGCTAAACTGTAATCTATCAAATCCTATACATGTATGCTCATACGAGTTGTGAATTGGTATGTTCTCTCAAGCTATAAATCGGTAAGCTAATACGAGTTGTAAATTGGTATGCTCTCACGAGCTATAAATCGAAAGCTCATACGAGCTGTGAATCAGTATGATCTGATGAGCTATAAATTGGTATGTTCTAATGAGCAATGGAATGTCGGCAACACATGCAGGACCTCAGCCAAATCAGTAACCCTAATGACATGTCATTTCTATCCTACAGATTCCTATGGTTTAAACGGGACTCGATAATCATCGTACATCGTTGATGTGCACTCGATAATTATATAAGACAAATCATAACATTTATATATCCAATTAAAAACATATAAACACAAATTAATTACGCGAACTTACTCGACGAGTGAACGTAGATACAGAGGCAATTAATTCGAGACTTTCTCTTTGCCCTGATCTAACTCCATACGAGGTCTAACTGGATCTATACATATAATTTAACTCAATTCAACATGTAATTTATTCAATTTAATCCAAAACATATTTTTGGAAAAATTACCATTTTCCCCTGTACTTTTAATTTATTTGCAAATTCAATCCCTAGGCTCGAAAAATGAAATTCATGCAATTTTACCCTTACCCAATCCTAGCCAATTATTAAACAAACTTATACCAACCCACATATTTCAAAAATTCACAAATTATACCATGAATTTATCATATTTTTCAATTTAACCCCTAATTGATAATTTCATAAAAAATCTCTTTACAAAAATTATTTATCTAACAACAACCATTCATTTTCTCTCATAAACCTTCAAAACTCATGTATATGGATCAATGATAAAACTCTAATGTTTTAACAGTTTCACAAATTAGCCCTCGCGCTAGCTAGATTGAGTTACAACGATCCTGAAAACACAGAAATCATCAAGGAATTAGGGTTGCAGAAACTTCAAGCTCCCATGGCTACCATTATTTCTTAATTTTTGTTGCTAAAATGATAATGGAAGATGATACTTAATTTTTTTATTCATTTTACCATCTTATTACCTAATTACAATTATAACCTTTTAAAATATTACAAATTTCAATGTTACCAAGCAATCATATTCCACTATCAATATTAGTGGTCTAATTACAACATAAGGACTCCTACTTTAAGGTTCTATAGTTATTTAATACCTTTAGCTATTAGAACTCAACTTTTGTACTTTACGCGATTTAGTCCTTTTTATCAAATTAAACATGAAAACGGTAAAGTTTATTAATGAAATTTTTATACAGTATTACTATCATAGTGTAGGAATAAAATAATAATAAAATAAATTTTTGACTTTGAATTTATGGTCCCTAAACCACTGTTTTGATTTCACTAAAAATGGGCTATTACATCTAGATTGGACACAAGTCATGGAATAGTCACACTTGTAAAGTCCAATTTGATATTTCTTAATATTCTTAGTAGACTATGATGAACAAATAAGTGTGATATCTCACATCAACTTATTTGAACATGGCCATGCATTTCTAGTCTCACTCCATCAAGTGCCCCAAGATATTACTCCCATTATGTAGGAGGGATAAATCCTATCTTGATCAATCATATTTGACTACATGGATTGTGGTATTTCCAACATCAACCTTTATCGTACAACCTATTACGATATACGTTTGATTGCATCAAAATATATGACTCACGATGTTAGAACAATGATCATCTCAAGTCTAAAGATCATAAACACAGTTATCACTATGAGTAATGTTGTACTATTACATAATAATCTAAGAAACAAACTCATAGCGGGTCATTCCAATATGTTATTCTCTAACAGACATACTTATGTATTGATTTTGACATCCCTATTTCAATGAAAATAATTTGTCATCAATCAACTACACATTAGTCTCAATGTATTATCATTGTTGAAGCCCACAATAATATTTTACTAAGTACCTTTTAAAAATAATCATATTATTCGCAGGACTATATTATTAACCAGTTTATTTGTACACAAAGAAAAAGAAACTGAAATAACAGTAGCAATATCTTATATTAACAAACAAGGTAAAATGAGTATGTGACTACAATAATCTCATGGTTGGTTTTTGGGCATACTCTAACCATATATTCTTTGGATTGATTAATTGGAGCATGTATACATTGATTCATGTGATACCATTGACATTTTAGGTGCATTTGCAAATTGTAATGTTAATTGATTTTGGTCAATGATATTAATTTCTTATTTCATGAGATTGGTGTTAAATTCAATTGAAGTGCTAAATGTTCAAATTACTATATGAATTTGTTTGGGATGAAATCACCTTGTTGATTTAGGGTTTCCATGTTTAGGCCAAACTACTAAGTTAAATAACTTATTATATAAATTCATAAATTGAGGTAAGTTGTTGTTTTAATTATTATGAAATTACTAGGCATTGTATATGCTTACTCCCTTCTTCTTTTTTTTCCTATTGATTGTCAACTTGTGGAACAAGTCAAGAGGATCATTCGAAGCTCACTGTAACATCCCAATTCTGGCAGAATCAAGGTTATGGCACGTAGTTTAAAAATAGCCTGTTTTGAAAAGTAGTATCCCCTTAAATATTTATTTTAGTGTATAGGATTGGCATATTCCAATCTTTGTGTAAGTTAATGATAGTTCTTTCCTAGATGACTGTGTTAATTGGAATATAATAACAACAAAGTAAAAGGTAGTTATGGTATGAGTTCACACCATAGGTATAGTGCATATGTATGTCTGAAATAGTGTTCAAGTTATGATACAAGGTCCCGATTATCCTCCATACGATTCAATTCTTGATCTATATAATTATTAAATTTAATTTATACAATTCAAATATATTATCAAACTCATTTCTATGCATGTTACCCTTAAACTTTTATTTTTACAAATTTTCCCTAAACTTTTACAGTTCTTTCAATTTAGTCCCTAAAGCCAAAACTATTTATATTTGCACATTTTGTCAACACCTTCGTACAACCCTTAAATAATAAAAAATTACAATTTAATATGTTAAATTTTAAAAAATTTCATACTTGTCCCTGGGTTTAAAACTATCAAAATTTTCTTTACAAAATATTCCTAAATCACAATCAAGTTTACAAATCTTTTGAAACACCCCACACCCGGTCCACGAGCCTGAACCAGATCTGGTATGTTCCTAAAGTAAACCGATCTCAAAAACATTCGATACTTAGAGAAAATTGTAGATTTTTAGAAAAACTATTATTTTGAGTTGGGCTTAGATTGAAAACCCATTTATTTAATCTTGTAAATCCAATTTGATGTAACATGTCCAAAATAGTTCTTAGCAAAATATCAAAAGTAATGTAAAAACAAAGAATAATCCATTGGGCCTTATGGCCTTATTACATCAAGTAAACCCAAAATAAAATTGAAAAGTATTAAAATTAAATAAAGTCCAATTTGAATAAATTCTTCAAGTGATGCATGGCCTCCTCATGGTCTCTCGGCCGTTCAACACCGCTCATCACCTAAAAATAATTCCCACAATGGGGTGAGTCAGCAGACTCAATGTGCACACAATACTATCATTCAATAAATCGAGCATTTATGTTCAAAACATTAAGCTCATACGATAATGAAATTATGATGCAACCCAAACCCAATCCTAATGGTCCATCCGCTACTCTCCACCCAGCACGCCATTCACACCGTGGGGACTACTAAGTCAACCCTCCATCCGCTACTCTCCACGTTGTGTCATTAGACACTATAATCAAATTTAAACATTGTGTCATTTGACTTTGTTGTAACCGGTTACCAAAATTTCGCAATGTGACCGTAGTCAACATTTTTCGTTGGTGAGACCAAGTCAACACCTTCGTTGGTGAGACCAAGTCAACACTGTTCTCCCCTTTCACATAAATCCCAATGCCCCAAAAACATATATATTGCATAACTTAGTTTCATGTTCATATTCATATATTCGCATGTTATTAAAATAACATTTTTCACAATCCTATCAGAAGTAGGAAACGTACCTGGGTACCTTTTTGCCACATTTGTGGTACATAGCCACATTCACATTATTATTCATATCATATATTAAAATATTAGCCATATAATATCGAAGGATAGTAAGGGTACACACCTTTTTCGCTTAATAGGTTCCTTGATATCTCGAGAATCCCGATCTAATTTTTAGATCTATTAATTCCTATATTCGGCCCACCAATTAAAACACATTAATAAACCCTTTTTTTTTGACAAAACCAAATCCTAGTAGGATTTGTAAAAGAAACTCACCTTTGCCGATTTGGTGTTTACACAATCCCGAAAAACTTCATTTTTCCTTTACTTGTTGTTCGGCCAACCTTAAAACTTCACAAAAATTAGTTTTCGGCTTTCTAATAATTATGAATCTAGTCTAGGTAACCACATGAACCTTGGCCGAATGTATAGACTTTCTTACCTTAGATCCCGAAGTTGATCTTTATTTCAAATTCCTGCCAAATCACTTGTTAGATTAGATCTATTGTTTGATTATGAAAGGGATCTCTTAGTTTAACGTACATTGATGTACTTACCTCGTTTTGAACCGAAAAATCCCTTATGCTATTCGCCATGAACATGAGGAGGGTTAGTATCCGAATTTTGGTAAAAAGAAAAGAATAGAAGTTGATTGATCTTAGATCTTACCCTTTTTGATGTTGTAACTGACTTCTCCTTTACTTAGAATCGACAGGGATTTGGCCTTGATGGTAGAAACGGAGGAGAAAAGAGAAGAAAAGAAGATGGTATTTTGTTCAAGGAGAATTGCAAAAGAGAGGAGAGGAAGCTATGCAAATTTCGGCACACTCTTGGAAAGATGAGAGGATGGCCTTGATTTTCCTCTTTAACTGAAATTGATATGCCAAGAGTCCTTGACTTGGCCACCACTCCTTTACAAGTGATAATATTATCATTTAATTATCACTTTAATTAAATTATAAGTACTTTATCCATCCTTTATCTCCTTATTCATTTTATTAAAAGAAATTTCTTTACTTAACACTTAATTAAACGAGTTTTAATCGAAGTAAAACTCCTCTTATTCAACATGCTTGTGCCGTCCCACCTCCTAGCCTTGGAAGCAAAATAAGGCCTTCATTATTTGCTTCCTGGATGTCTCAAACTCAAAGCAAAAACCTTTTGCATGTGGGCCATTTCCTAAGGCCTTATGTGGCATCTTCAGCCACATTTCCAAGCCCGTTATTGGGTCAAATTTCATGTACTTTATATCTTTAGGGTCACTTGGCCCTAAGTTCCCTTTTGGGCTCTTAACTTCAACATTCCGGGGTCAATTTCAAGTTTCCTAAAATTTTCGCGCGGCTCTGTATTTTCCAGGTTTCCAAAATGTTCAAGTTTCCCAAAATATCTAAGTTTCCAAAATGTTCAAGTTTCCAAAATGTTCAAGTTTCCTAAATGTTCAAGTTTCCTAAATGTTCAAGTTTCCAAAATGTTCGTGTTTCCCAAAATGTCTAAGTTTCCAAAACGTTCATTTCCATTTCCATTTTCATTTTCATTTCCATTTCCATTTTCATTTCCATTTCCATGCATTTCTAGATTTCCAAAAGTATCAAAATTTATTCATAGTACTTGAAACTTGTCATTTCATACAATTAAACCGAAATGCATAGGCCCTATCCAGGATGTTACGCTTCTACCCCTTAAACAAAATTTCGTCCCCGAAATTTCCTAACTAAAATAGTTGAGGTATTGTTGTCTCATCGCCTCTTCATCTCCCACGAAGCTTCTTCCGCTCCATGATTGCGCCATAGCACTTTGACTAGGGAACTGTCTTCTTCGTAGTACTTTCACATCACGTTCCAAGATCCGAATCGGTTCTTCCTCATAGGATAAGTCCGCCTTAGTTCCACCTCTTCAACCGGTACCACATGGGATGGATCCGATCGATAGCGACGTAACATGGACACATGAAATACGTCATGCATTTGTTGCAATTCGTGGCAACTCTAATTGGTATGCCACCGCCCAACTCGCTTCAAGATTTGATAAGGCCTATAAATCTTGGGCTTAGCTTTCCTTTGGCCAAACCTCATTACCTTCTTCCAAGGTGAGACTTTCAAGAACACTTGATCTCCCACTTCAAACTCTATTTCCTTCCGCTTAAGGTCTGCGACGACTTTTGCCTATCGAGGCTTCCTTCAACTGCGTCTAATTAACTCAACCTTCTCTTCGTTTACGCCACCAACTCTGGACCCAAAACTGGCGTTCTCCTAACTCGGTCCAACAAGTAGGTGTTCTACACTTCCTTCCATACAATGCTTCAGATGGTGCCATTCAAATGTTGGCACGATAGCTATTGTTGTAGGCGAATTCAGCTAAAGGCAAGTAATCTTCCCAACTTCCTCGAAATTCCATTACGCCTCTCAACATATCCTCCAACACTTGTATAACCTGCTCAGACCGCCGTCGATTGTGGATGAAAAGTCAGTAGTGAAGTCTAGCTTAGTGCCTAAAGCTTGATGAAGTGCTTTCAAAATCGAGACGTAAACCTTGGGTCTCTATCGAGATGATCGACTTGTACTCCATGTAATCTCACAATTTCCGCCACATACAACTTAGCCAACTTCAAGAGAATAATCCATTACATTTGGGATAAAGTGTGCGGACTTGGTCAAACGGTCCACAATCACCCATACCGAGTCCTTCTTAGTAGGCGTAAGGGAAGCCCACTAACGAAGTCCATGGTAATTCTTTCCCACTTCCATTGGGGAATTTCGATTGGTTGAAGCAATCTGATGGGACTTGGTGTTCAGCCTTAACTTTTGGCATGTCAAACATTTTCCCACAAATTCGGTCACTTCGCTTGAAGTCGGACCACCAAAATTGTTCCTTAGATCTCTATATGACTTGATGCCTCCGGATGCATAGCATAAGGGCTATTATGCGCTTCCTCAAGAATCCTTTGTCTCAACTCCTTATTCTTTGACATACGGACTTTACCCTTGTAGCACAATACTCCTTCATTGTTGACATCATAATCCTCTAATCCCCTTGTCTTGTTTCTTCGCAACTTATTACTTAAGTCATTATCACCAACTGTCCTCCTTCACTTCCTTTAGCCATGTGGGCTCGACTTGCAACTCGCCAGACTTCCATCATCATACAGACTTATATGAGCGAACAAAGCCCGTAGATCCGATACAACCTTCCGACTTAGGGCATCGGCTACTACGTTAGCCTTGCGGATGATACTCTATCGAGCGATCGTAGTCCTTTAGCAATTCCACCCACCTTCGTTGCCTCAAGTTCAACTCCTTCGAGTTAATAAATACTTAAGGCTCTTGTGGTCTGTAGATAACCGACCTTTCTCCATAAAGGTAGTGCCTCCAAACCTTAAGGGCAAAACCACCATTGCTAGTTCTAAATCATGAGTTGGGTAGTTAATCTCATGAGGCCTTAGTTGCCGAGACGCATAAGCAACCACTTTGCCATTTTGCATTAACACACGCCTAACCCCGTGTCTGAAGCATCACAAGACACCACAAATTCCTTTCACGCCTCCCATTGAATTAACACTGGAGCCTCTGTCAAGACCTTCTTAAGCTTTTCAAAGCTCTCTTTGCTTAGTAGTCCATTCAAGGGTACTTCCTTCCTTAGTAACTTGGTTAAAGGCGCGGCTATTGACGAGAATCCTTCCACGAACCTTACGTAATAGTCGCCAAGCCTAAGAAATCATGGATTTCACCACGGACCTAGGTGGTTTCCAATCCAATACCGCTTCGATCTTCCTAGGATCCACTCTTATTCCTTCTTCGGATACCACATGTCCTAAGAATGCCACCTCCTTAAGCCAAAATTTGCACTTACTGAATTTGGCATAGAGCTTCTTCTCCTTAACAATTCCAACACGACTGGAGATGCTCATCATGCTCCTCCTCGACTTGAATACACTAAAATATCATCGATGAACACGACAACGAATCTATCCAAGTAGGGTTGGAAAATCCAATTCATCATGTCCATGAACGGTGGGCGTTTGTCAACCCAAACGGCATCACCACAAACTCGAAATGACCATATCTTGTCCTAAAAGCGGTCTTATGGATATCGGCCTCCTTCACCTTTAAGCGATGGTATCCCGATATCAGAATCGATCTTCAAAACATGCGGCTCCTTCCGGTGATCGAACAAGTCCTCGATCCTTGGCAAGGGATACTTGTTCTTAATGGTCACTTATTTAAGCTGTCGGTAGTCTATGCACATACGCATAGTTCCGTCCTTCTTCTTCACAAATAAGACCGGTGCTCCCACGGAGACACACTGGTCGGATGAACCCACGGTCCAACAGTTCTTGTATCTGAGCCTTGAGCTCCACTAACTCCTTTGGTGCAATTCGGTATGGAGCGATTGACACAGGAGCTGTCCCCGGTAGCAATTCAATCACAAATTTGACCTCCCTGTCTAGGGGTATTCCCGTTAACTCTTCTCGAAACACATCTACAAAGTCCCTTACCGTCCTAACTCCATTAACACCTTCCTCCTTCCCACCTATCGCACTTACAAAAGCTAAGAACGCTTTGCAACCCTTCTTAACCATCTTCTCACCTTGGTCTTGAGACTACATTGGATAAATAGTTCCTCCTTTCTCCGATCATTATTACCACTTCATCTTCCCGGTTCTTAGTTCCATAAGTTTAGCCGCACAATCCAACACGGCTCGGTGTTCTACTAACCAATCCATTCCAGTATAAGCTCAAACTCTCGAAGGGTAACTCCATTAAGTCCGCTCGAAAGTTCACTCCTCGAATCTCTAGGGGTACATTCCAAAGATCTTGTCTACCACTATAGTTTGGCCTAATGGGCTTACTACGGTCATCCGCCTATCGAGAGTTACGAGTCTAGGCCTAGTGTTTTTACTACACTACTTGCAACATAGGAATGGGTCGAGCCCACATCAATCAAAGCAAAGTAGGGTTTGTCAAAATAAAGAACGTCATGGGTTATTACGTCCGTGCGTCTCCATCTTCCCTTCTACGAACCGCATAAACCAAACCCGGTTGTCTTGCATCAAGATTAGCATTAGTACCTCGACCACGTGTGCCTACCTCTGCACTGTACCACTACCACGCATACTCGAACCACGACCCGTTGAGGTTGTTGTCGCATTCTACCGGTCTGCTAGCATTCGAACTACGGTCGATTCTCGTCGATTGTTTGGGACGGTCTTTAAACATATGGTCCTTGGACTCACACCTAAGACATGCTCCTAACTTTTCCAACACTCCTCGGATGCCTCTTTCCACAATACTCACAAGGTCGAATCGCACTTTGAACCAAATTTTGTTGATTTCGTGGCCCATCAACCCTAGGCCTTTTGTAACCCTTTCCGACAACCCAAACCCTCTTTTGGCCTTATTCTTATCTACTATGCGCTTAGTAGCATTCTTAATCCCTCGCCACCTTGGCCTTTTCTACCAAAATAGAGAATTCCGCTCCGATGCGGTGCTATTATGAGCCTCAAATCATCTCTCACCCGTCTCAAAGCGGACACGGCGTTCATGCTCGATTGCCACTACCCTCGAGCATAGCGGCTCAACCTCGTAAATTCGCCTCATATTCCGTGACGGACTTACTCCCTTGTACTAATCCTAGAAAAGCCTTCCTCTGCTCATCTCAGATACTGGTTCCCACATACTTCTTCCGAAAGGCCTCTTTAACAAATTCCTGTGTCGATTTTCACATTACGGTACCATCACGAGCAGTCAACCACCATTGATACGCTTCATCGTAACAATGCCACCATCCTTTCAGCTTCTCCTCCGAGTCAAATCAAGCTCATCCATTATCGCTCGTTGCTTCCAACCGAGACTTTCGGTGTCTTTGGGTGCCACATTGATACTCTCGAAACATTTCGCTCCATTAGCTCGGAGCCGTTCAGTACCGACTTTCGATTTCCTCCATTTCCTCCTGCACCGCCACCAATTCCAAAACTTCAGAACGACTGCGACTGCCTCTTCCCGTCCGAGCTCTTTGCTCAACATTAACCTGGGGCGGTGGTATGGTGGCATCTCATTGTCGGACCTTGACCCGACCCTAACGGGTTCGACACGGTCATCCTGCCTCTTCCTCGTCCACGGCGACCACGTCCTCTAGAGCTCATTTTCTAGCGTCGGGATCGATTAAGAAATTTTATGGATTAGTTATTTGTTCCACTTATTTATCGTGACGAAGTTTTATGAGAAGGGATTTTAGAGTGGTTCTTTCGTATCATACAACACATGTCTTTTCCATTCTTCCATTCATTCATCCATCAAACAAGTATGAACTTCCGCTCATTCGGAGAAATGTTGTAGTTTTTGTCGTTGTTGTTGTTGTTGTTTTCCACTACCTGTGGGTATTTTCGTAATTTTTCCTCTGTGGTATTTTGAGATTTTCGTAAGAGAAAAAAAATGTTTCTTGGTGTTTTGTCAAAAGTATTTTGAAGATTTCAAAGTCTTGGTAATTTTGGAAAAATTTCAAAATTTGGGGTATTTTGGTAATTTTCGACCTCGTGGGTATTTTGGTAATTTTTCCATAAATCGTGGTAAATTGTAAAATTTTAATAAATCGGGATATTTGAAGTTGTAAAACTTTAAGGGTTCTTTTGAGAAATTTATTTTCCAGACGATGAAATTGCAAAAATTTTGGAAATCAGGGTCATTTTGGTAATTTTGTAAGTTAGGGGCAATTTTGTAATTTTCGTAAATCAAGAGTTTTTCAGAAAATGTTGTAAAAATAATTTCCTCAGTTTTAAAAGAAAGTTTTAAAAGTTTGGGAAAAAAAACTAGAGTTTGTTGTTTTGTTCTCTCTTCTTTTTTTTTTTTTTAAACATGGCTAGTTCCCTTTCGGGTTTTAGTCATTATGTTTAGCCTATGACCGAGCCCTCTTGGTCGTGGTGAACCAAAGCTACGCACAGGCGGGGTTCGTGTGGAGAGGAGGTGAGTCACGCTGACGCTTAAATACCAAGCTCCCACCAAACCATTCCTAGACATGCGACAGAGGTTGCCACACCACCGAGCCCTCCGAGTTATGGTGAACAGAAGCTACGCACTGTAGGATTCTGCAAGAGGAGGTGAGTCACTAGGACTGCTTAAATACCAAGCTCTTCCGGATCCAATCCTAGACATGCGTACAAGGGTTACCACACCACTAGCTCAATGACTTAGCCATAGGTTGGTTCGGTGTATTAAGTCTTATGTATCGTCTTTGAGTAGACTAATCCTGGGTTCAAGTTCCTATCATTCTATTCTCGTTCCATGCCTTTCCTACCCTTATATAAATCATGTAATCACACATAAAGTTGGGGTACTTACCGGTGGATCATGGTTGGAGACTTAGGGGCCATGCCAAAAGCCTGCTTCTTTTTCAAAGAAAATCATTTGGCTCGCTTTGAAAACGTTTTGGGCCTGAGCCCATAGGCCGAGAGTTTAAATCTGGGCTCTGATACCAAACTCTCACACCCCACATCCGGTCCACGAGCCTGAACCAGATCTGGTATGTTCCTAAAGTAAACCGATCTCAAAAACATTCGATACTTAGAGAAAATTGTAGATTTTAGAAAAACTATTATTTTGAGTTGGACTTAGATTGAAAACCCATTTATTTAATCTTGTAAATCCAATTTGATGTAACATGTCCAAAATAGTTCTTAGCAAAATATCAAAAAGTAATGTAAAAACAAAGAATAATCCACTGGGCCTTATGACCTTATTACATCAAGTAAACCCAAAATAAAATTGAAAAGTATTAAAATTAAATAAAGTCCGATTCAATAAATTCTTCAAGTGATGCATGGCCTCCTCATGGTCTCTTCGCGGTCATCACACCGCTCATCACCGAAAAATAATTCCCACAATGGGGTGAGTCAATGACTCAATGTGCACACAATACTATCATTCAATAAATCGGGCATTTATGTTCAAAACATTAAGCTCATACGATAATGAAATTATGATGCAACCCAAACCCAATCCTAATGGTCCATCCGCTACTCTCCACCCATACCTGCCATTCACACCGTGGGGACTACTAAGTCAACCCTCCATCCGCTACTCTCCACGTTGTGTCATTAGACACTATAATCAAATTTAAACGTTGTGTCATTTGACATTGTTGTAACCGGTTACCAAAATTTCGCAATGTGACCGTAGTCAACATTTTTCACAGTGAGACCAAGTCAACACCTTCGTTGGTGAGACCAAGTCAACACTGTTCTCCCCTTTCACATAAATCCGAATGCCCCAAAACATATATATTGCATAACTTAGTTTCATGTTCATATTCATATATTCGCATGTTATTAAAATAACATTTTTCACAATCCTATCAGAAGTAGGAAACGTACCTTGGTACCTTTTTGCCACATTTGTGGTACATAGCCACATTCACATTATTATTCATATCATATATTAAAATATTAGCCATATAATATCGAAGGATAGTAAGGGTACACACCTTTTTCGCTTAATAGGTTCCTTGATATCTCGAGAATCCCGATCTAATTTTTAGATCTATTAATTCCTATATTCGGCCCACCAATAAAAACACATTAATAAACCCTTTTTTTTTTTTTGACAAAACCAAATCCTAGTAGGATTTGTAAAAGAAACTCACCTTTGCCGATTTGGTGTTTACACAATCCGAAAAACTTCATTTTTCCTTTACTTGTTGTTCGCCAACCTTAAAACTTCACAAAATTAGTTTTGGCTTTCTAATAATTATGAATCTAGTCTAGGTAACCACATGAACCTTGGTAGAATGTATAGACTTTCTTACCTTAGATCCGAAGTTGATCTTTATTTCAAATTCGCCAAATCACTTGTTAGATTAGATCTATTGTTTGATTATGAAAGGGATCTCTTAGCTTAACGATACATTGATGTACTTACCTCGCTTTCGAACCCCGAAAATCCCTTATGCTATTCGCCATGAACATGAGGAGGGTTAGTATCTGAATTTTGGTAAAAAGAAAAGAATAGAAGTTGATTGATCTTAGATCTTACCCTTTTGATGTTGTAACCCACTTCTCCTTTACTTAGAATCGTGAGATTTGGCCTTGATGGTAGAAACGGAGGAGAAAAGAGAAGAAAAGAATATGGTATTTTGTTCAAGGAGAATTGACAAAAGAGAGGAGAGGAAGCTATGCAAATTTTGGCACACTCTTGGAAAGATGAGAGGATGGCCTTGATTTTCCTCTTTTAATCGAAATTGATATGCCAAGAGTCCTTGACTTGGCCACCACTCCTTTACAAGTGATAATATTATCATTTAATTATCACTTTAATTAAATTATAAGTACTTTATCCATCCTTTATCTCCTTATTTATTTTATTAAAAGAAATTTCTTTACTTAACACTTAATTAAACGAGTTTTAATCGAAGTAAAACTCCTCTTATTCAACATGCTTGTGCCGTCCCACCTCCTAGCCTTGGAAGCAAAATAAGGCCTTCATTATTTGCTTCTGGATGTCTCAAACTCAGCCCAAAACCTTTTGCATGTGGGCCATTTCCTAAGGCCTTATGTGGCATCTTCAGCCACATTTCCAAGCCCGTTATTGGGTCAAATTTCATGTACTTTATATCTTTAGGGTCACTTGGCCCTAAGTTCCCTTTTGGCTCTTAATTTCAACATTAAGGGTCAATTTCAAGTTTCCTAAAATTTTCAGCGACTCTCAGATTTTCCGTGTTTCCAAAATGTTCAAGTTTCCCAAAATATCTAAGTTTCCAAAATGTTCAAGTTTCCAAAATGTTCAAGTTTCCTAAATGTTCAAGTTTCCTAAATGTTCAAGTTTCCAAAATGTTCAGGTTTCCCAAAATGTCTAAGTTTCCAAAAACGTTCATTTCCATTTCCATTTTCATTTTCATTTCCATTTCCATTTTCATTTCCATTTCCATGCATTTCTAGATTTCCAAAAGTATCAAAAATTTATTCATAGTACTTGAAACTTGTCATTTCATACAATTAAACTGGAAATGCATAGGCCCTATCCAGGATGTTACATCTTTCAACTAACTTCAAGAACAACTAAAGTTCATTAATGGCAAAACCTAAAATCTTTAACAGTTTTACAAAATGATCCCTGGATTAACTAGATTAAGATGCAACGATCTCGAAACATAAAAATTACTAAAAACAGATCAAAATTACATACCATGAAAGGGAAAAGAAGATGACCGAAGCCTTTTTATTCTTTAACTATGGTGTTTCGATTTTATAAGTTGAAGAAGAAGGATAAAACTACTTTGTTTTGGTTTTTAATTATTAACCTTTTACTTTTCTTAATATTATAATTAACATAAAATAATCAAACACTTTACTAATCATCCACCATATATATAAAAGGTCTAATTATACTATAGGTCCTCCTTTTCATAAATTAAGTCATTTATTCAATAAAATTTAATAGTGATTAAGTTTTACTTCTTTCACGATTTAGTCTTTGTTTTCTTTAATTAACAAGTCAAAATTAAAATTTTCTAAACCAAACTTTGACACACCAATATAAAAACTCTGTAAATATTTAATAAAAATATTTACTGACTCGATTTACAAAAATGAGGTCTTGATATCTCATTTTTCAAACCCACTTGACTTTAAGGACAAACCACTTATACTTAGCTATTTGTTCAATTATAAAAATTTTATCAAATCAAAATTACTTGTAAATTATATCTAACTCGTATGAAATAGATAATTATAAATACAGACTCATAATTAAATTTTTTTTATCCCGAGACCACTGTTTCTAACATCACTAAAAATGGGTTGTTACACTTTGGTTCTTCTTGGTTAAAGTCAAATATCCCTATCTCTGAGTTTTTCCCCAAAATCACAAATGCCTTGAAAAACATCAAAGGGATCTAATATCGAATTTCTATCGCCACCATAGACTACGCTACAGCCACAGTTGACATTGCCACCACCATCGCCAAGCCGTTGTCGACCACCACTAGGCACTACCGACTACCACTGGCTATAGTCGACCATCGCCGAGCCACCACAGTTGACCATCGCCATTGGCCAGCATTGTTAGACCATCCACAGCCTCCATTATTGGACCACTGTTTGTCTTTTTTTGGTTGGCTTGGTCGAGTTTGTTCCCTCTCAACCAGTCTTTGATGCGTCTCGATTTCTTGGGTTTCGTCGGAAATGTAACTCATTTCTCTATTATCATTCTTATCCTTTTTTTTCATTCCATTCTACACGCAATTCATTTTCGATATCAACTATACCATTCTACACGCAATTCATTTTCGATATCAACTATCTTGCGGAGGTATCGAGTTGGACATATATAATTAAGACTCAAATTATTTATAATTAAGTTCTTATAATAGCCCGTTTTTAGTCAAATCAAAATAGTGGTTTCAAGACCACAAATCTGAGATCAAAATATTTATTTTATTAATATTTTAATGTCTACAACATGATAGTATGATTGTGTGAAAATTTTGTCGAGAAATTTTATCGTTTGAATGCTTAATTTAATAAAAAGGACTAAATCGTGTAAAATGTAAAACTTGAGTTTTATTAGCTAAAGATGTCTAATAGCTATAGAACTTTAAAGTGGACATCCTTATGTGGTAAATATCCTGTTAATGTGTTAGTGGATTATAATGGCTTGGAAATTTTGTAATTTGAATTAATTATAAAGGTTAATTCAGTAAATAGGTAATTAATGGTAAATTATTAAAACAAAAGGCCATTTTATGTCATTCATCTTCTTCCTAGATAAAATTTGGTCATATAAAAGCCATGAGAATAGCTTGAAGCATTTGACCTAGTCTCCTTGTGCACGTAAGTGATTTTTGACTCGATTTTTAATGATTTCTATGTTTTTGGAGTCGTTTTAGCTTAATCTAGCTAGCCCAGGGGCTAATTTGCAAAACTATTACAGGTTTAGGGTTTTACCATTGATGAATGTGTATGTTTTTTGATGTTTGATGTTAGAAAATGGATGGTTGTTGTTAGATAAACAACATTTGTAAAAGTAATTCTTGGTAAAATTGCCAATTAGGGAATAAATTGAGAAATGAGATAAATTGTGTGGTAAATGTGTGAAATAATGAAAAATATGGACTGCTATGTTAATAAAAGAAATTCGACTAGCATGGGTAGGGACTTAATTGCATGAATTTGAATTTTTATGAGCTAAGGCTAAATTGTAAAGATGGTGAAATATTAGGGGCAAAAGTGTAATTTTGTCATAATATGATTTTTGAGCTAAATTGAATAGAATGACAATTAAATAAGTTAAATTTGTTTACATATAGATCAATAAAAGCGAAGTTCGGATCTAGATCGGGGGAAAAATAATGTATCGAACTAGTCGATCCGTTTCATCATTTTTGCAATTGAGGTAAGTTTGTATGTTAATAAGAATTATTATAATTGTGTTTTAAACGCTTTAGTATTGGATTTAAATGTGAATACTACTTAACGAATATGTTCGATGAAGATTCAACAATGTGAAATCTCGGTTGAACCTTAGGAATAGATTAGGATACGAATGGCATGTCATTAGGAGTTATGTGATTTGGGTGCTGGTTCGTACGTCCTACCGGTGGTTGAGTTATCCAACGTGTGTTACAGATTCTCGTTAGCTTGTGTGAGCAGCATTGTGTAGCTAAGTCATGACCGTCAGCTTGTGTAAGTAAACCTTTTGATAGCTCGAGAGTGAGCATTATATGAGATATGAGATTGAAATAGCTTCAGCTATGTATTGGCACTTAGGGTGAGAGTTTCCCAAGTATCTGATATTATTCCAAATGGTTCAATGGGTATATCAAAGATATGAAATGGTAAGAGATAGTTACGTATCAGTACAGGTATGTACAAAAATTCATTTGAGTATTGAATCCATGAAATTATGAGTTCATGATCACTATGTGAATGACTATATATTAACCTTGTGATTAAATGCTTTTGTAGTATATTATGTTATATTACTTGAATGGTGAATGAATGGTGAGTTTTTCTTATTAACTATACGAGCTTACTAAGCTTTATAGCTTACTCTATTTACTTTTCCGTGTTTATAGTGAATATCGAAGCTTGCTTGGATTTGGGAGCCATCGGAGATCTCATCACACTATCAAGCTATCACTTTGGTAGTTTTGAACTTATGTATTTGGTTATATGGCTTGTATAGAAGTTATGGTCATTTGGTATATATGCTAGTAATGGATTTAGCCAGTTTATTTGGCTTGTAAATAATGAATGGTTAGCTATATGTATAGCCATGTGACTTGGCTTATTTTGGCATGCTTGGTGATGTGTATATATATGTGCAAGCGGGCTTTTGATAGGTTGTGTATAATTTATATATAAATGCTTGTTTTGAATTGGTATTTAGAGTATCAAATAGTTGAAATTTGAGATTTGTATGCTTGTGGTTTTAGGTAAAGTGGTGTATAATTGAAAGTAACCATATTGATGATTGGATAATGTGGATTTGGTATAAAATTAAATGGCTTATTGTGATACTTGGGTGTCTTGTTGTTGATGGTATTGATATTGCATGAATTAAACTTGGTTTTGATGAGTTTAAATTCCATTTGAAGATATGGTCATATGCAAATTGGTTTGTGTAGGTAAATGAAAGTTTGGGTAAGAAAGATGGATTGGTAAATAGCCTATTTTTGTCAACACGGGCAGAGACACGGGCGTGTGTCTCAACTGTGTGTGACACATGGTCAAGTGACAAGACCATGTGTTCTTTGGTGTTTAATTAGAAAACAAGTCAGTATGCTCCACATAGCCCAGCATACAAGCGTGTGACTTGGCCGTGTGGCATAAGTCAGTATACCCTACAGTTTTGGCACAACTTGGCACACAGACGTATGTGGCCATTTCAAAGAGCACACGAGCTAGTCACACGGGCTTGTGTGTGATTGTGTGACGCAAGATAGAGTGTGTAACACCCCAAACCCAGTCCAAACGCTACGACCAAATCTGGCATGTCGCAGGGAAGGAAACGTTTTGGAAACCAGTTTTTCGTATTGAGTTGGGAAGGAAACTTTTGTATATGTATAAAAGAATCGAGTTTGGATTGAGTGAACTATTAAAACATTTTGGAAACTTAGTTTAGCAAAATTAGAGTTGCCTTGTGGTTATCCCTTGTTTGTTAATTACCCGATGTAAAACCTCAAAAAAATCCCAAAAGTTTATTCAAGTTCTGGAAAAACTGTCCATTTCATAGGTTACTAAGCATGCCCTTAACGTTAGCAAAATTTTAAAGGAATTTAAAACGAATAAATAATCCCAATGTAAAATCTAAGTGGCCTTATTACAAAGCTGGAATCCAAACTTAAAGTAGAAACAAAATGAATCTGAAATAAGCATTAAAATAAAAAAACAAAGTATTAAGCATGGCCACCTCGAGTCCATCCCTGCTCCATATCCGCGATCTAGGAATTATCTGCAAAAAGGTAACGGAAGGGGTGAGTCACTGAGACACAGTGTGTAAATCCCCATCCCCAAAAGATGTTAAGCTCTTACACAGATTCATATGCAAATATGCATGTCATGCAACCCATCCAACCTAGGTATCCATCCGAATCTCCCAAGTACACCCCTTGTGGCACCTAACCACTGGTGGTGCCTAACCACTGGTGACCGAAGTCACAAATATTCATATGTGGGGCCAACCCACTTGTGGTACCTAACCACTGATGATGATCCTTTATATCGCTATGTGGGGCCAACCCACTGTGGCACAAAACCACTGGAGCGAGTCACAAAGATAAGCATATGTGGTACCTAACCACTGGAGGTTCCAAACCACTGAGGCTTACTCACAGAGTAATGATATGTAGGGCCAACCCACGTGTGGTACCTAACCACTGGTGACAGTCTGATAAATCATACCTTCCCCCTCCTCTCATCATACCCATCTTTCATGTATATGCTTTCCAAAACCATATGATCATGCTTAACACTTTAAGGAAATATAACATGGCACATGCAGTTTTAATATAAATAAATCACGTTAGCCACCAAAATGGACCTACCCGGAGTCTTTGCTTTTACCCACAAGGGTAACATAATGATTTCCACCGTTACTTCGGCTTTTGACAAAACACAATAATAGCATAGTAAGCATATGAAGTGTGTAAAAGTTACACACCTGATAACCCACAATATCACACCCCTACGTCAACACTATCATCAATTGAGACTACTGCTATCTTCCTACGATCTTGCTTCGATGCTGGCCCACAACCCAGTGGCCAATCTCGCACTACTGATATTGCTCGCTTCTTGAACTTAGGGGTTGGGTTTACAGGTCCAACCTCTCCTAATGCTTGGCTGGTATTTGAGTCCATAAACAACCCTTGGTCACTGGACCGAATTAAAACGATGAAATCAAATCTAAGATATTAACATAACACTTAAAACGAAACCCTTACCTAGATCGACAAATCTCAAAACTTTAGATTTAATTCCCAAGCCGAACGAATCTCGAAAATCCTCAAGAAGGCGTCACTACCCCACCTACATTTGGCTAAGCATCAAAAATACTACAGGCTTACTGCCTTTGGAACTCAACCGCAAAGAAGTTAATTGGAACGAAAGAAACCCCTTACCACAACTACTGGAGAACCCAATTGAGAGTAGTGACAAATCACCAATCAGCGATCCACTACATCCCGAAACCAAAAGAAAAGATTCGACTTACAAACAAATAATAGCCCTACAAAACAAATAACCGGTTTCGACCTTTCTCTCTAAAGAAAATAAAAGAGATAAGAGAGAAGAACAAGATGAGGGAGAGTTAGGGAGATTCGGCCAATAACACAGAGAACTTACCCCAAAAGTCGAAGTCGTTCTGCTAAGAAAGAAAAGAGATGAATAAGAAAGGTGCCCCTTTTTCAAGAGATATTCGTCTAAAGTGTTGAATGAAGAGAAAGGAGAGTATCAAAGTTTTCGACAAAGGTTAAAGCTTTAGAGGGTTTCAGCTATGGCCAAAAGAAGAAAAAGATAAGGAAAGCTTAGGTGATTTTCGGCAAAAGAGAAGTTGAGAGGAAAAAGCTGGACTGAAAAGTGAAAAACTCACCTAAATACCAAAAATCTGCTCTTTAGCAACTAAATTTTGGCACACTCATCAAGAACCAAAACCGAGAGTCCCCTTCCCCACAAACACTTCAAAAGAATTCGACTAACACCTCCCTTGTGCCGTCCCCTCTATCTTTCTATCCTCAAACCGATTTGAATTCACCACACTCCTAAAATTTCTCTCGTCCCCTTATCCAAATATGGTGACCCCTTCAATGCTCATCCACTAGAGTCCAAACTGAATGCAACACCTCCTAGCCTTGGCGTAAAAAAAAAACCAAAAGGGGATTCCTGCAGCTCGAACCAAGTCTCTATCAGCTCCCTTGAGGCGTCACTTATTTGATCCTTAAGTGGCGCCCTTCTTGCCACTTTACCAAGGTTTCTCTTTCGTCAAAACCTACCACTGACCACCCTTAACTCCTATCCCATTCAGCTCCCCCTTCTATGGGCCCAACAAGAAATTTTTTTTATAAGGCTCTAGCTACCCCTAACTCATGCCTGGACCCTTAAATCACCCTGAACAAGCATGACGACCATACTATCTACATGCAATCACACAAAATGCAAAGGCCCCGTTTAAGGATGCTACAAAAAGTTACACGGGGTTAGACATGGGCTGGGACACGGCCATGTTGAATGTCCACACGGCCTGTGACATGGGCGTGTCTTTGGCCGTGTGAGACACACGGCTGGGCCTCATGAGCGTGTGTCCCCTGTATTTTGAAAAATTTTCTAAGTTTTCCAAAATTTTCCTGAGTTATAGGTTTAGTCCCAAACCACTTCTAATGCAAGATTTGGGCCTCGTAGGCTCGTATTAGGGATATTATGATTGGCTATGAATGATATTTATTTTGGAATTGGAAAATATATGTGAAATGTATGTCTATTTGTGTAATAAGTCCTATAATACTCCGTAACTCTATTTTGGTGATGAATACAGATTAGGGGTGTTACATTTATTGGTATTAGAGCTATGGTTTAGTCAATTATAGGACTAACATAGTGTATGTAAGTCTAGCTATACATGCCATATATAACCTTTGATAGTATGATATCTCCTGACAGTTTTAAATTGTGTTTTCATATAGTAATGAATCCCAATCGAGCAATGGCTGAGATGTTGAGAGTAATACGCCATCCTCTGTCCACGGAGTAGTGCAATCTAAGTCGAGACCTGTGCCTAGTAGTCAGGGAGGAGAGGCCAAGGAAGCCTTATTCCAAATGGTGAACGAATGGTTCACTGAGTTTGTCCGAACGAATTTGGCTGCTCAACAACCTCTTCCCCCACCTATTCTGTAACACCCCAAACCCGACCCATTCATTACGACCGAATTTGAAATGCCACTGCGAAAATCATTTGAAAATATTCTTACTTAAAAGTAAAAACCGTTAAAAATTTGTTGCCCTTGATAAAACATTTTCCTAATCCAAAACATTCTAAGTAAAAATTTAAGTTGTTATAAAAATACAGATTCAAAACTTTAATATGACTTTTGAGATTTAAATAGCTTTTAAAATTAAACTTACAAAATATTAACCCACTTATAATCCAACTTAAACATAACAAAATTCAAATACTTTAAGGCCCTTATTACAATAAATGGATATTTAAAAATAAGAAGACATAAATTATATAAAATAAGGAACACAACTTCTTACGCATGGGCCACCTTGTATCCACTCCAACCCGGTCCGATCAACATCTATCACCTGCAATGTTGGTAAAAATTGGGTGAGTCATACAGACTCAGTGTGTAATTAGCCCACTGAATTCCACCCACATGTCAAACCACAAACTTACCTACATAACAAATATTAATGCAACTTATTTGAATGCTTTCACTTCTTAGGCTTGGCCCACATTCGCATCAATAAAGTTCACATATTGGACTTGGCCCCACTACCACATTAATCCTCACATCATACTGGGCTTGGCCCATTTCCACATTTATTCACATATCAGATAATGAGTCTATGCAAAATGCTCCCAACTCAGCCTGGGGTCCATCCGTTACACCTACCTTGGCAGACCCCCTGCCGAAGGCCGTGGCTAATCCACCGATCACATAGTGATCCACATATCTTACCTTGGCAGACTTGTCGCACAAGGCCATGGCTGAGCCACCGATCACATAAGTGATCCCACATATCCTTATCCACGAGGTAACTCGAGGTCATCCCTAGTCTACAGTGATGCACACAGTTATCATCCGCCGAGATGTGGCACCTAGCCAACACCTCCCTTGATGAAGCACATAGCTAACATCAAGCGCCAATGTAGCACAAGGCTAACATCAGACCACGTACATAAATGTACACCTTGTCCTTCTTTCACATTCAGATCCCATCCCATGCACATGCAACATATGATAATGTCATAACATAATAAAATAATGCATGCACATGCTATTCGGCATACAATCACATTCTCATTGGCATATTCACATTCTTAATAATTAACACTGACCTGATTTTCGATATACCCCTTAAGGTATCCATTCATAATTGCCACTGCACATTTTAGCATTTACACAACACATACAACATAACATAAACCCGAAAAATAGTGGGTTAATCACACACCTTACTATTTAGCGAAATCCCGAACTAGTTGAATCTAAAAAAATCTTGACACGTGGTTTTTCCTTCTCCCTTAATGCCGATTTGGTCTCCTACCAAATCCCAAATTCACACACTGGGTTCCCCTTGCAATAGGCCACACACACTGGTACCTACAAACGATTAGCCTTCGACTTTCTAATGAATAAGGAGTAGATCTAAACTTACTAAATACCCTTACCAAAATGATCTTGGATCCCGAGACTCCTCCTTATCCTTGTCGATTTGTCTCTAAACCATAGCATACAATTGGTCAACGCTTATACCCAAGATATGGCCTTAGGCCAAAAGTTCTAAATCACTTACCTTGCTTATTTATAATCTGAGTACTTGCTTGCTCTTGAAGTTACCAATATCCACTGCTTAACAACTTATTAGAATCGGCCAACACAAGAATACTAAGAACATGGCCCTTGGCTGAATGATACATTCTTGCTTACCTTAGTCACTTCAATCCCGAAAGACTCATTTGATGATCCTTAACGCTAGCTACACACAAAACACTTATTATGGCACTATGCACATTCGGCCATGCCTAAAATCAAGGCCTAATCACAAGATTTTGGCACACTTATGAAGAAGCTATCAAATCGATTACTTGAAGAAGAAATACTTACTACTTCACGTTGCTTACCACTAACGCCTACTAGAAGAGGTTGCTAGAAAGAAGTCGACAGCACCACCCTCCTTAATGATTCGGCTTTTGAGCATAACAATGGTAATTTCAACTTTGAAAAAAAAAACTAAGTAAATAAAAGTGGAGAGGTTCGATTGAGGTTTGGCTAAATACAAGGGGTATTCGGCTACAAGGGAAAGGTGTAGAATCGGGTTTTGCAAGAAAGAAAAAGAGATGAAGAGAAGGACTAGAGGAATTCGACCACACACACCTTAATGCCTAAAATATTCAAATGACTTACCTATCACCCTCTTGGCCGAAACTTGAAGAAAAAAGAGTAAAAGAAAACTACTAACTTATGAATTTTCAGCACACTACCCCCAGTAAAACCCCAAAACTGATTATGCACTCTAAGAGCCCCACATTCAGCCATTAGCTCTATCCCTTATCAAATCCCACATTTTCCTCCTTTATCACTTCCTTTAAAATAATAAATATTATCCATCATTAATCCCTTATCAATCTTTTATATTATCTCTTTACTCACTATAAATAAATAAAATAAACATCACTTATCCCTTACCTTTACAAAGTCCCATGACGTCCCACTCTCTTTCCCTCTTTTAAAATAAAGCCAAAATAAAATAAAACAAGCCTTATCCCATCCACTAAAGTCCATGTGCCGTCCAACCTCATCCATGTGCCATCCAACCTCTTCTCCCTTCCCTTAACGTCACATGCAAAATAAAATAAAAGCCACCCATTTGCTGCCCACATGGTTCGAACACGAGACTGTTGGAGCCCTTGACGCAAGTTGCAGTGCGCCCAAGCCACTTTACCAAGGCACTTTTGTGTCATAAACTCCCATAATTTCTCTTAAAACCTCTTTAGCCCAGTTTCCCTTCTTGACGTAAAAATAAATGCTCCTTCCTGCTTCCTTCGAAACTCGAACCAAGGCCCTTCCCTACTGCTCCTGGCGTCATTTTCCAAGGCCTTAAGTGGCTCCTTGCAGCCACTTTACCAAGGTGATTCTTATGTCCAAGAACTCCCAAAATTTCCCTTAAGGCTTCCCTGGCCTTGCTCCCCTTACTAACTCAAAATCCAAAAAATTTTCGATGCATTCCCTTTTTATCCTAGAGTTTTAAGAACCCCGGAAACACATCCAACCCACTCACTGAGCCTATTAACTCATGAATTATACTAGGATATTACAGTTCTACCCCTTAAAAATAATTTCATCCTCGAAATTACTTACTAACGAGCAATCGTACAATCTAACTCACCACACTACGCTATTGCTACGCACTCTGATCTTAATAAAACTAACACATTTCCTATGCACAATTCCAAAGTTCACATCCAAGGTTTCATACCCTTCACTAGCAATACAAGAACGAACTAGCTCTATAATAAATAAGGCAACAAAGGCATTCCGGAAATAAGAAACTTACCCGTTGTCACATCTGGCACATCACTCTCCTCGCGACGGCCAATTACATAAACCAACCTTGGCTGCCTTGCATCTGAACCTTTAGCACCTCCGCTTGGTGCTCCACGACCTCGGCCGGAACCATTTCCTCCATGGCTCAGACCACGACCCCTCGTCGCTTGCTGATTATCTCTATCCAGCTACACACCGCCTTGGCCTGCTGTCCGAGCCCTATTCGGATCCTTAGGACAGTCTTTAATCAAATGAGACTTGGACTTACACCTAAAACACTCTCGATCCCGGTTCCAGCACTCGTCAACATGATACCTTCCACACCTAGCACACGGACGATCTAGATTTCCAATAGCTGGCTTAGTAACACGAACAGAATTCTCAACCCTCGGTCTTTTCTAAAAGCTCTCAGACGATTCTGACGGTCCAAAACCCCTCTTATCCCGGTTCCTATCCTTATCTCTATTCTGTCTCACAGAGTCCTTAATTCCTTCGGCTACCTTAGCCTTTTCTACCAATACAGCGAACTCCCACTCCTGCTGTGGAGCTATTAATAACCTCAGATCATCCCTCAGTTCGTCCTCAAACCGGACACACCGCTCATGCTCCGTAGCTACTATCCCTCGAGCATATCGGCTTAACCTTAAGAATTCAACCTCGTACTCGCCACGGACTTGTTCCCTTGAACTAGCCCCAGAAATGCCTTCCTTTGTGCATCAATATAGTGAGTACCAACGTACTTCTTTTGATATGATGCCTTAACGTACTCCCAAGTGAGTTCCTCAGCTGTAGCACCATCCCGAACTGTGAGCCACCATTGATATGACTCATCGCATAGAAGCGACACCATCCCTTTAACCTTCTCCTCAACAGTCAGATCCAACTCATCCATAATCCGTTCGGTTGCCTCCAACCAATATTCAGCTGTAGTGGGTGCCACGCCAGATACGCCATGGAACACCTCAGCTCCATTGGCTTGAAGTCGCTCGAGTACAAACTTACTAGCTCTCATATTTCCACCTGTTCCAACCACCATCTCAAGAACTTGCAGATTGCTGCGATCGACATCATCCCGTCGATCTTCTTTGCTCAACACCAAAGCTGGTGGTGGTGGTGGTTCCTCATTCTCAGATCCCTGACCCAACCTAACGGGTTCCGACACAGCCATTCTGCCTCTACCGCGTCCACGATGACCACGTCCCCTAGAACTCATTTTCTAACGTCGCGATTTAATCTGATTAAGAAGTTTTATGCGTTAGCAAATTTTGTTCCACTGTTTATCCCGCGAACAGTTTTATGAATAGAGTTTAATAGTGGTTCTTTCGATTAATCCAAGTCTTAGTTTCGAGATTACTATTCTAATTCAAAGAATCACATTCACATTCACATTCATCCATCTCGATAGAGACTCATTCATTCATCCATAACATTCAATCACTCTTCCATGGGCATTTTTGACCATTCCCAACCTAAGGGTAATTTCGTCATTTTTCCTATAAAGGTATTTTGGTAATAAATCGGGGTCAATTCAAAAATATTTTACAGATAAAAGGTATTTTAGAATTTACAAAATCTCTAGGTTATCTTGAAAATTTGTTTTCCAAATCAGAGGTGTTGCAAAAAAAAAAAAATTAAAAATCGGGGTTATTTCGGTAATTTTAGAAGTCAGGGGCATTTTAGTAATTTTCCCTAAATCAGGGTATCTTGGTATTTTGTAAAATAGGGTTTTTGAATACTTTTGCAAAGTAAGAATATTTTAGCATAAGTCAGGGTATTTTTTTGAAAATCTTAAAAACTAGGGGTATTTTAGTAATTTACAACACAAGGGCATTTTTGTAATTTTGTAAATCGGAGATATTTTGGAAAAATTTTCACAATAATCTTTTGCTACAATTAAAAGGGTAATTTAGGGATTTTAAAACTAGGGTTTTTATAAAAACATGGCTAGTCCCTTTCGGGTTTTAATTATAGGGTTTAGCCCGTGAATAAGTCCTCTTGGTTAGGGTGAACCGTCACTACGCACCAGGTAGGATTCGAGTAAAGAGCAGGTGAGTCGCTAGGACTGCTTAAATACCAAGCTCTTACCGAATCCACTCTTAGACATGCGTACAATGGTTGCCACACCTTAACTCGGTGACTTACTTCACAGGTTTGTTTGATTGTCCTTAAGTCTTGTGCATATGTTTGAGTGTACTAGCCCTAGAGTTCAATAGCCCTAATATTCTAATCTACGAGCCCAAATAAGCCCATAACATTCACATATAAATCACTTCAATGGTCAGAGGTACTTACCTGGTGGAATTCGGGTCAGAGATACAGGTGCCATGCCAGAATAACCTAAAAAAAAAATTTTCGAAAGCCCAAATCTTTGAAAAGCCCATCTTAAAAAAAATGTTTTTGGACCCAAAATCCTCAAAGTCGAGTTTTGAACTGGGCTCTGATACCAAACTGTAACACCCCAAACCCGGCCCATTCGTTACGACCGAATTTGAAATGCCATTGCAGAAATCGTTTGAAAATATTCTTACTTAAAAGTAAAAACCGTTAAAAATTTGTTGCCCTTGATAAAACATTTTCCTAATCCAAAACATTCTAAGTAAAAATTTAAGTTGTTATAAAAATATCGGATTCAAAACTTTAATATGACTTTTGAGATTTAAATAGCTTTTAAAATTAAACTTACAAAATATTAACCCACTTATAATCCAACTTAAACATAACAAAATTCAAATACTTTAAGGCCCTTATTACAATAAATGGATATTTAAAAATCTGAAGACATAAATTATATAAAATAAGGAACACTACTTCTTACGCATGGGCCACCTTGTATCCACTCCAACCGGTCCGATCAACATCTATCACTGCGATGTTGGTAAAATTGGGTGAGTCATACAGACTCGATGTGCAATTAGCCCTTGAATTCCACCCACATGTCAAACCACAAACTTACCCACATAACAAATATTAATGCAACTTATTCGCATGCTTTCACTTATTGGGCTTGGCCCACATTCGCATCAATAAAGTTCACATATTGGACTTGGCCCCACTACCACATTAATCATCATATCATACTGGGCTTGGCCCATTTTCACATTTATTCACATATCAGATAATTAGTCTATGCAAAATGCTCCCAACCCAGCTTAGGGTCCATCCGTTACACCTACCTTGGCAGACCCCTTGCCCAAGGCCGTGGCTAATCCACCGATCACATAGTGATCCACATATCTTACCTTGGCTGACTTGCCGCACAAGGTCGTGGCTGAGCCACCGATCACATAAGTGATCCCACATATCCTTATCCACGAGGTGACTTGAGGTCATCCTCAGTCTACGGTGATGCACACAGTTATCATCCGCCGAGATGTGGCACCTAGCCAACACCTCCCTTGATGAAGCACATAGCTAACATCAAGCGCCAATGTAGCACAAGGCTATCATCAGACCACGTACATAAATGTACACCCTATCCTTCTTTCACATTCAGATCCCATCCCATACACCTGCAACATATGATAATGTCATAACATAATAAAATAATGCATGCACATGCTATTCGGCATACAATCACATTCTCATTGGCATATTCACATTCTTAATAATTAACACTGACCTGATTTTCGATATACCCCTTAAGGTATCCATTCATAATTGCCACTGCACATTTTAGCATTTACACAACACATACAACATAACATAAACCCGAAAATAGTAGGTTAATCACACACCTTACTATTTAGCGAAATCCCGAACTAGTTAAATCTAACAAAATCTTGACATGTGTTTTTTCCTCCTCCCTTAATGCCGATTTGGTCTCCTACCAAATCCCGAATTCATACACTGAGTTCCTCTTGCAATCGGCCACACACACTGGTACCTACAAACGATTAGCCTTCGGCTTTCTAATGAATAAGGAGTAGATCTAAACTTACTAAATACCCTTACCAAAACAATCTTGGATCTTGAGACTCCTCCTTATCCTTGTCGATTTGTCCCTAAACTATAGCATACAATCGGTCAACGCTTATACCCAAGATATGGCCTTAGGCCAAAAGTTCTAAATCACTTACCTTGCTTATTTATAACCCAAGTACTTGCTTGCTCTTGAAGTTACCAATATCCCTGCTTAACAACTTATTAGAATCGGCCAACACAAGAATACTAAGAACGTGGCCCTTGGCCTAATGATATATTCTTGCTTACCTTAATCACTTCAATCCTGAAAGACTCCTTTGATGATCCTTAACGCTAGCTACACACAAAGCACTTATTATGGCACTATGCACATTCGGCCATGCCTAAAATCAAGGCCTAATCACAAGATTTTGGCACACTTATGAAGAAAAGATCAAATCGATTATTTGAAGAAGAAATACTTACTACTTCACGTTGCTTACCACTAACGCCTACTAGAAGAGGTTGCTAGAAAGAAGTCGACAACACCACCCTCCTTAACGATTCGGCTTTTGAGCATAACAATGGCAATTTCAGCTTTGAAAAAAAAAACTAAGTGAATAAAAGTGGAGAGGTTCGATTGAGGTTTGGCTAAATACAAGGGGTATTCGGCTACAATGGAAAGGTGTAGAATCGAGTTTTACAAGAAAGAAAAAGAGATGAAGAGAAGGACTAGAGGAATTCGGCCACACACACCTTAATGCATAAAATATTCAAATGACTTACCTATCACCCTCTTGGCCGAAACTTGGAGAAAAATGAGTAAAACAAAACTACTAACTTATGAATTTTCAGCACACTACCCCTAGCAAAACCCCAAAACTGATTATGCACTCTAAGAGCCCCACATTCGGCCATTAGCTCCATCCCTTATCAAATCCCACATTTTCCTCCTTTATCACTTCCTTTAAAATAATAAATATTATCCATCATTAATCCCTTATCAATCTTTTATATTATCTCTTTACTCACTATAAATAAATATAATAAACATCACTTATCCCTTACCTTTACAAAGTGCCATGCCGTCCTACTCTCTTTCCCTCTTTTAAAATAAATAAAATACAAACACCTTTATCACATATCCCAGCCAAAATAAAATAAAACAAGCCTTATCCCATCCACTAAAGTCCATGTGCCGTCCAACCTCATCCATGTGCCGACCAACCTCTTCTCCCTTCCCTTAACGTCACATGCAAAATAAAATAAAAGCCACCCATTTGCTGCCCACATGGTTCGAACACGAGACTGTTGGAGCCCTTGGCATAATTGCAGTAACGCCCCAAGCCACTTTGCCAAGGCACTTTTGTGTCATAAACTCCCCATAATTTCTCTTAAAGCCTCCTTAGCCCATTTTCCCTTCTTGACGTAAAAATAAATGCTCCTTCCTGCTTCTTTCGCAACTCAAACCAAGGCCCTTCCCTACTGCTCCTGGCGTTATTTTCCAAGGCCTTAAGTGGCACCTTGCAGCCACTTTACCAAGGTGATTCTTATGTCCAAGAACTCCCAAAATTTCCCTTAAGGCTTCCCTGGCCTTGCTCCCCTTACTAACTCAAAATCGAAAAATTTTCCAATGTATTCCCTTTTTATCCTAGAGTTTTAAGAACCCCTAAAACACATCCAACCCACTTACTGAGCCTATTAACTCATGAATTATACACCAAATGCATAACCCCTAATCTAGGATATTACATATTCCCCAGTCGGTCCTTGTAGCTTCCCAAGGTTTGGAATCTTTACGTTTAAGTAAGCCGCCTATTGATAAAATTCAAAAGTAAGGGTGAAGAGTTTAGAGCTACCGTTGATGACGATCTTGAGAGAGATGAGTTCTGGCTTGAGAATAAAATTTGGGTATTTAATGAACTTTCTTGCATACCAGATAAATACGCTGTATCCCTTCTGAGAGATACTACGTATCACTGGTGTAAGACTTTGATATCTTTGGTAGCGAGAGAAAGAGTCACGTGGGAATTCCTTCAAATCGAGTTCAAAAGAAATACATCAGTCAGCGATTTATCGATCAAAAGTGCACGGAGTTTTTGGAGTTGAAACAAGGTCAAATGTTAGTGACCGAGTACGAAAGAGAATTTGTGAGACTCAGTAAATATGCTCTAGAATGTATTTCCATTGAGGCATTTATGTGTAAACAATTTGAAGATGGGTTGAACAAATACATTAGACTTCTAGTGGAGATTCTAGAATTGAAAGAATTTGTTGTGTTAGTAGACAGAGCTTACAAAGTTGAAGAACTTGACAAAGAAAAGAGAAAAGCTGATTTCAAGGCTAAAGATTCGAGAAAGAGGTCAATGAGTAAACCCTATCACTCTTCATCAAAGAAATTGTGAGATTCATATAATCATTCGACAGCTTCAGTGGGATATTCTAGTAGGGATAGGGAAGCAATACACGAGTCCTAAAGCTCCAACCATTTTAGTATCGAGCATTGGTAATGTTAGAACCAACAAACATGAGTGTCACTAGTATGGAAGATGGCATTTAGGAGGCTACTTGATGAATAACAAAGCTTTTTTTCAAATGTGGCTCACAAGATCACTTTATTCGGGATTGTCCTGAGATACCCGAGAAAGATAAATTTTAAAATGCAAGACCGAGCAATGCAGATGCTAGAGGGAGACCACCTAGAAATATGGGAAATGTGACTAGTAGTAAAGGAGCGACAATGGACTCTACTGTGAGATCTGAGGCTTGAGCACCAGCTAGAGCTTACGCTATTCGCGCTCGCGAAGATACGTCATCACGAGATGTTATCATTGGTACATTTTCTCTCTATGACACTAATATAATTGCCTTGATTGATCATGGATCGTCTCATTCATATATATATATGAATTTAGTGTCTAGTAAGAGTTTACCTATTGAGTCTACTAAATTTGTGATTAAAGTATCGAACCCCTTAGGCAAGTATGTCCTCGTTGATAAAGTTTGCAAGATTTGTCCTTCGATGACTTGAGGATACTATTTTCTGGTTGATTTTATGCTTTTTCTGTTTGATGAATTTGATGTAATTTGGGTATGGATTAGTTGACTCTATATGATGCTGTTGTGAATTGTAGATGAAAGATTATTGAGTTAAAATGTCAGAATAGTGAAATTATTCGAATTGAATCCGATGATTCGAGTGGGTTGCCTGTTGTGATATCGTTGATGTTACCTCAGAAATATGTGAAAAAGAGTTGCAAAGCTTATCTTGCATATGTATTGGATACAAAAGTGTATGAATCAAAGATTGAAATAGTACCGGTGGTTTGTGAGTATTCAGATGTATTTCCAGAAGAGTTACCAAGGTTGCCACCGATCAGATAGGTCGAGTTTACTATTAAATTAGTACCGAGAACATCACCGATATCCATAGCTCCGTACAAAATGGCTCTGCCTTAGTTGAAAGAATTGAAAGCTCAATTGCAAGAGTTAATAGATAGAGTGTAACGACCCAAATTTGGGCCTCGTAAATTGGGCCCATTGGGCCTTGAGCGTGGGAGCTTTTAAATTTTTTAGAACGAGAGAACGACACTAATGCAAGTTAGACCTATTAAGTGAGTGATTTTGAAAGTTTAAGGGGCTTTAATGAAGTCCCGGGATCAAACTTAGGCTTTAGGAAAAATTTGGTTTTAGGTGAATAAAACCCTGGAAGTTAGTAGGTAGGCTTTAAGAATAAAATGTGGAGAAAAATGACACAAAAAGAGCTTGTGGTGTGATGGCAAAGTGGCACCACATGAGAGACAAGGAGGTGAGCCACACAAGGAAACAAGGAGTCCAAGGTTCAAGTCTTGGCACTGGCATTTCATTTTGATTTATTTTTAAGTGAACTTGGACTTTTGCCCATAGATTTATATTTAGTTGCGCATGATGTTAGACACAAGAGGAGCTGGTGGCTTAATGGCAAGTGGCATGAATTGGATGATGGGAGAGCCTGGGTTCGAATCTCATGACAAGCAAGGGAGTATTTATTTTGCGGACTGGAAGACTAGAGTTTGTGTTGGATTTAAACTCTACTGAAGAAGGGATCCCACATCGGAAAGCTAGCAAGAGGGAAGGTGAAAAGCTGGCTATATATGGAGCTATCTATGAGGAGAGGAAGCATACCTTGGTGGGCATTTTGGAATCGGAGCATTCAGAGCGCAGATTAGCTTCAGACTCCTATCAGGTGTGTATTTTGCACTACTCTAGCTGTAGAGTGGGAAATATCAAAATGTCGGTCACACGGCGATGGTAGCCACATGAGCGTGGGAGAGCACGTGTGGAAGCTTCAACGCGATAGTCTAGGCCACCATGAGTATTCTTGTGGGTTGACATTGTTTGGGCCACGATTTGGCGAAAGAGGCCAAGTGGTCCTGGGGGCCCATATGAATAAATTGTATGATTGTGTAGTAGATAGTGAACTGGTCTATGTGAATCTCATATTTGTGGCTAAATTTAGGCTAAATGGGCCACATGAACGTGTGGGTCCATTTAGGCTGAGAATGGGCCCAAGGCCCATTCGTATTGTTATCTTTGTTTAGAATATCTTGGTTTGCAAAATACCCTAGTTTTGAAATTATCGAAATACCCCTAGTTTGCAAAATTACTAAAATACCCTTGGTTTACGAAATTATCGAAATACCCCTAGTTTGTGAAATTATCGAAATACCCCTGGTTTGCAAAATTATCGAAATACCCTTGGTTTGTGAAATTACCAAAACATCCCTGGTTTGTAAAATTACCAAAATACCCCTAGAGGGTAAATTATCAAAATACCTTTGGTGGGTAAATTACTAAAATACCCTTGGTGGGTAAATTACTGTTATACCCTTAGGGGTTAATTAGTACGATTATGTGTATTCTGTTTAATTGGTTGTGGAGATAATTTATTTCATACATCATTTTTGATAAATGCTTTGCATACATGACATTTTGCATGAGATTGGGATATTGATGATCGGAGGAAGTGTAATTTGGTGGCTCTGTCACTATTTTGTTTTGGTGGCTATCCTACATAAATATTCTGTTATTCTGGTGGCCTTGCCACAAATTCTGTGATTAGCAGTTTGTCTGCCTCATTGGTGTGTAGTAAATGAGTGGGTCGATTTAGAAATCCCCACAAGTGTGTTGGGCTGGTACGAGGGTGTGTAGTGGATGGATTATTAGGTTGGGTTGCATACTATGTTGTATTATCATGCTTATAGGGCTAAGGCCTGATTATTATTGAATAGGGCTTCGGACCAGTCTACTTCTATATGGGCTTCGGCTTAATCTGCTTCTGTATGGGCTTCAGCCCAATCTGCTTCGGTATGGGCTCGGCCCCTTTTAATGATCGACTAGGGGAATTACAAACTGAGTTCTCGTAACTCACCCTTTGCTTTAACCTTGCAGGTAATCCCCAACCTTAGAGGATTTGGAGCTGCAGCGGACTCGGAGGTGGCAATACGCTTAGTTGTTAATAAACGGAACTTAGTAATTTTGGTTTGAAATTATTTTGGTTTATTCTATTTTGGGTTATTAATTTATGTAATATGGCCTTTGGGATTTTCTTTTAAGTTTCATTGGTAATTCTTTTAGTTATGAACTGCTAAACAATATAACATGGGTTTTTCAAAATGATAACTACCATTTTCAAATATCACGTTTCCGTAACTTTTAAAGTCAACTTCTACTACAAACAATGTTTTGAAAACAATATTATGTTTGCAAGGAAAAATAACTTTAAGCAAATTTTATTTGTTAAGCGATGAAAATCGAGGTTTTTCATTGAGAGAAAGTTTTTAAATTGAGGAAAGGGTTTTAAAGATCGTAAGGTTTATACAACCTTTTGATGTAACATGCCAGATTTAGGCCTAACTTCAAGGTCGGGTTTGGGGTGTTACATAGAGGTTTTGCACGACCTAGTTTTTCTCCTTAGGGTGCACTAGTTCTATTTGTAAAGAAGAAAGATGAATCAATGAGGCTGTGTATCGATTATCATCAGCTCAACAAGGTTATGATTAATAATAAGTGTCCTTTACCGATAATTGATGATTTGTTTGATCAGTCGAAAGGAGCAATCGTATTTTTGAAGATTGATATGAGATCAGGCTATTATCAGTTGAGAGTTAAAGATTTGGATGTGCCAAAAATAGTGTTCAGAACAAGGTATGGGAATTATGAATTTCTTGTTATGCAATTTGGATTAACAAATGCTCCTGTATATTTTATGGATTTGATGAATTGAATCTTTAGACCGTATTAGGACAGATTTGTAGTTGTATTCATTGATGACATTCTATTCTATCCTTGAGATGAGTCTGAGCATACTGAACATTTGATAATTGTTTTACAAACATTGAGAGACAAGCAATTGTTTGTTAAATTTAGGAAATGCAAGTTTTGGCTCCAAGAGGTTGGATTTTTGGGGCATATTGTTTCAGCAAAAGGTATACAAGTTGATCCAAGTAAGATTTTAGCAGTTATTGACTAGAAACCACCAAGAAATGTGTCTGAAGTCAGAAGCTTTCTAGGATTAGATGGCTACTATCGATATTTTGTAAAAGGGTTGTTAATGATTGCTGTTGTAACATCGCCAAACCCAGCCTAGACGTTATGATCGAATCTAGTGATGTCACATCAAGGACAATTCCAAACAATTTTGCTAAGTTAAAATTTAAGGCCTAAAAGCCAAAAATCCTTGAATCTTGTTAAATAGTGATAAAAGCCCATTTTATTATTTTAAGTATTCCAAAAATCATCTTTAAACATAAGAAATTTACTCAGGTTTAATAATTAACTAAATAGTTGAAACAGCAAAACTCAAAATCCAAAGTCAAATCGGAGTACAAGGCCTTATTACATCCGATGAAAATAAAGTAATTAAAATCTTGTCTTTTAAAACAAATAATTAAAGCTGTTAATTATCATGTAGTGTGGCAATCTTTGAGTCCTCTCCCACATCGAGCCGTTTACTAAGGATCACTTGAAACATTTAATAAAAAGGGTGTGAGTTCCAAAACTCAATGTGTACGACCCTTGGCAAACAATTCAATATGCATTATCACATTGGGCCTAAGCCCTATCAAAATCAGTGGTCTTGGGCCTTAGCCCACTACGACCTCATATCATATCACATGAAAACAAAGTTATGCAAAACCCTCCCCAAAAGTCCATCCGCTACACTCCATTTCCCTTCCAACCTTACACTCCTGTGGGGATTTCTAAATCGACCCACCCATCCGCTACACTCCAAAGGTAGCACCAACAGCGACACTACTCAACATTACAGTAAAGCTGCTAATCATATAATGGGCTTAAAGCCACCGGTGGATCTACGGTCGTCAAGTGACTATGCGATCCTCAAATTCTTCCTCCGTACCATAATTCCCACCCATATGCATCCTAAACAGAATATCATATGAATGCCGCATGCACATGAATAACATCCATAAAATTCATATTCATCACATAGGGGTATTTTAGCCATTTCACAATCAAGGGTATTTTCGTAATTCTACCCTACAAGGGTATTATTGTAATTCTACCATATAGGGTATTTTCGTAAATTTTCAAATCAGGGGTATTTTGGTAATCCTACAAATTAAGGGTATTTTGGTAATTCTACAAATTAGGGGTATTTTGGTAATTTCATAAATCGAGGGTATTATGGTAATTTTCCAAACTAAGGGTATTTTGGTAATTTTACAAACTAATGGTATTTTGGTAATTTTGTAAAAATTAAGGGTATTTTAGTAATTTTACAAATCTAAGGATATTTTGGTAATTTTGCAAAATAGGGGTATTTTAGTACTTTTATAAATAAAGGATATTTTAGTAATTTCCAAATTAGAGGCACTTGGTCCCTCTCGCGTTTTAGTTATAGACGTTTGCCCATTAATAAGTCCTTGCGGCTAAAGTGAACAGACACTATGCACCAGGTAGGATTCCAGAGAAGAGGAGGTGGGCCACTAGGATCACTTAAATACCAAGCTCTCTTTGGATCTGATCCTAGACATGCATATGTTTGTTGCCACACTTTAACCTAGCGACTTGTTCACGGACATGTTTAATTTTTAGCTTAAGTCTTATGCGGTTTAAGAGTTGTTCATAACTAGGCCTAAAGTCCATTAAACCCTAGCATACATGTCTACATTCCCATAAAGCCCATCAAGCCCATTTCACATTCATAAAGCCCCTTATGCCCAAATCACATCCTTATGGCCTATTAGGCCCAAATCTCATTCTTATGGCCTATTAGGCCCAAAACAGTTCCAGATCATGTAACATGCATGACTAACTCAATTCATATAACCAAATCAATCGATTTCATCAAACTTAGCCTCAAGACCCACCGAGCCCATTAAGCCACTTTTGACTTTTTGGCTTTTCGACATTGCCGATATCGTGTGTGTGTAGTGTTTGTACACACCTGGTCACTGCGACGTGCTATACTTTCCTTGATCTTGAACTTACAACCAACCAACCTTCAATCAATGACCCATACTTAATCAAAATATCCACCAAAAGCTAAAACCTTACCGTAACCTTACCGTGTGCCATCGGGTTCTAATAGCCCTTCATTGGCTACTAATTAAGAGTATCCCCTAGATTTGCACCCACGCATACATTATCAAAATTCGAATGACTCATAATCCATACAAATCACCCATAAAGATACACACATTCGGCCATTTATTTAACCCACAATCGAGTTGAGTACACTTACCCTTGCTAACAATCCTACCACGCTTGCGATCTTTGATCCTTACCCTTGTTAATACATGATTAACGACAATGAGAAGTTAGATAGCCCTTCGGCTTTTAACAAAACACACTAAGGGGTTAACCGAATACTTACCAAATCCACTTTCGATCACGCGGTCTAGATAGCTACTGAACAAGATTCGACTTTTAACCTTGACTGAGAGTAGGTAACAATTGATTTGTCATGGAGGAACAACCACAAAGATTCAGCGCTAATAGGGATTTTGACAAGAGAAGATAATGGTAATTCGACAAAAGAAATGTTTGTCTATGAGAGAATTTGGCAAAAAGGGGTTCGGCTAGAGGGAAAAATAAAATTTCGGCAAAGGAATGATGGTTTCTTTTTTGGTAAATGGAAGAATTCGGCTGAGGGGGAGAAAAGAAAAGTAGTGGAACCATTCAAAATATTTCGGCAATGGGAGAAAAGAATGAGGGGAAGAAAAGGAAGAAGGAATAGAACCCAAGGAACCTTTCAATGAATTCGGCACCCCCTTTTTATAGCCAAAGCCGAATCCTATCTTCCCCACAGTCCTATTCGGCACTAACTCTTCCCACTTTTCATCTCCTAATTTTTATCCCTGATAACACCTTAGCCTTATCCTAATTCCCCTCCAGTATCAGTTCCCCTTACCACTCAAAGACTCGAACACAAAAGTTCATATTCAACACAACTCTGGCCGTCCACCTATGCAAAATAAATGTAACACCCCAAACCTGGCCTAAACGTTACGACCGAATTTGGTATGTCACATGGAAAGGTTGTTAAAACTTCACAATTTTTTTTAAAAAAAAAAACTTCACGCTTTTTTTGTCATTTTGAATATCAAATTCGATTATAAGGTTTTATTGCAAATCATCATTTATAGTACTAATAGTTGAAAACAGGTTTCGTGAAACAAAAATCGAGACTAGTGAATTTTAGGAACGTGACATCTTGAAATTAGTGTTTGTTGTTCTGAGAAATTTCCTGAATTTATTTATTTATTTTCTTGTGTTTCGTTTATTAATATTTTGGAAAAAGGATTTCTTATATATTTTAGAAAATTTCATACTCAACTTATCATAATATATAATAACCGCATTAAAATCCAAAGAACACCGAATTAAAGTTATGGGGCCTTATTACATAAAATATTCACATATTAAAAAAAATAAGTTAAAGTAAAGAAAATGAAATTTACGAAAGAAATGCGCATAGCCACCTCAGAGTCGTCTCGGCTCCAAATCCTCAAACTAGGGATTACGTGCTAAATTAAGCATAGGGGTGAGTTACAAGAACTCAGTGTGCGTTTCCCCTTACAAACAATAACTGGGCCTAAGCCCACAAAAACATATTGGCCGAAGCCCATATGTATCGAACTAGGCTGTAGCCTTAACAACATGGCATAACAGATAGTGAATGCAATGCAACCTAGCCGAACCGCTCCTGTGGGGATTTCTACAATCAACCCTCCATCCGCTACACTCCTCATTGGTAATCATGCTGACAGTCATGCTACTCAAAGTCGATATAATATGATAGAGTCACCGATATATGTGGTACCAAACCACGAAAATGATGGGACAAAGTCACCGATATATGTGGTACCAAACCACTGAAAAAAACATGCCCCTTTTTATCATTAGCATATCCCAATCCCATGCAAACATATAATCATAATATAATGAATGCAACATATGTCATCGTAAATTGATTAACCAGAGCATCCATAAACTCATGCTAAGGTACTAAAATGACATATTCAAATAGATGACTAACCTGGTATCTCCAAATTATCCCCTATGGGTAACTCAGTAACCATCACCGATATTTCGGCTTTTAAGCAATACATATAATTGTTACTAATCATACAACTGAAGGTGTGAGAATTACACACCTGATTACACAAAGAACTAAACACTCTTGATCTTTTCTATTCTTACTATCGGGAATAACCACTATATGCATACCCCAAACGGATGTTGGCTCTCTACCGTAACCCGCGAAAAGTCTCAAACCGCCGACACAACACGTCGTTTGAACTTAGGAGCAAATACTACTAGTCCACTCCCCTCCTCAGTTGGACTAGCATTCGCATCCATCAAGAGAATCTTTGATCAGTACAGAAATTTCAGAGAGAACGATGGTTGTCTAATAAAAAGATTGGGTTAAGGCAACGAAAGAGAAAAAGGAATAGATAAACTGAAATCAATAGAACCTCCTTACCTTGGTCAAAAAATAAACCGAACACAGATAGACTTGGCTATAGATTCTGATTTCATACGAACATGCCACGGTAAGAGGAGATAAGAAGAGGTTAGCCGTGACTATCATTAAGAACAAAATAGCTATTTCGGCTATGATCACAACTGACTAAAAAATAGAGAAAGAATCAAAAGAGTTTCCATTACTCAAATTCGGCCAACACCAACTTACCAAGGTGTCCTAGATTCGACCACTGCTGACAAGAGTTCTGGCTTCCTATGAACGAATGAACACGCTTCAAAGTGAAAGGAGTACTAATATTCAGCCTAGAAATAAGAAAAATAAGAGGATGACTGCTTCGATCCTTTAAAAGAGAAGAGAAGATCATAAGAAAAGAGAACTCGTTACCTTGCACAGACAAAATTGATTGAGAAGAGACTTTCGACAAACCAATAGGGATGCTTCTTGATGCTTTGGCTTTCAACAAAAGATGAGAGATACGGGTTTATTTTGACACAAAAGGGGTTTCGGCTTATGAGTAGAACAAGACAAGGACAAAAAGAAAAGTGAAGGAAGTGGGCAACTCAGGTTCGGCTAACACCAAAACGAAAGAACAAATTGAGAGAAAGAGATGAGAAGTAGCAAGGTTTCGGCTAGGTAAGAAAAGAAATGATAGAAAGAGAGGTTCGGCTATGGTATTTCGGCAATCATAATGGTCAAAAGGGAGTGTTTTCAAAGAGAAAAGAAAAGGAAGCAAATAAAGGGTTGGGGTTTTGGCAATAAGAGAGGCAATAAAGAAAAATAAAATGCTCAACGAAAGAAGAATTAGTGACCAAAAAGGCACCCGAAATCTAGAGTATCAACTGTCGAAAATGCAAAAGTAGAACTAAGACTGCACAGAGAATTTTGGCACAACACCAAAAGGTTCAATTTTGCTCTCCTCTCACTAATGCCGAATTTTCCTTGCTACATACCTTATGGCCAAAATTTACCCCACCACCTCTCTAACATTCGGCCAACTCTCACTCCACCTCCCCACTTCCTTGATTTGCTCCTAGATTTGCTCCACCAAGTCCTCTTTATCCACCAATTTGAATTGCTTGACCAATTCAAACTCTCCAAGCTCCTCATGTCCATCCATTTGAATTTGTTGACTCATTCCACAACCACCATGGTAGAGTCCCAGCCGAAAGCCACCTCCTCCTTATTGAGCACCAAAAATTAAACTCCCAAGTGCAGCATATGGGAATCGAACTCCTCCCCCTCTGCTCCTACAAGTGACGCCAACCCCACTCCACCAAGACCTCCTTCCTTGTCATCAAACGCACATAATTACCCTTAAGGCCTACTTCCACAAGCTATCCCCTAAAGTGCCCTAAAAAGAAAAATTTTCCTAAAGCCCTGGCTCAAACCCGAGCCTCCCCAAGACCCCCAAACACACCAAAACAATAAGCATAGCAAGCCACATGTATGAGATAGTGCAAAATGTAGAATCTCTAATTTTAGGATGTTACAATTCTACCCCTTAAATAAATTTCGGCCTTGAAATTTACCTGTTCAAAAGAGATGAGGGTATTGTTGTTGCATCACATCTTCCAGCTCCCACGTTGCTTCTTCTGAACCCTGATTACGGCATAAAACCTTGACCAAAGGAACCAACTTTCCTCTCAACACCTCGACATCTCGGTCTAAGATGTGAACTGGTTCTTCTTCAAAAGACAAATCGGGTCTTACTTCAATTCCTTCAATTGGCACTATGTGAGACGGATCCGAACGATAGCGCCTCAACATTGAGACATGGAATACATTATGTATCTAACTAAACTCCGGAGGTAACTTATGCTGATAAGCCACTGGTCCCATACGTTTCAACACTCGATAAGGCCCGATGAATCTGGGGCTCAACTTGCCCTTTCGTCCAAACCTTAGAACCTTCTTCCACGGTGAAACTTTCAGAAAAACTCGATCACCCGCTGAGAATTCTATCTCTTTACGATTCAGATCTACATACGATTTCTGTCTGTCGGAACCTTCCTTCAATCGAGCCTGAACCAACTTAACCTTTTCCTCCTTCTCTGAGATCAATTCCAGACCCAACAACTATCGCTATCCCAACTCTGTCCAGCAGGTAAGGGTACGACACCTACAATCGTACAATGCCTCGTAGGGTGCCATCTGAATGCTGGGCTAATGTCTATTGTTGTACGTAAATTCTACCAACGGTAGTAAATCCTCTCAACTACCCCTAAAGTCGATTACACAGCCTTTTAACATGTCTTCCAAAATATGAATTACTCTCTATGACTGACCATCAGTCTGAGGATGAAACGCCGTACTGAAATCTATCCTCGTACACAAAGCTTCGTGCAACGCCTTTCAGAACTGCGATGTAAACCTAGGATCCCTGTCTGATATGATAGACATTGGTACCCCATGCAACCTCACTATTTCTTCCACATATAACTTGGACAACTTTTAAAGTGAGTAATCCAAACAAACTGGTATGAAGTGAGCGGACTTCGTTAATAGATCGACGATCACCCACACTAAATTTTTCTTAGTAGGCGTTAGGGGCAGCCCACTAACAAAGTCCATTATTATCCTCTCCCACTTCCATAGTGGAATCTTCACCAGCTGCAACAACCCTGAAGACAACTAATGTCCTGTCTTCACCTGTTGATATGTTAAACATCTACTCACAAACTCAGTAACTTCCCGTTTCAGACCAGGCCACCAATACTGTTCACGTAAGTCTCGATACATCTTACTTCCACTAGGATGCATAGCGTATGGGATACTATGCGCCTCCCGCAGAATGATCTGCCTCAACTCTAAGTCATTTTGCATGCACACCTTTCCACAAAAACACAATACCCCTTCATTGTTCAGATCAAAATCTCCTGTCTCACCACCTTTCACTTGCTAAAGTCGAGAACTTAACAATTCATCCAACAATTGCTTCTCTTTAATCTAACTTACCCATGTTGGGTTTATCTGAAGTTTCGCTAATAGACTACCGTCTTCATACAAACTAAGGTGAGTAAACATCGCCCTTAAATTTGATATCACCTTACGGCTCAACGCATCCGACATCACATTAGCTTTACCCGGATGATATTCAATCGAATAGTAGTAGTCCTTCAATAACTTAATCCATCTCCGCTGCCTTAAATTCAACTCCTTCTAGGTAAGGAGATATTTCAGGCTCTTATGGTCGATGTAGATAATCGACTTTTCTCCATACAAGTAGTGTCTTCAAATCTTCAAGGCGAACACTACCGCAGCTAGCTCCAAATCATGAGTGGGATAATTCACTTCATGTGGTCTTAATTATCGAGACACATGCGCTACTAATTTCCCTTCTTGCATTAGCACACATCCTAACCCTGTGTGTGATGCATCACAATAGACAACAAACTCCTTCCCAGCCTCAGGCTGAATAAATTCTGGTGCCTCAGTCAAAATCCTCTTTAGCTTCTCAAAGCTCTCCTACTGTTTAACAGTCCATATAAACAGTATCCCTTTCTGTAATAGCTTGGTTAATGGTTCAACAATCACCGAGAATCCCTCAACGAACCTTCTATAGTACCCAGCTAACCCATGAGAACTTTGAATTTCTGCTACGGACTTCGATGACTTCCAGTCTAGAATAGCTTCGATCTTCCGGGGATCAACCCTAATCCCCTCCGCAGAAATAACATGCCCCAAAAAGGTAACTTCCTTCAGCCAGAATTCACATTTCTTTGAATTTGACATACAGTTGCTTCTCTCTCAAAATCTGCAGAACTATCCGAATATGCGAATCATGCTCCTCATTAGTCCTTGAATATACCAAGATATCATCTCTGAACACCACAACAAATCGATCCAGATAGAGTTGGAATATCCAGTTCATCATATCCATAAATGCAGCTGGTGCATTCGTTAACACGAACGACATCACTAAAAAGTCGTAGTGTCCATAACATGTTCGAAAAGCAGTCTTATGAATATTCGCCTCCTTAACCTTTAGCTGATGATACCTAGATCTCAAATCTATCCTCGAGAACATCGAAGCTCCTCTTAGCTGATCGAACAAGTCATCAATCCTTGGCAACGGGTATTTGTTCTTAATCATCAACTTGTTCAATTGACGATAGTCAATGCACATTCGCATTTTAAGTCCACGGTCCAACACCGACTTGGCCGTGTTGATAAGTCAGTATACCTATAGTTTTGTACTACGATCTTGAAAAACCATAAAAGTAGCAGAGTGTCTAATTAACTAATGAATGATTGTAGAAGGATTGGAAGATACTTTGTATACGTATGATGAAAGTCTCGAGTGTTCGGGCATCCAATTAATATTAGATTGGATAGATAATTTGCTTTTACTTAATGAGGGACACCAAAGAAAGAATAAGTCTTATTATTGATACATGTGAGTAACATTCTTTTGATACTTCCAAAAGTGTTACTGCGCATTTTGCTTGTGCTTAACATATTTTAGGCCCACATTTAGTATGCTTTTGGATGATTTAGCCCTTTATTTATGTAAAAAGGTGCTCTTAATCCTTTCTTTTCATGTTTTTACTCAGGAAAGCACCCGAAGACGAAAAGAACAAGAAACGGGCTTAAAACGAGCCAATTTGGGCCAAAGAAGAAATCGACACGGCCTAGACTTCAAGCCACACGACCTTGCCTCAACAATAAACTAAGACACGGCCATGCCACGATTTACACGACCGTGCCCATCGAGACACGGCCTAAAAATGATCTACACGGACGTGTACCATGGCTGTGCCCTTGCCGCGGGAGAGAGCAATTTCACTCGGATTTGGATACTTTGAGGCAAAGAAACACATTTCAAAGCCTATTCAAACACTGAGTAAGAAGTATACTTGAATCAGGACACTTAGAGGCCAAGTAAAGCATTCCAAAAGTCTATATAAACACCCTAAGTGTAACCTGATAGAGAGTCATTGAGCGAGGCCAAAGAGCTGAAGCCAGAGCAGTTCTATTTAGGGAATTACTCGAAGATAGCCAGCTGATCCATCTCAAGGAGTTGAAATTCTGCTCAAGACGGCAGATTTCTGCTTCAATTCCTTTAGGGGGTTTTATGGATTTCTTATGTTTTTTTTTTCTTTTCTCTTGAGATGTTTTCTTTATTCATTATGAACTAAACCCTTTAGATACCTGAAGGGGATGAAACCTAGGTGAATCTTGTTATTATTTTTTGAATTATATGATAAATACTTAGTTTGTTCTTAATTGTGCATGCTTAATCCAAATCTGATGTGCTTAGGTGGAGGAGGAATAGACCCTGCTTGAGAGCAGATCTAGCATAACTAAGCGGAGTTGACCGCACGCCTAGAGATAGGGTGACGAGATTTTGCCGGATTAGGGTGAAACTTAATATGGGAGCCCATAGATCGATTTACTTCTATTCTAGGGGGTTATTATAAGAGAACTAGAGTTCCACTATTTAACCTAGGGTTAGACGTTATTTGCCTCGAGTGAGGCTTTAATATACATTAGGGATCCTTATGGATCAAACTAAGTGAAAAAATAATATGGTTTAGTGTTAAATAACAAGTGATGTCTAGGTGGATTCTTCCTAAGGATATCGTCGTGATCAGCTGAGTTTTTCATCAAGTTATCTCCCAATTTGTTCTTTTTGTCTTTGTGATTTTAGCTTAGTAGTCATTAAATTAGATTAAATCAACCAATCACACCATATTTTAGGCTAAATAATAAAAATAAATTAAGTATTAGTACTTTTAGTTGCTTTGGGTTTGACAATCCGGTCTTGCCTAAGCTATACTACTGTTCGATAGGTACACTTGCCTATAATCGTTGTCAGAGTTAGTTTCCAAGTTTGATCATATTCTTTATAAATTTTAAATCTCGACAAAACAACGATCAAGTTTTTGGCGCCATTGCCGGGAAGTAAAATATTAAGAAAGCTCTATTTTTATTACTTTAGACATTATTTTTTTTATTTTTATTCTGCAACTTATTTTATTTTACTTTATTGTTTTTAGTAATTTTCTTTCTTTCTTTCTTTTCCATTAGGTACCTCTAGTTTATAACTAGAAGGAACCCGAGAGGACCATTTGTACACGATAGTGATATCGAAGCTACCGCACGTAGGAATCGCAAAGAAATCAGACGAGCCCTAACTTACACAGAGGAACATCAAGAAGACAGATCCAATCCTACTGAAGGGATGGACGATAATAACCCACTAACACCTGATGTGCAAGAAAATAATGCTCCACGCACAATGTTTGATTATGCTAAACCGCATTTGACAGGAGTGAAATCGAGTATTGTTAGGCCTACTATAGCCACTAATAATTTTGAATTAAAGCCTAACACAATACAAATGATTCAACAATTTGCTCAATTTGATGGTTTGTAGGACGAAGATCCAAATGGTCATGTAGCTAATTTCTTAGAGTTCTGTGATACCTTCAAAATAAATGACATTTCTGATGATGCCATACGTCTTCAGTTATTTCCCTTTTCATTAAAGAATAAGGCCAAACAGTGGTTGTACTCGTTATCTCGAGGATCAATCCCTACATGGGACCAAATGATCGAAATTTTTTTTATTAAAGTATTTCCCACCGGCCAAAACGGCCAAATTATGGAATGATATCTCTTCTTTTATGCGGATGGATTTAGAGACATTATATGACGCATGGGAGAGATACAAGGATCTCTTGAGAAGGTGTCCACACCATGGTCTACCCTTGTGGCTACAAGTCCAAACTTTCTATAATGGTGTAAACCCCTCAACAAGGCAACTAATCGATTTAGCCACTGGTGGAACCCTAAATAACAAAACTCCTGAAGTAGCCTACGAGTTCATTGAAGAGATGTCACTGAATAACTATCAGTGGCAAGTTATAAGGACAAAATCGACAAAACCAGCCGGAGTTTACAACCTCGATGTAGTGACCATGCTATCAACACAGGTAGAGATGATGAATTAAAAGCTTGATAGTTTTTGTTCTTCGTAGGTACATCCAATCATGCAGTGCAACACCAGTGGGACTGTGGCAAATCCTAAGTACCCACCCTACTAACCGGACGCAGAGAACGAACAGATGAACTATATAGGTAATAATTTCAGATCCAATAATAATCCTTATAGTAACAACTATAATCCAAGTTGGAGGAACCACCCAAATTTTTCATGGGGAGGCCAAGGAATTCAAGGAAATCAAAGACAACAACCTCCTCCAAATTTCCAAAATCATCCATACCAGCAAGAGAAGAAGCCAAACCTCGAAGAGATGCTAACAAAATTCATGGAAAACACAGAAAATTGCTTCCAAGAAATTGAGAAAACAATTAAAAGTTCATAGATCTGAGCTTTAAGTTCTACCAGCTCCTTCGGTGCCATCCTATATGGGGCGATGGACACCGGAGCTGTTCCCAGAAGTAGATCAATACCGAACTCCACCTCGCGATCTAGAGGTAACCCTGGAAGCTCTTCTGGAAAGACATCCGAGAACTCATTCACCATTCTAACATCCCTTATAGGCAATTCTTTGTCCTTCAAAGCACTAATAAAAGCTAAAAATGCCTCACACCCTTTTGCACCATCCTTTTAGCCTTTAGTGCAGGCACCACATTGGACAGGTAATTCCTTCTCTCACCTACCACAAGCACCTCCTCATCCTCGAAAGTCTTCAATATCATGTGCTTAGCAGCACAATCCATGTTTGCCCGATGCTTAACTAACCAGTCCATACCTAAGATCAAGTCAAACTCTCGAATGGCAATTCCATCAAGTTTGCCAGAAACACTACCCCTTGAAATTCTAAAGGCACACTCTTAAATAGTTTGTTCACAATCACAGATTGTCCTAGAGGGCTAACCACAGATATTTCCAGAGTCCTAGATATAGTACAGGCAACATAAGAATGTGTAGACCCAACATCTATCAAACCTGTAAAGGGTGAATCAAATATGAAAAATGTACCGATTATGACGTCCGGTGCGTTGCCATCCTCATGACATCTAGTCATATAAACCAGCCTTGGATATCTTGCGTCTGTACTACCAGCACCTCTACTCGGTGCTTCACGCCCTTGACAAACTTTCGTTTCCTCCTCGAACTGGACCACAACCTCTCGGTGGCTGCTGCCCACCTCTTCTGGCTGTGCATAACCCTGACTCACCGATCGCGCCCTAGCCAACTCTTGTGGACAGTCCTTTATCAGATGGTCCATAGATTTACACTTGAAACATCCTCTATTTCTTACCCAGCACTCCCCTGAATGTAATTTCCCACATCGAGCACATGGTCCAGATTGACTAACAGTAACAGGCATCGCAACTCGACCCGGCCCCTCAGACTTAGGCCTCTTTTGGAAGCCCCCAACAGATCCTGACGAACCAAAATTCCTTTTGTTCTTACCCTCATCCTTATCCTGATTCTGCCTCTCAGACCGCTTTACCTCTTTAGCTATTTTTCATTCTCAACTAGAATAAAAAATCTCTTTCCCGCTATGGAGCTATCAGAACCCGCAGCTCATCCCGCAGACCATCCTCGAACCAAACACAATGCTCATAGCCAGTTTCAACAATACCCTAGGCATAACGGCTCAAACGCAGGAACTCTGCCTCGTATTCAACCACAGATTTACCCACTTGAACTAGATTCAGAAATGCTTTTCTCTGGGCATCCACATAGCTTAGCCCAACATATTTTCCATGGAACGTTGTCTTAAAGAAATCGCAGGTAATACGATCCATTGGAGTACATTCTCTTATCGTGAGCCACCACTGGTATGCCTCATCTCGAAGAAGAGACACTACTCCCTTCAACTTTTCCTCTGCGGTACAGTCTAGATCGTCCATGATTCGCTCGACTGCTTTCAACCAAAACTCCGCTACGTTTGGAGCTACAATAGAAATACCTCCAAATACCTCGGCCCTATTTGCCCGAGTCGCTCAGGGATAGATTTCTAGACTACCGATCCAGCGCTTGCCCTAGCAACCTGTTCCAACAATCACAGCATAGCTTGGGACAAAGCATCGTCCCCTCCAAATTGGTCCTGAGACCCTACTTCCATTACTGGTGATGCTGGCACTTCGCCTTTTGCCCCATGGCCTGATTCCGAGGGTCCAGCCTCCACATCTCAGCCTCTACCATGTCCGAGTGTACCACGTCCACGTCCTCTAGTGCTCATGATTACAGAATCAACTTAATATGATTAGAAATTTTATGAATTAGTACATTATTCCATTCTTTATTAACGGATATCTTATGAATATAGATTTAAAAGTAGCTTTCGTAAATCGTATTTCTAGAGGTCTCAATCTCTAAAATTTTATCTCTTATAACTAAAAATGACAACACAATAAAAATCAATCAAAATCAAAAGACTTACAGTACAGATTTGGGCCGGAGACTCGGTATGCCATACTTGCAGAAAGACATATTTTTCTAAACCAACTTTCAAACCAATTTTGGAAAAAAAAATTTTGAATCCATTTCACAGTAGAGTTTTGCAACCAAGCTCTGATACCATAACTGTAACACCCCAAACCCGACCTAAACGTTACGACCGGATCTAGTATGTCACATGGAAAGGTTGTTAAAACTTCGCAAATTTTTTTAAAAACAACTTCGCTTTTTGTTTTCATTTTGAATATCAAATTCGGTTATAAGGTTTTCTTGCAAATCATCATTTATAGTACTAACAGTAGAAAATAGGTTTTGTGATACGAAAATCGAGACTAGTGAATTTCAAGAACGTGACATCTTGAAATCAATGTTTGTTGTTCTGAGAAAATTCCCAAAATTATTTATTTATTTTCTTGTGTTTCGTGTAATAATATTTTGGAAAAATGATTTCTTATATATTTTTAGAAAATTTCATACTTAATCTATCATAATATATAATAACTGTATTAAAATTCCAAAGACAACTGAATTAAATTTACGGGGCCTTATTACATAAAATATTCCCAAATTAAATAAAAATAAGTTACAGTATAGAAAACAGAATTTACGAAAAAAATGCGCATGGCCACCTTAGAGTCCGCCTCGGCTCCAAGTCCTCGAACTAGGGATTACCTACAAAATTAAGCAGAGGGGTGAGATACAAGAACTCAGTGTGCATTTCCCTTATGAATGATAACTGGGCCTAAGCCCACAGAAATAGATTGGCCGAAGCCCATATGTATCGAACTGGGCCGTAGCCCTAACAACATGGCATAACAGATAGTGAATGCAATGTAACCCAGCCCAACCTAGTATTCCATCCGCTACACACCGCTCCATATGTCCAACCTCAACACACATGTGGGGATTTCTACAATCAACCCTCCATCCACTACACTCCTCATTGGTAGTCATGCTGATAGTCATACTGCTCAAAGCCAATATAATGTGACAGAGTCATCGATATTTGTGGTACAAAACCACGATAATGATGTGACAAAGTCACCGATATATGTGGTAACAAACTACTAAAAAAAACATTGCCCCTTTTTATCATTAGCATATCCCAATCCCATGCAAACATATAATCATAATAAAATGAATGCAACATATGTCATCGTAAATTGATTAATCGAGCATCCATAAACTCATGCTAAGGTATTAAAATGACATATTCAAATAGGTGACTAACCTGGTATCTCCAATATTACCCCTATGGGTAACTCAGTAACCGTTACTGATATTTCGACTTTTAAGTAATACATATAATTGTTACTAATCATACAAGTGAAGGTTTGAGAATTACACACCTGATTATGGAAGAACTAAACACTCCTAATCTTTGTTATTATCACTAGCGAGAATAACCATTTTCTGCCTATCCCAAACGGATGTCGGCTCTCTACCGTAACCCGGCAAAAAGTCTCGAACCACCGACACAGCATGTCATTTGAACTTAGGAGAAGAGACTACGAGTCCACTCCCCTCCTTAGTTTGACTAGCACTTGCATCCATGAAGAGAATCTTTGATCAGTACAGAACTTTTAGAGAGAACGATGATTGTTGAATAAAGAGATTGGGTTAAGGCAACGAAAAAAGAAAAAGGATAGATAAACCGAAATCAAGAGAACCTCCTTATCTGGGTCAAAGAATGAACCGAACACAGATAGACTTGGCTATAGATTCTGATCCGATGCAAACATGCCACACTAAGAGGAGAGAAGAAGAGATTAGCTGCAACTATCATTAAGAACAAAATAGCCATTTTGGATATGATCACAACCGACTGGAAAATAGAGAAAGAATCGAAAGAGTTTCCATTACCTAAATTCGACCAACACCAACTTACCAAGATGTCTGAGATTCGGCCACTGCTAACAAGAGTTCCGGCTTCCTACGAACGAATGAACACACTTCAAAATAAAGGGAGTACTAATATTCAGCCTAGAAAGAAGAAAAATAAGAGGATGACTGCTTCGATCCTTCAAAAAGAGAAGAGAAGATCACAAGAAAAGAGAACCCATTACCTTGCACAGACAAAATCGATTGAGAAGAAACTTTCGACAAACCAACAGGGATGCTTATTGATGCTTGACTTTTAACAAAAGATGAGAGATACGATTTTTTTTGACACGAGAGGGGTTTCGGCTTATGAGTGGAGCAAGAGAAAGACAAAAAGAAAAGTGAAGGAAGTGGGCAACTAGGTTTGGCTAACACCCAAATGAAAGAACAAATGGAGAGAAAGAGCTGAGAAGTAGCAAGGTTTCGGCTAGGTAAGAAAAGAAATGATAGAAAGAGAGGTTCGGCTATGGTATTTTGGCAATCACAATGGTCAAAAGGGAGTGTTTTCAAAGTGAAAAGAAAATGAAGCAAATGAAGGGTTGGGGTTTTGACAATAAGAGAGGCAACAGAGAAAATAAAATGCTCAACGAAAGAAGAATTAGTGACCAAAAGGGCACCCGAAATCTAGAGCATCAACTGCCAAAATTGCAAAAGAACAACTAAGACTGCACAGAGAATTTCGGTAATGTAACACCTTACCCGTGTGCAACTCCGAAATAGGGTTCGAGACGTTACCGTACTTCAACATTCATAGTCATACAAAATTGGGTTACCAAATTTCAACCAAAATTTAAAACTTTTCAAACACATGCCAATACTCAAAGGATAATGGGCCGATAGTGTGATGTTGCCTCCGACGATCTCCAACCCTGGGCTAACCTGAAAAAACTAAAAGAAATGGAAAGGAGGGAGTAAGCTTTACGCTTAGTAAGCTCGCATGAAAATAACAAGCAATGCAACAACATGCTATTTTCATATTCTTCCTATTTATTCAAATTTCAGTTAAGATGTTTTCTTGAGTCACAATCATTAAATTATTTATATCTTGAGTTACGGAACTCCAAATTATGATCCGTAAATTTTCTCTGAAATTGGACTCTCATATCTTCTTACCATAAAGTTTCCAGAATTTTTGGTTTAGCCAATCAATACAGTTTATTCAATAAAGATTCCCTAGTTTTACTATTTGACTATTCTGACCTCTCTTCACTACGAATCAATTTTCTCCTTGTACAGAGTTCATATGACCTTCTTATTTAGTTGAATTGAAAATAAACTCATTCAGGATTTCATGCATATAAATTATATCCCACAATTATTTTTGTACAATTTTTAAAGATTTTTCAAAGGCAGAATAAGGGATCACGTAATCATTCTGAACCAGTCTCACAGAAATTCAAATATCTCAAAATATACGAATCATTTTTCGTGAATTTTTTCAAATTCACGTCACTGCTACTGTCCAAAGCAGTTTTATTGTAAATTTTTGCTATCTCTCACTTTAGTTGTGTTCATCACTTGCCTATACCAATCTTTCCAATTTTCGATCACATATCTAGCATATTGTTCATACGTACATTTTCCACATTTCTCAATTGGTCACATTCACACTTGCACTTATTCATAACATGATCGTATTCAATTACACTTAGTCGTAATACGATCACATGTATTTTCACTTAGTCAATTTCCCGCTAAACTCAATGGAATAATAAGAGATAGACAGTGGCCTGCACATAGTACCACCCTTGTAGCCGAAGCTATATGGTACACATAGTAGCCTGCACATAGTACTACACATAGTGGCCTGCACTTAGTACCACACATGTGATCGAAACTATCGGGTATGCATAGTAGCCTGCACTTAGTACTACACATGCGACCTATCCGTCTGGTACACGTAGTAGCCTGCACTTAGTACTACACACGTGACCTAAAACCATCTCGTAGCTCTCTTGTACACATAGTGGCCTACATTTAGTACCACACATGTGACCTAGCTACCTCATTCGTATCTTTTCTATTCTAAAGGTTCAACCGGGAATTCTCACTTTTCAACATTTTACCAATTCATAAATTTTCATGCCATCATTTTATACAACTATCATACATTCATAAAACAAGCATTTAGGCATATTATGGGTTTACTTTAGGTTATTCAAACTTGTCAAAATCTCATCGAGTACAACCATGTAGCAACTCATACAACCTATGTAATATTAATTTAACATTTAATTCATGTAACATTAATTTTCCATTCAATTTCACATAACACAACAAACATCACATTTTCCATACCATACATCAACTTCTCATAAATATATAAATCATACAATTTATGTCATATCAATAGAGAATTACAATTCAAGCATGGTGTTGCATTATTATTAACACATGAACTTGCCTCGAATGCCGAAACGACCATTTTACCAACTTTCTCGATTTTTGATTTTCCCCCAGTTCTAGGTCCAAATCTCATTTTTCGGGGTCTAAAACATCACGTTTCACTTATTTAATAATGCACTACTCAGAACAATCCCTAACTCGAACTTTTGAAAAATTACAATTTTGCCCCTAAACTTTTGCATAATTACGATTTTGCCCCTAGGCTCGAAAATTAAACTTTATTCCTTTTTCTTATGTTTCATGACATGCTGAACATTTTCCCGTCTATAACAACTTCAAATTCTTACTATAACACATAATTATGAACAATAACAACTTTTACCAATTAGCTCGTTTTACTCGTTTTCACCAAAAATCACTTAGTAAAAATCATTCCTCTACTCATAAACTTGCATAAACTACCATCAAACATCAAAATACACAATTATCCATCATGGGTAAAATTTTTTACTTTAACTATATCTCAAAATATGGTTAGAAATATGTAGATTAAGGTACAAGGATTTCAAAAATATGAAAATAAATAAAAACGAGACAAGAACGAACTTACTATTGAGCTTGGAAAGCTTGGACAAAACCTCAACAATGGCTTCCATGGTATTTTTGGCAGCAACATAAAAGAATGATAAAGATGACATCTTTTTTTTGTTAGGCTATTTTGGCTTTATATGCCAAATTACTAAAATACCCTTAATGCATTTCTTAGATATTTTACCACACAAGCCCATTTTTGTCCAAACTTTTAGAATTTGATAAAATTGCTATTTAAGGGCTCCTAATTCATAATCCAAAGCAATTTCAAACAAAAAGCTTCTAGAACATGCATTTTGCAACTTATTCAATTTAGTCCTTAAAGACTAATCGAGCACCTTAAACATATAATTTCTTCATGAAATTTTCACACAAGCATGTAAACATATCATAGACATTATAATAATCATAAAATAATTATTTCTACCTCCAATTCGTGGTCTCAAAACCACTGTTTTGACTATGCCCTAATTCAGGATGTTACATTTCTCCCCCCTTTAAGGATTTTCGTCCTCGAAAATCTTACCAGAAGAGTGGTTTAGTTCCTCATAACCTTTACTATCTCATAATTAGTGCTAAAGAACTTTTATTTTAGCCTTCATTAAAATGCAAGGTGATAAACCGTAAAAGCAACATATTTTAACCCTATATTTGGTATGCTTTTGGATGATTTAGCCCTTGATTTATGTAAAAAGGTGCTTTTAATCCTTTCTTTTCATGTTTATACTCAAGAAAGCACTCGAGGATAAAAAGAACACAAAACGGGCTTAAAACGGAGTAATTGGACCTTAGCAAGAAACCAACATGGCCTGGCCCAAAGCCTACACGACCGTGTCTCGACGATTACCTAGAGCACGGTCCAACTCACGAGTTGCACGGCCGTGCATCATCTCATTACCACACACAGGCATGCCTGGTGATCAACATGGCCGTGCCCAAAATGATAGAATCAAGGCACGACCCAACCTTGAAATACGGCGTGTGCCATGGGCTCTAATTGAATAAGCAATTTTGAATTGGATGCTTGAAGCCAAAAACATACTCCTAAGTCTACTCAAACACCCTAATAGTAATTCTACTTGAAGGGATACTTAGGAGCCAAGTATAGCATCCCAAAGCCTATATAAACAACCCAAGGCAGACATTAAAGGGGAGCTTTTTTGGTAGAGGCTTTTAGGCTGGAGCATTCATCTTTTAGGAGTCACACGAAGATAGCCAGTTGATCCATCTCAAGAAGTCGAACTCCATCAAGACGGAGGATCTCTCTTCAATTCCTTAGGGGTTTTAGGGAGTTCTTATGTTTTGTTTATTCTTTACTCTTGAGATGTTTTCATATTTAGTTATGCACTAAACCCCCTGAAGGGGATGAAACTTATAATGGATTTTGTTATTTGATTTCTAAATTATATGATAAGTACTTGGTTTGTTCTTAATTATGTTGCTTAATTCAATCTGATGTGCTTAGGTGGAGGAGGAATAGACCCCGCCTAAGAGTAGATCTAGGGTAATTGAGCGGAGTTGATCGGCCACCTAGAAATAGGGTTACGAGATTTTGCCGGATTAGGGTGAAATCTAATATGGGAATCCATTGATCATTTTATTGCTTCCTCAGGGGTTATTATAAAAGAACGAGAGTTCCACTAATTAACTTAAGGTTAGACGTTATTCGCCTCGAGAGAGGGTTCAATATAGGTTAGGGACTCACGGATCAAGCTAAGTAAAGAAATCATATGGTTTGGGGAATAAATAATAAGTGAAGTCATAGGTGGATTCTTCCTGAGGGTATCGTCTTTATCAACCGAGTTTTCTTAAAGTCTTTCTCCAATTCATTCTTTTGTCTTTGCATTTAGTTTAAGTGTTTCGTTAGTTTAAGAATCCAATCACTCCATATTTTAGGCTAAATAATAGAAAGAAAGTGAGTAGCAGTACTTTTAGGTTCCTTTGGGTTCGATAAGAAATTCTTGCCTGAGCTATGCTATTGTTCGATAGGTGCACTTGCCTCTATTGTTGTCGCAATCAGTCTACAGGATCGATCATTCTTTATAAATATTAAAACTTAACTGTTTGACACTATCAAGTTTTTGGCGCGTTGCCGGGGAACTCTAAAATGTTAAGAAAGCTCTATTTCTATTGCTTTAGCCATTATTTTTATTTTTAAATTTCTCTTTTATACATATATTTTTGTTTTTGTTTTTCTAAATTTCTTCCTTTCTTTTCATATCAGGCACCTCTAGTTTATGACTAGAAGAAACCGAGAGGACCATTAGAATCTGAAAGTGACATTGAGGCTACCGCTTCATGAGAAATCGAGAGAAATAAGACGAGCTCTAGACTATCAAAGAGAAGAACAAAGAAAGATCCAATCCTCTTGAAGGGATGGACGAGAACAATCCACCAAATATGCAAGAACAAATGCTCGCATACTATGTATGATTATGCTAAACCTAATTTGACAGAGCGTAATCTAGTATTGTTAGGCTGCTACATCTACTAATAATATTGAATTAAAGCCTAGCGCAATACAAATGATTCAACAATTCGTTCAATTTGATGGTTTGCAGGATGAGGATCCAAACACTCATATATCCAATTTTTTAGAATTCTGTGATAACTTCAAAATAAATGGCATTCCTGACGATGCCATACGTCTTCGATTATTTCCTTTTTCATTAAGGAACAAAGCAAAGCAGTGGTTGAACTCGTTACCACGAGGGTCAATCACCACATGGGATCAAATGACCGAAAAGTTTCTATTAAAATATTTTCCACCAGCCAAAATGCCTAAATTTAGGAATGATATATCTTCTTTTGCGCAGAATGATGCACAAACATTATATGATGCATGGGAAAGATATAAGGATCTCATAAAGAGATGCCCACACCACGGATTACCTTTGTGGCTTCAAGTCCAAACCTTCTACAATGGTGTGAATTCCCCAACTAGGCAAATGATTGATTCATCAGTCGGTGGAACTCTGAATAATAAAACTCCTAAAGCGGCTTACGATTTTATTGAGGAGATGTCATTGAACACCTATCAATGGCAAATTACAAGGGCTAAACCGACAAAATCAGCCGTAGTTTTTAACATAGATGTAGTGACAATGTTGTCAACAAAAATAGAGTTAATGAATAAAAAAGCTTGATAATTTATGTTCTTCACAGGTACATCCAGTCATGCAATGCGAAGCGAGCGGGAATGTGGCAAATTCTGAGCACCCACCTTATCAACTAGGAGCAGAAAATGAGCAGACAAACTATATAGGTAATAATTTCAGATCTAATAATAATCCTTATAGTAACACTTACAATCGAGGTTGGAAGAACCACCAAAATTTTTCATGGGGAGGACAAGGAAATCAAAGGAAGCAACCCACTCCAAATTACCAAAATTAGCCCTATCCATAGGAAAAGAAGCCGAGTCTTGAAGAGATGCTAAAAAAGTTCATGGCAGCTATAGATTCTCGTCTCCAAATGACGGAAGCAACACTTGATGAACAACAAATCTTACTCAAGGAAATCAAGACTCAGGTGGGAGAGCTCATTACGTCAGTGGGAATACTTACTGAAGACAGAAATTTCTTTCAAAGACACAGAGCAAGTAAGGGCAGTCACTCTAAGGAGTGGTAAAGAGCTAGTTGGACCACAAAGAGAGACACCACATGATGTCATCAAGAAAAAAAAATAGAAGTTGAGAACAACAATACATTGCATAGAGAGAATAGAACACAAATTCCATATCCAAAAAAATTGAAGAAAGAAGAATTGGATGCTCAATACGGTAAGTTCCTTAAACTCTTTAAACAAATACATATTAACTTACCTTTCATTGAAGCTATTTCCCAGATGCCCAAATATGCAAAATTCTTAAAGGAACTTCTCACAAACTAAAGGAAGCTTGAGGAAGTATCAAAGGTGGAGCTTAATGAAGAATGTTCAGCCCTTCTCCAAAATAGACTACAACGGAAGTTAAAAGATCCAGGGAGTTTCACTATTCCCTGCTTAATTTGTAGTTTAAACATCACGAAAGCCTTAGCAGATCTAGGCGCTAGTATCAACTTAATGCCTTATCGATTGTTTAAACGGCTAGATCTTGGGGAACCAAAACCCACTAGGATGAGCATTCGATTAGCGGATAGATCTATTAAATATTCTAGAGGGGTTATTGAAGACGTCTTGGTAAAAATTGATAAATTTATTTTTCCCGTTGATTTCGTTGTGTTAGACATGGATGAAGACATTAATGTTCATTTAATCTTAGGGCATCCTTAGAGCTATTATTGATGTAGGGGATGGAAAACTAGCATTAAGGATAGGTGATGAAGAAATTATTTTCCAAATTTATGATGCCATGCGATATTCTAAAGAGCAAGATGATTCCTATTATTTTGTTGACACTACTGATCATATTATTAAAAATTCATTACAGGAATTCCTGTAGGATGACACGATGGAATTGTGTCCACCTCAAGGAGAGGGGGAAGAGGACGAAGGTAATGAGATTAGTTTGAATACATCGTCATTCAGACAAATGAAAGAAGAGAACATTGAAGAAGATGCATATTAAAACAAAAACCCTCCATCGAAGAGCCGCCCAAATTGGAATTAAAATAGTTACCAAAACATTTAGAATATGCATTCCTCAGGGACAATTCAACATTACCAGTAATCATCTCTTTAGAACTAGGCCCCAAGGAAAAGGAGGAGCTGATAAAGGTACTAAGAGAACACAAGAAAGCCATAGCTTGGAAAATTTTTGACATCAAGGTAATAAGCCTCGCATTCTACACTCACAAAATTTTAATGGAAGAAGAATATAAACCGTGTGTGCAACCTCGGAGACGATTAAACCCCAACATGAAAGAAGTGGTCAAAGTTGAGGTAATTAAACTTCTAGATGCAGGAATAATTTATCCTATTTCTGATAGCACTTGGGTAAGTCCTGTACAGGTAGTTCCAAAGAAAGGAGGAATGACGGAGTGCCCAACTAAAAGAATGAGTTAATTCCCACAAGAACGATTCTGAGTTGGAGAGTCTCAGATAGGCGTAAAAAGTGAATGATGCCACCGAAAAGATCACTTTTTCTACCCTTCATTGATCAAATGTTAGAAAGACTATCTGGGCATATGTACTACTGCTTCTTGGATGGACTCTCCAGTTATTTCCAAATTCCCATAGCTCCTGAAGACCAAGAAAAGACAACATTTACATGCCCATACGGTACGCTTGCTTATCGAAGAGTGCCCTTTGGATTAGGTAATGCTCCTTCCACTTTTCATCGTTGTATGTTGGCAATATTTCATGAACTCGTAGAGGACAACATAGGGATATTTCTGGATGATTTCTTGGTATTCGGTAATTCTTTCCAACTTTTCCTTAAAAATTTAAAACAAGTTCTAATTAGATGTAAAGAAACAAACCTTGTTCTGAATTGGGAAAAATGCCACATTATGGTTAGAGAAGGGACTGTTTTAAGACATAAGATTTCTAGAAAAGGGATTGAGGTAGATAAAGCGAAAATTGAAACCATAGAAAAATTACCTCATCCTAGTTCATTGAAGGCTATTAGAAGCTTCTTAGGACATGCATGTTTTTATAGAAGGTTCATTAAAGACTTTTCTAAAATAGCTAAGCCTTTGACAACATTACTAGAAAAAGATGTCCCTTTTAATTTCAATCAGGAATGTTTAGATGCATTTAATGTCCTTAAAGATAAATTAATAAATGCACAAATTATAATCGCGCCTGATTGGAATTTACCCTTTGAACTAATGTGTGATGCAAGTGACTTTGCAATAGGCGCAGTTTTGGGACAACGAAGAGACAAGCATTTTTAGCTAATTTACTGCGCTAGCAGAACATTAACACCCACGCAAGAGAATTACACCATGACCGAGAAAGAACTGCTAGCTGTAGTTTTTGCTTTTGACAAATTTAGACAATATCTAATATTATCAAAAGTTGTCATTTACACTGACCATTCAGCTCTTCGTTATCTTTTAACCAAACCTGATGCAAAACCTAGACTCATACAATGGATTTCACTATTACAAGAATTTGATCTGGAGATATAGGATAAGAAGGGAGCTGAGAATCTGGCAGCAGATCACCTCTCAAGACTCGAAAATCCACACACCAAAAAGCTTGAATAACAAGAAATAAATGATTCATTTCCTAAAGAACAACTCTTTTCTTTAATGCATTCTGAAGTACCATGGTTTGCAAATATTGCGAGTTATTTAGCAGCTAACGTCTTGCCAAGAAAATTTACACATCACCAAAAGAAGCGATTCTTCACTGATGTGAAAAATTATTTTTGGGAAGATCCCTTTCTTTTTCGCATATGTGCAGATCAGGTAATCCGAAGATGCATTACAAAGAGAGAATCAAGCAAAATCCTAGAACATTGTCATTCAAGACCATTAGGGGGACATTACAATGGTATTAAGACAGCACACACAATACTCGAATTAGGCAATTACTGGCCCACTCTATTTAAAGATGCCAACAGGTATGTTACTACGCGTGATAAATGCCAAAGAATAGGTAATATTTCTAAATGTGATGAAATGCGTCAAACATATATGTTGTCATGTAAAATATTTGATATATGGGGTATTGATTTTATGGGACCTTTCCCTAATTCATTTGGAAATAAATACATCCTAGTAGCAGTTGATTACATGTTAAAATGGGTAGAAGCAGAAGCCATAACTACCAATTATGCCAGGCTAGTAGTTAAATTTCTCAAGAAACTATTTTCCCGATTTGGGACACCTAGAGCCATCATTAGTGATAGGGGTACCTATTTCTATAATACGCAACTTGGAAAAGTTCTATAGAAATATGGAGTATGTCATAGAACAGCCACCCCATATCATCCTCAAACTAGCGGACAAGTTGAGGTAACAAACCGGGAGCTTAAGTGCATCCTAGGAAAAACGGTTGAATCAAATAGAAAAGATTAGGCAGTTAAGGTAGATGATGCTTTATGGGCCTATAGAACAGCATTCAAAACACCTATAGGAACATCCCTATACAAACTTGTATATGGGAAAAGCTATCATCTACCATTTGAGCTAGAACACAAAGCTTTTTGGGCAACAAAATTTTTGAATACTGACCTCACAATTGTAGGAAAGAGAAGAATGATACAGATGAATGAGCTGGATGAATGGAGAGAAGAAGCCTATGAAAACTCAAAACTTTACAAGAAAGCAACAAAGCGACACCACGATGCTCGTCTCAAGCGATTAAAACCATTCGAAGTAGGAGACCTAGTCCTACTATATAATTCAAGGCTTAAACTATTCCCGGGAAAGCTAAAGTCAAGATGGTTAGGCCCATTCATGATCAAAACAATCTTTCCATATGGCACCATTGAGGTAACTCTTCCTACAAAAGGCACATTCAAGGTAAATGGTCACCAACTTAAAATTTATAATGGTGTAGATCTTGGAAATATCAGAGAGGATCTTCTGCTCCACGAAACCTCCTTTAATATCGAAAATAAGGAAAGTCTAGCTTAAGACTATAAACAAGCGCTTCTTGGGAGGCAACCCGAGTGCTAACACACTAATATTGACATGGTCTTTCTAAAATCTTTCTAAAATGATCTAAAAAAAATGTAGGCATTTTAACACCACCTTGAACACGGGTGTGCTAACAACCATGTATAAGGCAGGGGACACACCACGGGCGTGGCAGGATTCATGCACAAACAGGGAAAAATTCATTTCAAAAAACACGGGCTGCAATATAAGACACGCCCGAGCCGTTCAATCGTGTGAAACTACTGTCTTATCGAGCACGGCTAGAACACGGTCGTCCCCACGACCGTGCGAACATACTGACTTATTAAGCATGGGCTACACACGCCCTTTCGACTTAACTGTGTAAAGCTACAGACTTATCGATCACGGCTAGAACACGGTCGTGCCCACGACCGTGTCAACATACTGACTTATTAAGCATAGGCTACACACGCCTATTCGACCTAACAGTGTGAATCAAAACACGGGCATGGAAAACATCGACACAACCGTGGCAAACCCATCTAAACGTGCCTAAAACCCAAAAATCGTGAAAAGCACGGGCTAGTTTAAAACGACACAGGCATGTCAAAAGACCGTGCCTTAGACCCTATTTATAAGAATAACTGTCCTCTTCCCCAAACCCAAACCCTAAAATCAGAATCCACCACCCCCACTTCTTCAAATTCGGCCACCAAATCACCCACATCCCTCCAACTCACCTCCTTCCGGTCACATTTTTCACATATTTTGTCTTAAGTTTTGTTTGATCTTAGACTTAATTCATATTGTTTAAAGTTTATCTTCATTCTTGTCTAAGTCTTTATTAAAAACATGATTCTTTATTTTTCTTGGTTCTTTTATTCTTCTTTTTGGTTGCTTTAATCTATTTTTATTGTTGATTTCCACTATTTAACAAATTATCGATTTACTATGAACAAATGTTAGATTTTTGGCCTCACCTCATGGAAAAATTGATGTTCTAATGTAAATAATAGTTAAAATCATGATTTTTATGCAACATGTTTTATTATTATTTTATTAACCATGATTGTCGTTAGGAATTAGTATAATAAATAAATGAAATTTTAGTTATTAATGTCAATTAGAGGTATATTTATATTTGCTATTGACTTTTGCTTATTGTTTAGGAAATTTCTTGCTTATATAAAGGAAGTATTTTTTAGGTATTATGTCGTCTTCACGCATTAAAAGAGCCGTCCCAAGCAAGAAAAGGAAGGGGCCCGGATCATCATCCGAAAATGCTTCCACCGAACTCTGACATCCATTATTCAGATTCCCTCAACCAACTCAGGAAGAACGATACAAAATATTCCGGGATGGACCCCTCAAAACTGGTAGCTACATCGATTGGAATGCCTTACAACAAGTCGGACTCGCTAGAGATGTTCGAGCTCTCATCTCAACGGAACCATGGGAGCAATTTTTTGCGATTGTAAAACCCATATACTTGGAAATCACTCTCGAGTTTTGTGCCACATTCACCCTACTGATGGTAATGACACAATTTGATGATACCGGCACAATCCAATTCCGCCTAGAGGCACAGTACGTCGATTAAGCATACCTCAATTCGGATTGGCACTCGGACTTTATACGCCGGAATTTATAGAAGAAAATCCACTTTTTAAGTTAAACAGAGAACTCCACTGCACCCCTATCGTATGTTGGCGCAACTTACAACCCACTAAACGCGACTACAACCAGAGTCGCTCCAAAGTGACTACCCTTCCTCCAGCTCTCAGGTATCTTCATGCTATTCTTGCTCATACTGTTATAGGTCGCAAAGAAAGCACCAGTGTCGTCAACAAACAAGATGTTTATTCCTTATCATGCATGTCTTATATGATGAGCAAAGGAAAGGATCCTATCAATGGGGCCTTATATGATGAGACTAACCCGACATTTTGATCTCCTCAACACCGACAATCAAATTGCCTCTCTTACACTGATAGGGAACATGGCACCTCAAGGCATCCCGACGATGCTCCACGTGAAGATGATCAAGCACCATCAAGGCACCGATCCCCCTCAATACAGACTTGCCACAATCGAGGAGGTGCCTGAGGACATCACTAATGATGTCCCACCAGTCCCAAGCCAGCAGCCATCCTATCCAGGACCCTCGATGGTAGATATCTCTGCACGCCTCACACAATTCGAGTAGTATCGCACCCACAGTTCATCGACATCGCCGACATTTTGATGGGATCGAGGCTACCCTTCAGCAAATCTGCCATCACTTCCACATATCACCACCAACACCGCCACAGGATCCAATCGACGATGAGGACCTCTAAATCCTCTATTTCATATATCTATCATTTACTTCCTTTATTTTAAAACTTTTCACTTGATGTTGCGTTTAAATTTGAACTTTTACTAGTATTAAAAATTTTCCTTTCCTCTCATTTACCATTGGATATCTAATTTTTTAAGAATCCCTAACCAATCATGTACTACAAGCTCGTTAACAAAGTGACTTTGTAGAATTACACACCTTACACACACAAACTCCAAGATCATCCAGATTTTAGGGAGTATTACTTTCCCCACTTATCTTTCTGATTTGGCACCTAAATATCATTATCTATCTTTGTTCATTGAGGGCAAGGTACATCTTAAGTGTGGGGGTAATAGTGCCTAACTTTTTGCATAATTCTCCAAACCCTGAAATTAGTCTTGATCTTAAGTATTTTTTAATATTATTAATTAGGATGAAATTTCTAATGATTTATGATTTTTATTGATATGTTTTAGAATAAGTCTTAGTTAATTGTGCATTTATAATTAAATTTGAATAATACTAGAGAATCGAGCATGATAAGTCTACTTTATAAAAATTAAAATTGATAGGTTGTTAAACCTAATTTGAGTATCACCTTGAAGTTCAAAATTTATAAGGATTGATGTCAAAACACCCATAATTTTTTGTGAGATTTTGAGACTTATAGAGCATGTACCCTTTTTCGTGCTCACTTTAATTGATTATGAGTGTGTCAACTTTGAACTGTTATTCTAGAACTTGCCTCGTTTATACATGTCGAGACCACATTAATGATTTGATACACTGAGATTATAAAGGCACCTAGGTTTTAACCCGTTCACTCCACTAAAAAGCCTACCTACATAAATAACCCCTAGTGAACCCCGTTGAATCCTAACAACCTTTTTATTGAATCACCCACTAATATTAACCCAAAATCCCTTTGTATTTGTTATCAACATTCCTTTGACTACCCTTTATCGAGAATTGATTTGAACAATTGCCGAATTAGGTTATTTCAATCACCAAATTCCCTTCTATTATGTTTATTTTGGTTTGTTCTTAAAAAAAATCCAGGTATATTCAATATTAGTAGCAAATGAAAGAGCTTTGAGCATTTAAAACTCCAATTGTTAAAGAAAAAGCTCGTATTAAGTATTTTCAAAATTTGAGTGATGAAAATACTCTTATTATAGAGTAATTATCAATAGTAGATATTTTTAGTTTTTCATTCGATGTAAATATTCATATTTAGTTCATTTTTTTAGATTAGGTAATTAGTCAATTCAATCTCGATTATAACCTCTAATTTAGCCTATATCCACACCTTTTAACCCTAGCTCCGTTACAACCTTGGTTAAAGACCTTTTGATCTGTGTATCATCTCATATATCAGTGGTGGAGATTTGATTTTCAGGCAAGCTTATGGGATTAACTTTTCAGGTTCAACTTAGAGCGCTTATTCTTTAACCTTAAACACCTTTGAGTGATTTGAGTGAATCTTTTGTGAGGATGTCAATCCTTTTCGGCTTTGAATTAAAGGTAATCACTTAGATAAGGGGAGATACCTATGTTTTCATGCCATAAAAATGTGACTTATCGTAATTGAATCTTTAGGGTTCTTTGAGTTGAATTTTCCATGTATAATTTATATATGGTTTATGATGAGACATTATCGATAGGAATTATGAATTATGGAAAGTTCGTTTTAATTGTAAGTTGAGAATTTTGCTTGAGGACAAGCAAAAGCTTAAGTGTGGGGGTATTTGATAAACCGTAAAAGCAACATATTTTAACCCCATATTTGGTATGCTTTTGGATGATTTAGCCCTTGATTTATGTAAAAAGGTGCTTTTAATCCTTTCTTTTCATGTTTGTACCCAGGAAAGCACCCGAGGATAAAAAGAACATAAAACGGGCATAAAAGGAGTAATTGGGCCTTAGCAAGAAACCAACACGGGCTGGCCCAAAGCCTGCACGATCGTGTCTCGACGATTACCTAGAGCATGGCCCAACTCACGAGTTACACGGCCGTGCATCATCTCATTACCACACACGGGCGTGCCTGGTGATCTACATGGCTGTGCCCAAAATGACAGAATCAAGGCACGACTCAACCCTGAAATTACACGGACGTGTGCCTAGGGCGTGCCCCTGTCGCGGGAATGAGCAATTGCACTCGAAATTGGATGCTTGAAGCCAAAGAAACATACTCCTAAGTCTACTCAAACACCCTAATAGTAATTCTACTTGAAGGGGATACTTAGGAGCCAAGTATAGCATCCCAAAGCCTATATAAACAACCCAAGGCAGACATTAAAGGGGAGCTTTTTGGCAGAGGCTTTTAGGCCGAAGCATTCATCTTTTAGGGAGTCACTTGAAGATAGCCAGTTGATCCATCTCAAGAAGTCGAAACTCCATTCAAGATGGAGGATCTCTCCTTCAATTCCTTCAGGGGGTTTTAGGGAGTTCTTATGTTTTGTTTATTCTTTACTCTTGAGATGTTTTCATATTTAGTTATGCACTAAACCCCTCAGATACATGAAGGGGATGAAACCTATGATGGATTTTGTTATTTGATTTCTAAATTAAATGATAAGTACTTGGTTTGTTCGTAATTATGTTGCTTAATTCAATCTGATGTGCTTAGGTGGAGGAGGAATAGACCCCGCCTAAGAGTAGATCTACTCGTAATTGAGCGGAGTTGATCGGGCGCCTAGAGATAGGGTTACGAGATTTTGCCAGATTAGGGTGAAACCTAATATAGGAATCCATTGATTGATTTACTACTTCCATAGGGGGTTATTATAAGGGAACAAGAGTTCCACTAACTAACCTAAGGTTAGACGTTATTGGCCTCGAGAGAGGGTTTAATATAGGTTAGGGAGTCTCACGGATCAAGCTAAGCAAAGAAATCATATGGTTTGGGGAATAAATAATAAGTGAAGCCATAGCTGGATTCTTCTTAAAGGTATCGTCTTTATCAACCGAGTTTTCTTAAAGTCTTTCTCCAATTCATTCTTTTGTCTTTGCATTTAGTTTAAGTATTTCGTTAGTTTAATAATCCAATCACTCTATATTTTAGGCTAAATAATAGAAAGAAAGTGAGTAGTAGTACTTTTTGGTTCCCTTGGGTTTGATAAGATATTCTTGCCTGAGCTATACTACTGTTCGATAGCTGCACTTGCCTCTATTGTTGTCGCAGTCAGACTACAGGTTCGATCATTCTTTATAAATATTAAAACCCGACTGTTTGACACGATCACAGGGTCTTATTTAGCTTTCCCATATATGCATATTGAATAGAGCATCAATTAGGAGAAACAGATTTATGTCATCATGTATATTATTTCATAAGGTCCCATTAGATGGAATGTAATGGAATGCCAAAGAGACATAGAGCAATACAGATTATGTACTAGTCAGCTACAAGTACTTTTATCTATACATCGTTATTAGAAAGCACTCCCATAAAATAAGGATTTTATCAGTGGGGCAGTAACAAAAAAAAATTTCCAAGGACAGTAAAAAATATAGAATACCTTGGAAAAGACTGCCATAATTTGGTATCTTACCTTTCAACATTATTTGAAACACCCCAAACCCTATTACGAGAATGGATGGATCTGTATGTTCCTCGAAGTAACCCGGTTCAAATTCATTCGAATACTTTGAAAACTGTGAGTTTTGGAAGATAGTTCGTTGTGGGTTGGGCTTAAGTTGAAAACAAATTTATTTTTATAACAAAAACCCATTTTCTTCAAGTGACAAAATATTTAAGCTTATTTCATACTAAGTGGGCTTACTTTTTATAAAGCCCTAAATTCATAACATAGTAATTATAGTAGAAATAAAATGTCGTCATGGTGGCCTTATTACATAAAATGAAACCCAAAATAATAAATTGTACAGTACTTAAAATAAAATAAATATTCAAATTAAACTGAACTTCAAGTCGATCATGGCCACCACAAGTTCCATCGTCCCGGTCCATTACTGCTCATCACCTGAAACATATTCCCACAACGGGGCAAGTCGATAGACTCAGTGTGTAACCAACACTAAACATAATAGAAATAGGCACACCATACATATCATATGCATATAAAAAATTCAAGGTAATGATGCAAACCCAACCCAAACCTATATGCCATCCGCTACACTCCACCGCATTCAACTCAGACAATCGTGGGGACTACTAAGTCAACCCTCCTTCCGCTACACTCCATCGAAGGGCCATCGCAATCGACGTGCTCATCGCCATCGATAATATTGTGGCATAGCCACCATCGTAATGTAACCGGTTACCACTTAGTGAGACCGAAGTCATCACATTCACTTAGTGAGACCAAGTCGTCACATTCATCGTAATGTAGTCGAATGCTAGCTCGATGATCGTTGTTGTAGGCGAACTCGCTAAAGGCAAGTAGTCCTCCCAACTTCCTCGAAAATCCATCACACATCCTCTCAACATATCCTCCAACACTTGTATTACTCGTTCGATCGCCTGTCCGATTGTGGATGAAAGGCCGAGTGAAATCCAACTTGGTGCCTAAAGCTTGATGAAGTGCCTTCCAAAATCGAGACGTAAACCTTGGGTCTCTATCGAGATGATCGACATTGGTACTCTATGTAACCTCACAATTTCGCCACATATAACTTGGCTAGCTTTTGAAGGATAGTCCATTCATCGGGATGAAATGTGCGGACTTAGTCAAACGGTTCACTATAACCCATACCAAGTCCTTCTTAGTAGGCGTGAGGGAAGCCCACTAACGAAGTCCATGGTAATTCTTTCCCACTTCCATTGTGGAATCTGGATTGGTCAAGTAATCCCGATGGAACTTGGTGTTCACCTTAATTTGTCGACACGTCCGACATCTTTCCACAAATTTCAGAACTTCTCGTTTAAGATCCGCCACCAAAATTGTTCTCTTAAATCTACATGCGACTTAATGCCTCGGGATGCATAGCATAAGGGCTACCATGTGCTTCTCAAGGATCTTCCGCTTAACTCCTTGTCTCTTGGCATACGACTTTCCCTTTGTAGCACAATACTCCTTCCTCATTAATCTCATAGTCCTCCAACTCTCCATTCATGCTTTTTGTAGCTTAACATTTAAATCTTCATCAACCAAGCGTCCTCTTTCACTTCCTTCAACCCTGTTGGCTTGACTTGTAACTTGGCCAACAAGCTTCCATCCTCATATAAGCTTAAATGAGCGAACATTGCTCTTAGGTCCGTCACAACCTTCCTACTTAAAGCATCAGCTACTACATTTGCCTTGCCCGGATGATATTCTATCGAACAGTCATAGTCTTTCAGTAATTCCACCCACCTTCGTTGTCTCAAGTTTAACTCCTTTTGAGTCAATAGGTACTTGAGACTCTTGTGGTCTGTGTAGATCACTGACCTTTCTCCATACAGATAATGCCTCTACACCTTGAGAGCGAAAACCACTGCTGCCAATTCCAAGCCATGGGTTGGGTAGTTCACTTCATGTGGCCTTAAGCGCCGGGATGCATAGCGACTACCTTTCCATCTTGCATAAGAACACATCCTAACCCGTGATGTGAAGCGCCACAAGATACCACAAAATCCTTTCTCGCCTCAAAGTTGAATCAACACCGAGCTTAGTTAATACCTTTTAAGTTTTTCAAAACTCTCCTGTTGCTTATCCTGTCCACACAAAGGGTACTTCTTTCCTCAACAATTTTGTTAATGGCGCGACTATCGACGAGAATCCTTCCACGAACCTCCGTAATAGCTCGCCAACCCTAAGAAACTACGAATCTACGCCACCGACTTAGGTGGTTTCCAATCCAACACCGCTTCGATTTTCTTAGGATCCACCCTTATTCCTCTGCAGACACCACGTGTCCTAAGAAAGTAACTTCTCTAAGCCAAAATTCACACTTGTGAATTTGGCATAGAGCTTCTTCTCCTTAATACTTGTAACACAACTGGAGATGCTCATCATGCTCCTCTTGGACTTAGAATATACCAAGATATCATCGATGAATACCATAACAAACCCGTCTAAGTAAGGTTGGAACACTCGGTTCATCATATCCATGAACGCTACCGGAGCATTCGTCAACCCAAACGGCATTACTACAAACTCAAAGTGACCATATCTTGTCCTAAAAGCGGTCTTATGGATATCACCTCCTTCACCTTCAATCGATGGTATCCTGGCGATCAGAATCGATCTTCGAAAACATCATGCTCCTTTGGTGATCGAACAAGTCATCGATCCTTGGCAAGGGATACTTGTTCTTGATGGTCACTTATTCAATTGACGATAGTCTATGCACACATACGCATAGTTCCGTCCTTCTTCTTCACAAACGGATCGGTGCTCCCCACGAGACACACTGGGTCGGATGAACCCACGATCCAACAGTTCTTGTATCCGAGCCTTGAGCTCCACTAACTCCTTTGGTGCCATTCGGTATGGAGCGATTGACACGAGAGTCGTCCCCTGTAGTAAATCAATCCCAAATTCCACCTCCTGTTTGGGGTATTCCAGAACTCTTCCGAAACACATCCACGAAGTCCCTTACCGCCCTAACTCCATTAATGCCTTCCTCCTTTCCACCTATTGTACTTACTAAAGCTAAAATGCCTTGCATCCCTTCTTAATCATCTTCTCAGCTTTCAGTGCCGAGACTACATTAGATAAGTAGTTCCTCCTTTCTCCGATCATTACTACCATTTCATCCTCCGGGGTTCTTAGTTCCATACGTTTAGCCGCACAATCCAACACGGCTTGGTGTTCTACTAACCAATCCATTTCGAGTATAAGCTCAAACTCTCCGAAGGGTAACTCCATTAAGTCCGCTCGAAAGTTCACCCCCTGAATCCCTAGGGGTACATTCCGAAAGATCTTGTCTACCACTATAGTTTGGCCTAATGGGCTTACTACAGTCATCTGCCTATCAGATAGTTCAGAGTCTAGGCCTAGTGTTTTCACTACACTACTTGCAACATAGGAATGGGTTGAGCCCACATCAATCAAAGAAAAGTAGGGTTTACTATGAATGAGGAACTTACCTGTTATGATGTCGGTGCATCTTCATCCTCCCTACGGTGAACCGCAGATAGACCAAACCCTACTGTCTTGCCTCAAGATTGGTGGCACCTTTGCCACGCCCTCTACCAAGATTATTACCTCGTTATTCAAGCTCGACCTCATTGAGGTGATGTCCTCCCTACCTACCGATTTACATTCTCGAGTTCTTGGTCGTCGTCATCCGATATCTTTGGCGGTCCTTGAGCATATGGTCCTTAGACCCACATTTAAGACATGCTCCTATCTTTTTCCAACACTCACCGAGTGCTTCTTTCCACAATAATCACAAGGACGACATCGCCTCGGTATCAACTTGTCGACCTTTCACCCTCAATCTGGGCCTTTTCGAACATTTCCGATGATCCATAACCTCTCTTGGATCTATTCTGTCGAGTTCTCGCTGGTCGAGTCCTTGATTCCTTCACTACCTTAGCCTTTTCAACCAACGTGGAGAACTCCCGCCTCGATGTGGAGCTATCAATAACCTTAGGTCATCCCTTAATCCATCCTCAAACGGACACATTGTTCATGTTCATCGCGACTACTCCTCGAGCATATCGGCAACCTCGGAAATTCACCTCATATGCCGCCACCGATTTGTTCCCCGAACTAGTCCTAGAAAAGCTTTTCACGCTCATCAATATACCGAAAGTGCCGACATACTTCTTCCGATATGCCCCTTAGCATACTCCCATCGCCGATCCTCCGCCGTGGCACCATCCTGCAACGATTAGCCACCATTGGTACGCTTCATCATGTAACAGGCTACCATCCCTTTCAACTTCTCCTCGGGGTCGTCGAGTTCGTCCATAATACGCTCGATTGCTTCCAACCAATACTCGGCATCTGGATGCCACACCGGACACTCCACGAAACACCTCATTTCGTTGGCTCGGAGTCGCTCGGCATGATTTTTGAGTTCGAATTTCCACCCGCCACCACCATTTCCAATACTGCAACATGGCTCATGCGACACGGCCTCATCCCCGTCGAGCTCGCCGCTCGACATTAACAAATTGGGGTGGTGGTGGCGGTGGTAACTCATTGTCGTAACCTTGACCGATCTAACGGGTTCGACACGGTCATTCTTCCTCTATCAGATCCTTGGCGACCGCGTCCTCTAGAACTCATTTTCTAGCGTCGAGATCTGATTAAGAAATTTTATGGATTAGTCTTTGTTCCACTTATTTATCAGCGAATAAGTTTTATGGAAAGGGTTTTAAGAGTGGTTCTTTCGTATTCATACAAACACACAGTCTTTTCCATTCATTCATCCATCAAACAAGTAGGAACTTTCGTTCATTCAGAGAAACGTTGTAGTTTTTGTTATTGTTGTTGTTTTCCTCTACCTGGGGGTATTTTCGTAATTTTGTCCTACAAGGGCATTTTCGTAATAATTTTTTTCAGAAGAAAAACGTTCCTTGGTGTTTTTGTCAAAAATTATTTTGAAAATTTTGAAGTCTAGGGGTAATTTGGAAAAAAATTTTAAGTTCGGGGTTATTTTGAAAAATTTTTTTTTGACCTCAGGGGTATTTTGGTAATTTTTCACAAATCAGGGTAAATTTGTAAAATTTAATAAATCAGGGGTATTTCAAAAGTTGTAAAACTATGAGGGTTCATTTCGAAAATTGTTCCTTCAAAATTGGGAATGTTGAAAAATTTTTGAAATTGAGGTCATTTTAGTAATTTTGTAAGTCGTGGGCAATTTTGTAATTTTCCAAAATCAAGATATTTTGATAGTTTGCAAGTTAGGGTTTTGAACATTTATAAAATAATGAAATTTTGGTAAAACTGTTGAGTAGTTGAATCATTTTATAAACTAAGGGCACTTTGGTAATTTTACCACTAAGGGCATTTTGTAATTTTTTTATGGATCAAAATTTTTGAAAATAATTGTGTATGTAAATAGTTTTCGTGAATTAAGGATAAGAGAAAGAAAGTGAATTAAGAATTTAATATTAAGTGTTAAAAAATGGCTAATTCCTTTCGGGTTTTAGTTATTGAGTTTAGCCTATGGTGAGCCTTCTTGGTCGGGGTGAACCAAAGCTACACACCAGGCGGATTCGAGTGGAGAGGAGGTGAGTCACGCTGGATCGCTTAAATACCAAGCTCCCATGAAACCATTCCTGACATGCGTCTGTGGGTTGCCACACCCGCTTAGTCCTCTAGGTTAGGGTGAACCGAAGCTACGCACTGCAGGATTCAAGAAGAGGAGGTGAGTCACTAGGACTGCTTAAATACCAAGCTCTTCAGATCCACTCCTAGACATGCGTACCATGGTTTCCACACCCTAGCTTAATTGACTTAGTCATAGGTTGGTTTAGTGCCTTAAATCTTATGTGTTTGTGTTTGAGTAGTCTAATCCTAAGGTTCAAGTTCCTATCATGCTATTCTCGTTCCATGCCTTTTCTACCCTTATATAAATGATGTAATCACACATAGAGTTGGGGTACTTACGGTGGATCATGGTTGGGAGACTTAGGGGCCATGTCTTTATACTGTCCATTTGTAAAAATACTTCCATAAAACTCATTTGGCCTTGTTTTAAAAATGTTTTGGGCCTTAGGCCACAGTGAGAGTTTGAACTGGCTCGATACTAAATCTGAAACACCCCAAACCCCCCACGAGAATGGATGGATCTGGTATGTTCCTCAAGTAACCTTGGTTCAAATTCATTCAATACTTTGAAAAGCGTGAGTTTTGGAAGATAGTTCGTTGTGGGTTGGGCTTGAGTTGAAAACAAATTTATTTTTATAACAAAACCCATTTGCTTCAAGTGACAAAATATTTAAGCTTATTTCATACTAAGTGGGCTTACTTTTTATAAAGCCCTAAATTCATAACATAGTAATTATAGTAGAAATAAAATGTAAATCACGGTGGCCTTATTACATAAAATGAAACCCAAAATAATAAATTGTACAAGATTTAAAATAAAATAAATATTCAAATTAAACTGAACTTCAAGTCGATCATGGCCACCACAAGTTCCACCGTCCGGGTCCATTCTCGCTCATCACCAAACATATTCCCACAACGGGCGAGTCGATAGACTCGGTGTGTAACCAACACTAAACATAATAGAAATAGGCACACCATACATATCATATGCATATAAAAAATTCAAGGTAATGATGCAAACCCGAACCCAAACCTATATGCCATCACCACACTCCACCAGTACCAACTCATGACACCGTGGGGACTACTAAGTCAACCTCCTTCGGCTACACTCCATCGAAGGCGTCATTGCAATGATCGACGTGCTCATCGCCCATCGATAATATTGTGGCATAGCCACCATCTGTAATGTAACCGGTTACCACTTAGTGAGACCAAGTCATCACATTCACTTAGTGAGACCAAGTCGTCACATTCAATCGTAATGTAAGAAGTTACCACTTAGTGAGACCAAGTCATCACATTCACTTCCCTTCTTCAATTGACCCAAATGCCCCAAATAATAAATATCATGCATAACATATTTAATTTCACTTTCACATCACTTTTCACTTGTATAACATTTTCTCGAAATCCTAGTAGAAGTAGGAAAACGCATCGAATACTTTGTACCATAATATGGCACTTTAGCCACTTTCTTTCACTTTCACATTAACATATATAACATATTTAAACCATAAAACTATTAAGAATAGTGTGGAATACACACCGATTTGTTTAGCGATTCCTTGAGATTAGAAAGCAAGATCTAATGTTTAGATCCTAAATTCCTACATTTGGTTTATCAAGTATTACTTAGCATAAATTCTATTTTGGTCAGTAGTACCCAAATCCTAGTAGGATTTGTAAAGAGGCTTACCTTTGATGCCGATTTGATGTTTATTCAAATCCAAAACTTTATTTTCCTTCACTTGATATTCTACCAACCTTAAATCTCAACAAAATTAGTTTTCGCTTTTTAATAATTATAGATCTTATCTATGTAATCACACCACCTTGGCGAATACTTTCAAAGGCTTACCTTATGGATTTTAAATCCCAAACTCCACCTTCCCTTTTTCCTTGTAATCGGCCAACACCTAGATCTCCGAATAGGTTAGTTTTGATCAATTTGATCTAATTGACTAAGATTTGGCCTTGGCGAATGTATAGACTTACTTACCTTGAGGTTCTCAAATCCAAGTTGATCTTTATTATTAATTCTGCCAAATCACTTATTAGATTTGAACTATTATTCAATTATGGAAGGGACCTTTTTGCGAATGCATGTTGATGTACTTACCTCGTTTTAGAATCCGGATGATCTCTTTTAGTATTCGGCTATGGCACTATTTGGGATCTCAAGTTTTGGTTTTGTGGAGGATAGTAGAAGAAAAGAAATAGGAAGGAAAAGAGATGGAGAGAATTTTGACAAGGAGGATTCGCTAAAGAAAAGAGAAAAGGTTGTTGTTAATTTGATTAGGAGGTTTTGCAAGAGGATGAAGAGAAGAGAATGGCTCTTTGCTTTTCTCTCTTTGGCGAAACTATTAGCCTTAGAGTCCCTAAATCCTCCAACTCTTCATTTGTGATAAGTTTTAATTTTATCAACTATGAAATTCCATCAAATCTCCTAATTAGCCAAAAGTTCTATTGAATAAAACTCCTCTTCTTAGCTTACCTTGTGTCAGTCAACTCCCTACTTATGGAAGTAAAATAAAATTTCTTTTATTTGCTTCCTAGATGACTCAAACTCAGGCCCAAAGACCTCTTGCATTTGGGCCATTTCCTAAAGCCTTGGGTGGCATCTTGAGCCACATTTCCAAGTCCGTTATTGGGTAAAACTTCATGTACTTTATATTTTTAGGTCACTCTACCTAAGTTCCCCTTTGGCTCTTAAATTAAATCATTTCGGGTCAATTTTAAGTTTCCTAAAATTTTCGCGGCTCAGATTTTCCAAGTTTCTAAAATGTTTAGTTTCCTATTTTGGCTTGGTTTCCAAAATGTTCACTTTCCTAATTTACTTAGGTTTCCAAAATGTCTAAGTTTCCAAAAATGTCCATTTTCATTTCCATTTCCATTTTCATTTCCATCTCCATTTTCATTTCCATTTTCATGCATTTCTAGGTTTCCAAAAGTATCAAAAATTTATTCATAGTACTTGAAACTTGTCATTTCATACAATTTAAACTGGAAATGCATAGGCCCTTTTCAGGATGTTACATTATTCCTTCAATTATTTCTGCCGTCGTAAATCTCACAATATGCTTTTCATTAAAGAAGTTTAGTTCTGAAGAAATTTCCAATTAATACATTTCCAACATCTTACCTTACTAGTCTTGTTTAATCTTTGACCATGTTCATGATCATTCTATAACTGAACCCTTTGGTATCAAACTTGTGAACTTATTCAATATGAATCTCATGAAATTCCTTCACAAAACACTACTCTGGTAGGGGGTGGGGTCGTAAGATCCCTGACTCCTCTTTCATACACATGTACAAGTGACTCTATTTCATCATTATAGTCATATAACTCAGTTCAATTAATTTAACACATTTATTTAAGCTATGCAAGTTTTCCATTCATACTTTATTCAAACAAGTGCACTCATTCATACATTCTAAGAAATTTGAATAACTTACTTATCAGATTCACTAATAATTTTTTTTTACTGTATAAACTTTAATTTCACACATTATCACATATACACATTACGAATTCTTATTCAAACTTTTTCGAGTTTAACTCATCATAGCTACACCTTATTCAGATACTTTAGTATCATTATCAAATGGTCGGATATAGTTCAGTTGGAGAGAACTTTTCTTTTAATAAGATTGTCCTCAATCACGTCCGAAGGAATCACACTATCACATATTGGTGGCATGTATAACTATACTCTCACACTTGCTATGTTAGTCCGAGAACCGACTAAACCATAGCTCTGATACCACTAAACGTAACACCCCTTACCCATGTCCAACTTGGAACAGGGTTCGAGGCATTACTGTACTTCAACATTAAAAATCATTCAAAATTGGGTTACCAAATTTTGCCCAAAATTTAAAACTTTTCAAACACATGCCAATACTCAAAGGATAATGGTCGAAAGTGTGATGTTGCCTCCAACGATCTCCAACCCTTGGCTAACCTGACAAAACTAAAAGAAATGGAAAGGAGGGAGTACGCTTTACGCTTAATAAGCTCGTATGAAAATAATAAGCAATGCAATAACATGCTATTTTCATATTATTCCTATTTATTCAAATTCTAGTTAAGCTATTTTCTTGAGTCACAGTCATTGAATTATTTATATCTGGAGCAATGGAACTCCAAATTAATATATGTAAATTTTTCATGAAACTAGACTCTCGTATCTTATTGTTTAGCCAATAAACACAGTTTATTAAATTAAGATTCCCCTATTTTACTATTTGACTATTCTAACTTCTCTTCACTAGGAATCAATTTTCTCCTCCTACAAAGTTCATATGACCTTCTTATTTAGTTCATTTGAAAATAGACTCATTCAAGATTTTAGACATATAAATTATATCCCACAATTATTTTTTACAATTTTAATGATTTTTCCAAGGCAGAATAGGGGATCACGTAATCATTCTGACCCAGTCTCACAGAAATTAAAATATCTCAAAATATACAAATCATTTGTTTGCTATGTTTCTTTTATATGAAACTAGACTCAATAAGCTTTAAATAAATATTTCATCCAATTTATAATTGAATTTCTACTATTTTTGGTGATTTTTCAATTTCACATTACTGCTATTGTCCAAAGTAGTTCTATTGTAAATTTTTTATCTCACTCACTTTAGTTGTGTTCATCACTTGCCTATACCAATCTTTCCAATTTTCGATCACATATCGATCATATTTTTCATACGTACATTTGCCACATTTCTCAATTGGTCACATTTGTACTTGCACTTATTCAGAACATGATCGTATTCAATTACACTTACACGTTATACGATCACATATATTTTCACTTAGTCAATTTCCCGCTGAACTCATCGGAATAATAACAGATACACGGTGGCCTGCACAAAGTACTACCCTTGTAGCTGAAGCTATATGGTACACATAGTAGCTTGCACTTAGTACTACACATGCATCACTTACACATAGTGGCCTTCACTTAGTACCACACATGTGATCTAAACTATCAGGTATGCATAGTAGCATGCACTTAGTACTACACATGCGACCTATCCGTTTGGTACACGTAGTAGCCTGCACTTAGTACCACACAAGTGACCTAAAACCATCTCGTAGCTCTTTTCTACACATAGTGGCCTACACTTAGTACCACACATGTGACCTAGCTACCTCATTCGTATCTTTTCTATTCCGAAGGTTCAACCGAGAATTCTCACTTTTCAACATTTTACCAATTCATAAATTTTCATGCCATCATTTTATACAACTATCATACATTCATAAAACAAGCATTTAGGCATATTATGGGTTTACTTTAGGTTATTCGAACTTACTTGTCGAAATCTCGTTAGGTACAACCGTGTAGCAACTCATACAACTCATGTAATATTAATTTAACATTCAATTCATGTAACATTAATTTGCCATTCAATTTCACATAACACAACAAACATCACATTTTTCATACCATACATCAACTTCTCATAAACATATTAAATCATACAATTTATGTCATATAAATAGAGCATTACAATTCAAGCATGGTGTTGCATTATTATTAACACACGAACTTGCCTCGAATGCCGAAATGACCATTTTACTAACTTTTTTGATTTTTGATTTTCCCCTAGTTCTAGGTCCAAATCTCGTTTTTCGGGTCTAAAACATAACATTTCACTTATTTAATTAATGTACTACTCAGAACAGTCCCTAACTCAAACTTTTGAAAAATTATAATTTTGCCCTTAAACTTTTGCATAATTACATTTTTTCCCTAGGCTAGAAAATTAAACTTTATTCCTTTTTCTTATGTTTTATGACATGATGAACATTTATCCCTTCTATAGCAACTTCAAATTCTTACTATAACACATAATTATGAACAATAACAACTTTTACCAATTAGCTCGTTTTACTCATTTTCATTGAAAATCACTTTGTAAAAATCATTCCTCTACTCATAAACATGCATAAACTACCATCAAACATTAAAATACACAATTATCCATCATGGGTAAATTTTTTTACTTTAACTATATCTCAAAATGTGGTTAGAAATAGGTAGATTAAGGTACAAGGATTTCAAAAATACGAAAATAAATAAAAACGAGACAAGAACAAACTTACTATTGAGCTTGGAAAGCTTGGACAAAACCTCAACAATGGCTTCCATGGTATTTTCGGCAGCAACATAAAAGAATGAAGAAGATGACATCTTCTTTTTTATTAGGCTATTTTGGCTTTATATGCCAAATTACTAAAATACCCTTAATGCCTTTCTTAGATATTTTAGCACACAAGCCCATTTTTGTCCAAAAATTTAGAATTTGGTAAAATTGCTATTTTAGGGCTCCTCATTCATAATCCAAATCAATTTCATACAAAAAGCTTCTAGAACATGCATTTTGCAACTTATTCAATTTAGTCCTTAAAGCCTAATTTAGCACCTTATACATATAATTTCTTCATGAAATTTTCATACAAGCATGTAAACATATCATAGACCGTATAATAATCATAACATAATTATTTCTACCTCCAATTTGTGGTCTCAAAACCACTGTTTTGACTAGGCCCTAATTTGGGATGTTACATTTCTCCCCCTTTAAGGATTTTCATCCTCGAAAATCTTACCAGAAGAGTGGTTTATTCCTCATAACCTTTACTATCTCGTAATTAGTGCTAAAGAACTTTTATTTTAGCCTTCATTAAAATGAAGGGTCTTATTTAGCTTTCCCATATATGTATATTGAATAGAGCATCAATTAGGAGAAACAGATTTATATCATCATGTGTATTGTTTCATAAGGTCCCATTAGATAAAATGTAATGGAATGCCAAAGAGACATAGAGCAATATAGATTATGTACTAGTTATCTACCAATACTTTTATCTATACATCGTGAGTAGAAAGCACTCCCATAAAACTAGGATTTTATCAGTGGGCCAGTAACCAAAAAAAAATTTCCAAGAATAGTTAAACATATAGAATACCTCGAAAAAGGCTCCCATAATCTGGCATCTTACCTTTCAACATTATTCCTTCAATTATTTCTGCCCTCGTAAATCTCACAATATGCTTTTCATTAAAGAAGTTTAGTTTTAAGAAACTTCTAGTTAATACATTTCCCAACATCTTACATTACTAGTCTTGTCGTTACTTATCAGTCTAGTTTAATCTCTGACCATGTTCATAATCATTGTATAACTGAACCCTTTGGTATCATACTTGTGAACTTATTTAATACGAATCTCGTGAAATTCCTTCACAAAACACTACTCTGGTAAGGGGGTGGGGTCGTAAGATCACTGACTCGTCTCTCATACACATGTACATGTGACACTATTTCATCATTATAGTCATATAACTCCGTTCAATTAATTTAACACATTTATTTAAGCTATGCAAGTTTCCAATCATACTTTATTTAAACAAGTGCACTCATTCATACATTCTTCGAAATTTGAATAACTTACTTATCACATTCACTAATAATTTTTTTTTTACTGTATAAACTTTAATTTTACACATTATCACATATACACATTACGAATTCTTATTCAGATTTTTTTTGAGTTTAACTCATCATAGCTACACTTTATTCAAATACTTCAATATCACTATCAAATGGTCGGGTATAGTTCGGTTGGAGAGTACTTTTCTTTTAATAAGATTGTCCTCAATCGCGTCGGAAGGCATCACACTATCACATATTGGTGGCATGTATAACTAGACTGTAACATCCCAAAGTTGGGCCTAGTAGGATTGGGCCCATTGGGCCTTAGACGTAGGAGCATTTAAAATTTTTAAGAACAAGAGAACGGCTTTAATGTAAGTTAGATCTAGTAGGTGAGTGATTTTGGAAGGTTAGGAGGCTTATATGAAGTCCCGAGATCAAACTTTGGCTTTAGGGAAATTTTGGTTTTAGGTTAAAAAACCCTGTCAGTTAGAAGGTAGGCGCTAAGAATAAAATGTGGAGAAAATGACACAAGTGGAGTGTGTGGTGTAGTGGCAAAGTGACGCCATATAAGAGACAAGGGGGTGATGCTACAAGGAAGGAAGGAGGTCCAAGGTTCAAGTCTTGGCTCTTGCATTTTGGTTTTCTTTTTATATGGACTTTAGAATTTGGCCATAGGTTTATATTTAGTTGCGCATAATGTTAAACACAAGAGGAGCTTGTGGCCAAGTGGCTAGTGGAGTGTTGAGCTATTGAAGGGAGCAAGGGTTCGAATCCCATGGAAACCAGGGGAGTATTTATTTTGCGGATTGGCTGGCAAGAGTTTGATTTGGATTTAAACTCTCTCGAGAGAGGATCCCACATCGGAAAGATACAAAGAAGGAAGGTGAGAAGCCAGCTTTATATAGAGCCTACCTAGGAGGAGAAGGAGCATACCTGGTTGGCGTTGGGCGTAGGAGTGCTCGGAGCGCGGTTTAGCAGCTTCAGATTCCTATCAGGTGTGTATTCTCCCTACTCTATCTGTAGAGTGACAAATGCTAGAAATGCAGGTCACACGGCGATGGTAGCCACACGAGCGTGCGAGCGTACGTGCGGAAGCTTCGACGCGATAGTCGAGGTCACCATGAGTATTCTTGTAGGTGTGGGCCATTGGGCCAAGTGGGTCCAATGGGCCCAGGGGCCCACATGAGTAAATTGTATGATTGTGTAGTAGATAGTGAAGTAGACTATGTGAATCTCATATACATGGCTAGGTTTGGGTTAAATGGGCCACACGATTGTATGGGCTCACTTGGGCCGAGAATGGGCCTTAGGCCCATTCGCTTCATTATCTCTGTTTAGAATACTTGAGTCGTTCGAGGCGACAGTGGATCTTCTGTTGGGTCGTTAACACCCTGATTTGTGAAATTACCGAAATATCTCTGGTTTGTGAAATTACTAAAATACCCATGGTTTGTGAAATTACAGAAATACCTCGAGTTTGTAAAATTATCGAAATACCCCTGGTTTGTGAAATTATCGAAATACCCCTAGTTTGTGAAATTACCAAAATACCTCTGGTCTATAAAATGTCGAAATACCCCTAGTTTGTAAAATTACTGAAATACCCCTAATTTGTAAAATTACCAAAATACCACTGGTTTGTAAAATTATCGAAATACCCCTCGGTTGTAAAATTACCGAAATACACCTGGTTTACAAAATTATCAAAATACCCCGAGTTTGTAAAATTATCGAAATACCCCTAGTTTGTGAAATTACCGAAATACCCCTAGTTTGTGAAATTACTAAAATACCCCTAATTTGTAAAATTACTGAAATACCCCTGGTTTGTAAAATTATCGAAATACTCCTGGTTTACAAAATTACCGAAATACTCTTGGTTTGTAAAATTATCGAAATACCCATAGTTTGTGAAATTATCGAATTACCCTTGGTAGGTAAATTAGTAAAATACCCTTGGTAGGTAAAATTACCGTTATACTCTTAGGGGTTGATTAGCGTGATTGTGTGTAACTCTTACACACTATATAGGTTAATTATGTTATTATCTGTGTATTGCCAAAAGCCGAAGTGATGGTATGGATCACTATGTTACCCTTGTGGGTAAAAGTGAGGACTCCAGGTAAGTTCTACTATGTGCTGTTACTAATGGATGCTTGTATGAGTGAATTGATTGTTGTTGTATATTGAAAGCATGATCATACCATATTATAAAGCATGAACATGAAAATGGGGTATGATGTGAGGATGGAAGAAATATGAACTCTTTTAGACTGTCACCAGTGGTTAGGTACCACAAGTGGGTTGGCCCCACATATTATTATCTTGTGACTAAGTCTCTGTGGTTTAGAACCACCAGTGGTTATGTACCACATATATCTTATTTCTGTGACTCGTCCCAGTGGTTTGGCACCACAGTGGGTTGGCCCCACGTACGGATATTAGGGATTGTCACCAGTGGTTAGGTACCACAAGTGGATTGGCCCCACATATTATTATTTGTAACTTTTGTCACCAGTGGTTTGAAACCACCAGTGGTTGGTACCACCAGTGACTAGGTGCCCCAAATGTTGGGTAGATACAGGAGATACGGTGGATATACATATTAGGTTGGTTGGGTTGCGTTGCATACATTATCTGCTGTGACATATGATATGGGTTAAGGCTCAACCGAGGTTATTTTGGGGTAAAGCCCAATTGCCACCGTTATTGTAATGGGCTTCGACTCGGATTGTTGTGATGCATGTTCTTACCAATGAGGGTTATACACACTGAGTTTTTGTAAGCTCACCCCTCTTTTTATTAAATGTTTCTGGTAATTTCCAGCGATTGAAGATTGGGAGCCGTGGAGGACTCGGGAGTGGCTATACATTGAAGATACTACTCGCGAACTTTAGTAATTTCGATTTTTGCCTTTTCTTTTAGATTATTTATTTTGGGTTAATATTTTGTAATAAGGCCATTTGTTTATTTTTTCTAAGTTTTCATTTATAACTGTTAAACTTATAAATACGGGGTTTTCTTAAAACATTATCAATTGTTTTCTAAAATATCATGTTTACGCAATGATACAAGTTCAACTTTCATAACAAAATAGTTTTCCAAAATAATAACAACTTTTAAACGGTCATTTAGTAAATCACGTTTTTTCTCAATCGAACAATGAACTCGGAGTTCAAAAATCTGATAAAACTTTTCTAAACAGTTGCTTAGCTTTTCAACTTCCTTCACTGTGACACGCCAGATTCGAGCCTAACTTTTAGGCAGGGTTTAGGGTGTTACAATTATGGTATCAGAGCCTAGGTTGCAGAACTCAGCTGTGGAATGGGTTCGAAAATGTTTTTCAAAGTTATTTGAAATTTGGTTTGAAAAAAAAGTATCTTTATTGGAAGTATGGCACCCGAGCCTCCGGCACCAAATCCGTAAGTCCCCTTTCTTATTATTGCATGCTATAATGACAGCATTCATTCTGTGTATGTTTTGGATGTGATGTTTGAATGGAAAATTTTTATGTATGAGTGTTAAATATATGTTAGCTTCTGTATTAGATATTCGGTTGTGTGAAGAGGTTCCAAGCTTAAGTTTGAAAGTGTATTACTGTTTTAGAATCAGAGTGCGCAGCATGAGTGTAGTGTTGTAGGTCAGGATGTGTGACTGTTTCTATAGCTAGAAATTTCGAGGACGAAATTTCTTTAAGGAGGGTAGATTAGTAACATCCCAAATTTGGGCCTAGTAGGATTGGGCCCATTGGGCCTTAGGTGTAGGAGCGTTTAAAATTTTTAGGAACAAGAGAACAACTTTAATGAAAATTGGGTCTAGTAGGTGAGTGATTTTGAAAGGTTAGGGGGCTTCTATGAAGTCTCGGGATCAAGCTTTGGCTTTAGGGAAATTTTGGTTTTAGGTGAAAAAACCCCGGGAGTTAGTAGGTAGGCTTTAAGAATAAAATGTGGAGAAAATGACACAAGTGGAGTGTGTGGTGTAGTGGCAAAGTGACGCCACATAAGAGATAAGGGGGTGACACCATAAGGAAGGAAGGAGGTCCAAGGTTCAAGTCTTGGCTCTTGCATTTTGGTTTTCCTTTTATATGGACTTTAGAATTTGGCCATAGGTTTATATTTAGTTGCGCATAATGTTAGATACAAGAGGAGGTTGTGGCCAAGTGGCTAGTGGCGTGTTGAGCTATTGAAGGGAGCAAGGGTTCGAATCTCATAGAAAGCAAGGGAGTATTTATTTTGCGGATTAGAAGGACTAGAGTTTGATTTGGATTTAAACTCTACTGACAGAGGATCCCACATCAGAAAGATACAAAGAAGGAAGGTGAGAAGCTAGCTATATATAGAGCCTACCTAGTCTAGCTATAGAGCGGCAAATGCCAAAATGCTTGGTCACATAGCTATGGTAGTTACACAAGCGTCATGAAAGACGTGTGGAAGCTTCGACGCGATAGTCGAGGCCACCATGAGTATTCTTGTAGGTGTGGGCTATTGGGCCTAGTGGGCCCAATGGGCCCGGGGGCCCACATGAGTAAATTATATGATTGTGTAGTAGATAGTGAACTAGACTATGTGAATCTCATATATGTGGCTAGGTTTGGGCTAAATGGGCCACACGAGTGTATGGGCCCACTTGGGTTGAGAATGGGCCTTAGGCCCATTCGCTTCATTATCTTTGTTTAGAATACTTGAGTCGTTCGAGGCGACAGTGGACCTTTTGTTGGGTCGTTAACACCCTAATTTGTGAAATTACCAAAATACCCCTGATTTGTGAAATTATCGAAATACCTCGGGTTTGTAAAATTAACGAAATACCCCTAGTTTATGAAATTACCGAAATACCCCTAGTTTGTGAAATTATCGAAATACCCTTGGTTTGTAAATTACCGAAATACCCTGGTTTGTAAAATTACCGAAATACCCCTAGTTTGTAAAATTACCAAAATACCCTAGTTTGCAAATTACCGAAATACCTTAGGTTTGCAAAATTATCAAAATTCCATGGGTTTATAAAATTATCGAAATACCCCTAGTTTGTGAAATTACTAAAATACCCCTAGTTTGTGAAATTACTAAAATACCCTAGTTTGTAAATTATCGAAATATCCCTGGTTTGTAAAATTATCAAAATACCCCTTATTTGTAAATTATCGAAATACCCCTGGTTTGTAAAATTATCAAAATTGTAACACCCTAAACCCGACCCATATGTCATTATCGGATCTAGTATGCTACGGGTTTAATTCTTGAAAACTTTGCTTCGATGGGTTTTGAAAATTTCGGTTTATTTAGTCATTATTTGAAAAAATAAAAGAAACTTAAACTTTTATGTTGAGTGGATTTGAAAAGACCATTTATCACTCCATTTTATTATTAAGACTTTGGGCACACATAAGTTTATAAACATGTGACATATTAAAGTAAAATAAAGTAAAACAAGTAACAAATAAATTGGAAACCTAAGTTATAGGGCTATATTACAAAAGTATATTCCCAAAAAAAATAATAATAATCCATAATGATAGTAAAAGTCTTGATGGCCCCTCGAGTCCGCCTTGGCTCTCGTGTCCACGATCTACTGCTCATTTGTAGAGTGAGAAAAATAAAAGGGTGAGTCACTAAGACCCAGTGTGCAAAACTTGAAAACACATAAAAGCCTAGGGCCCACAAACACATTATGGGCCTTGGCCCGCATGCAATGGTAACAAAATATCTCATGCATCATGGACCATCCCAAAACCTAAGAGTCCATCCTCTACACACCCCCGTACCAATTGTTACACCGTGGGGATTTCTACAATCAACCCTCCATCCGTTACACACCACATCGGCAGCTGTCCTGCCTATCATATAGATCGATCGCTTACGTGAACCTCAAAAATACATTAGAGTATTCGACAGCTATGCTGCCTGTCATATAGACTGATCGCTTATGCAAACCTCAGAAGTACATTATAGTATTCGACAGCTATGCTGCCTGTGGCAAACCACGATCACCTCGCGACCTTGCTCCCCTACCATAAATCAATCAATCAATCCCATCCCATGCATGCATACATACAAGAAACAAGTAATCAAGCCATCTAACAGATCTCATACTTTCACATGCTACGATTCACATAGAAAAGTTTCTATGGTTACGTACCTGGCATCCCATGCCTACCCCTTCTAGGTAATACGACTGTTCATACAGCCTTTCTTTCCGGTTTTAGCCCTTAGCATGCATATAATATATCAATGCTTATGTGTTAAGAATCTACACACCTTATTATGGTTACGATGACACCCTCTATGTCAACACTGTCAAAAGCCGATACGGCTCCTATCTACCTAAGATGCTATTCAGAAGTCGATCCACAACCCGGTTGCCAATCTCGAACAGTGGACACTGCTCGTTTCTTAAACTTAGGGATTGGGTTTACGGACCCAACCCTCTCTTTTGCCTGATCCATATTTGATTCCATCCAAAAAGTCCTTGTCAGAACTACTATAGTGAAATAGGGTTAAACCATATCATATGAGTTAATATCTCAATTATGATAGCGAATCTTAATAGGAATCTAAAGAAATTCCTTACCTTGAGATCTTGAAATCGATAGGATACTAGAGATTAATGGTTTTCGGCTTTTTGAGATCTGGATGATTCGATCTACTATGATTTCCTGAAGTGCCGCGCAAAAGAACATGCGATTAATGAAAGAGTCAAACTAAAGATAGCCTATCAATCTACTAGCCATTCAGCTATAGTCTCAAAACCAAAAGAGAAAAGAATTCAGTTCTTACCTTTATAGAGAAATCAGCACTTCAAGAAAATCACGGTTTATGGAGAAATCGGCACAAGAGGAAAGGAATTGAAAAAGAAAGTGAATTAAGAGGTTTCAGCTTTTAGTAGAGAAATCGACAGAGAGAAAAAGGAATAGACAAAGGTATTCGATTATGGAGATGAGAAGAAAGTTGAGAGGTTTCAGCTTTTGGAAAAGAAAAGAGAATAGAAAGTGTAGAGAAGGACTGAGAATTTTGACACAAAGAATAGGGTTCAGATGCCGAAATTTGAAGAGATACACTCCTATTTACAGGGAATTTTGACACTTACCTATCAAATGTCGGAATTGCCCTCTTCTGAAAATGAGACTAATTGACAAACATGGGGAATTTTGGCACCCCTTATGCCACATCAAAATTGATTCTTCCTCCCCTAAGAGTTGGAATTTTGGCCAACTCTGCTTACAGCAGATAACTCTTATCTTTTCTCCTTAATCTACTCATAACTAATATCAGCACAATTATCTATATTATTCAATAGATAAATCTCCCTATTTTTAAGCCTTGTTGCCATCCAACCTTACCCACCTATATGCCGAAATTTAGCTAATTAAAATTAAAGGAATTGGGCTTCATGCCCCTTGAGTCTGGGCCTCCTCAGTTGACGCCACCTCCTTGCTCTCTAAGTGGAGCCATTTTGCCACTAGGCCACAAGCCCACTTGTGTTTAAAACACAGATAACATCTTTTAAACCCTCTAGTGTCCAAACAGAAAATTTAACCAAGGACTCACCTAATTTGAGCCCCTTAAATACTCTAATTAACACATTGAACGTAATACACATCAAATGCAAAGGCCCATTAATTCAGGATGTTACAGTTCTGCCCCCTTAAAGAAATTTCATCCTCGAAATTACCTGATCCGAATAGATGCGGGTATTGCTATCTCATCGTTTCCTCCGGTTCCCACGTAGCCTCCTCAGAGCTGTGATTCCGCCATAGAACCTTAACCAACAGAACCTTCTTCCTTTGTAATACTTTGACATCATGATCCAAGATTTCCACTGGCTCCAATTCAAATGATAGGTCAAGTCTTACCTCAATTTCCTCCACAGGTACCACATGAGATGGATCCGAACGATATCGTCTTAACATAGAGACGTGAAATAATCGTGAATCTGGCTTAGCTCAGAAGGTAGCTCTAGTCGATACACCATCGATCCAACTCGTTTCAAAGACTTGATAAGGTCCGATGAATCTGGGACTTAACTTACCCTTCTATCCAAATCTTAATACTTTCTTCCATGGCGACACTTTCAAGAACACCTTGTCACCCACTGCAAACTCTATGTCCCTATGCTTTAAATCAAGATAGGACTTCTTCCGTCTGACGCTTCCTTTAGTCGAGCTTGAATTAACTCAACCTTCTCCTCCGTCTCAAGAATAAACTCTAGACCCAAAATCGACGTTCCCTAATTTCATCCAATGTAGGAGTACGACACTTTCGCCTGCACAATGCTTCATAGGCGCCATCTGAATACTAGATCGGTAGTCGTTGTTGTAAGCAAACTCCGCCAATGGCAGAAACTCCTCCCAACTACCTCTGAAATCAATGACACAACCCCTTAACATGTCCTCCAAGATCTGAATCACTAGCTCAGACTGTCCATCGGTCTGAGGATGAAACACTATACTAAAATCCAACTTCATACCCAACGCTTGATGCAACGCCTTCCAAAACCTTGACGTAAACCTAGGATCTCGATCTGAGATAATCGACACAGGTACTCCATGCAACCTTACAATATCCACTATATATAGCTTAGCCAACTTTTGTAAGGAGTAATCGACCCAAACGGTACAAAATGAGAGGACTTTGTCAACCGATCAACGATCACCCAAACTGAATCTTTCCTAGTAGGCGTGAGAGGTAGCCCACTAACAAAGTCCATTGTGATCCCTTCCCACTTCCACTGAGGAATCTTCACCGGTTGCAACAACCCTAATGGTAACTGATGCTCCGCCTTTACCTACTGACAGGTTAAACATTTCCCTACTAATTCAGTCACCTCTCGTTTTAAGCCTGGCCACCAAAACTGCTCTCGTAAATCTCGATACATCTTACTCCCTCCAGGATGCATAGCGTATGGACTACCATGCGCTTCTTGCAAAATCCTTCGCCTCAACTCAGGGTCTTTTGGCATGCACACTCTCCCTTGAAAACATAATAATCCTTCCTCATTCACACTGAATTCCATTGGCTCATCACTTGAAATCAACTACAACTTCCCCCTAAGCAATCCATCGATCTGCTGTTTCTCCTTAACTTGACTAACCCATGAGGGTTTCACTTGAAGTTCAGCTAGTAGACTTCCATCATCATATAAGCTAAGGTGAGCAAACATTGCTCTCAAATTAGAGATCACCTTATGGCTTAGAGCATCTGCCACCACGTTGGCCTTACCTAGATGATACTCGATCAAGCAGTCATAATCCTTTAACAACTCGATCCACCTCATTTGCCTTAGGTTCAACTCCTTCTATGTCAAAAGATACTTCAAACTCTTATGATCCATGTAAATGACATATTTCTCCCCGTACAAATAATGCCTCCAAATCTTCAAGGCAAACACCACCGCCAACTCCAAATCATGGGTGGGATAGTTTGCTTTGTGCGGTCTTAACTATCGTGATGCATACACAACCACCTTTCCATCTTGCATCAACACGCATCCTAGTCCTGTGTGTGACACATCACAATAAATCATGAATTCCTTCCCAACCTCCGGTTGAATCAACACCGGAGCCTCCGTCAATATCCTTTTCAACTTTTCAAAACTCTCCTGCTGCTTATCAGACCAAACGAATGGAACTCCTTTCCGTAGCAACTTAGTCAACAGTGCCGCAATTAGAGAAAATTCTTCCACAAATCTTCTATAGTACCTGGCTAAACCAAGGAAACTTTGAATCTCTGCCACTGACTTAGGCGGCTTCCAATCCAACACCGTTTCAATTTTTTGAGGGTCAACCCTAATCCCCTCTGCTAACACCACGTGACCTAGAAAAGTAACTTCCTTTAGCCAAAATTTGCACTTGTTGAATTTGTCATAAAGCTACTTCTCCCTCAGAATCTGACTTGCAAATGTGAATCATGATCCTCCTCCGATCTTGAATAGACCAAGATGTCATCAATAAAAATCACGACAAACCAATCCAGGTAGGGTTGGAACACTCGGTTCATCATATCCATAAACACTGCTGGTACGTTAGCCAACCCAAATGGCATCACCATGAACTCGTAGTGACCATAGTGAGTCCTAAAAGCCGTCTTATGAATATCCGCCTCTTTGACCTTAAGCTAATGATACCCAGACCTCAGATCTATCTTTGAAAAGACTGAGGCCTCCTTCAACTAATCGAACAAGTCATCGATCCTCGACAAAGGGTATTTGTTCTTGATGGTTAACTAATTCAATTGCGATAGTCAATGCACATATGCATTGAACAATCCTTCTTCTTAACAAATAACACCGGTGCTCCCCAAGGTGACACACTTGGTCGAATAAACCCTCTATCCAACAACTCCTGGATTTGTGCTTTCAATTCCACCAACTCCTTCGGTGCCATTCTAGATGGACCAATAGATACCGGTACTATTTCCGAAAGAAGATCAATTCTAAATTCCACTTCTCGATCTGGAGGTAATCTCGAAAGCTCTTCGGGGAAGACATCAAGAAATTCCTTCACTATCCTAACATCCTCAACAGTTAGGTCCTTGGCTTCCAAAGCCCGTACAAACATTAGAACTGCCTCGCACCCTTTTCTCACCATTCTTTCTGTTCTTAGGGCAGTTACCACGTTTGACAGACAATGTCCCCTTTCTCCTATCACTGACACATCACCTTCCTCGGGGGTTCTTACCACCATACGCTTGGTTGCACAATCTATATTGACTTGATACTTTGCTAGCCAGTCCATGCCTAAAATTAAGTCAAATTACCCGAATGATAATTCCATCAGATCCGTCAGGAAATCTACTCCGTGAACTTCTAAGGGTACCTCCCAAAAAGTTTATCTACTACTACAGATTGTCCTAATGGCTCTAAGTAGCTCTAGCACAGACTTTCGGGCTCTTGTGCCCATGCCTGCTCCAGCAACTCTCTCTAAAACCCTTAACATAGCCTGAGATATAGCATTATCTCCGGCCGTCTGATCTTGAAACTCTGCCTCCACAGCTTGGTGGCACTGGAACTTCATTCTCTGACTCGTGACCAGACCCCACGGGTTCTGACACAGCCATCCTACCCCTACCACGGCAACGCGCCGGACGTCCTCGACCCCTTGTATTCATTCTACCGCTTCGCGCTTATCAGATTAGAAATTGTATGAATTAATTATTCTTTCTTCCACTTATTAATAATAGACAATCTTATGGGAAGTAGTTTTAACAGTAGTTCTTTCGAATTCGAATTCGAATTCTATCTACAAGTTCAGTTCTCAAGTCTGTATTTTCTAATTCTAGAGTTCACATTCAATCAACATCAAACAGAGCACCATATACACGCATCAAACACGCAAACAACATCCAGGAACTCACATTCATCACCTAGGGGTATTTTCGTCATTTCACTACCTAGGGGTATTTTCGTAATTTTAACCTATAGGGGTATTTTGGTAATTTTCCAAAATATGGTATATTGGTGATTTTACAAAATAGGGGTATTTTGGTAATTTCAAAAACTAGGGGTAATTTTCAGGATATTTGGTAAATTTTTCAAACGAGGTATTTCGGTCATTTTGCAGAATCAGGTATCTCAGTAAATTTCCTCAACCTAGGGAATTTGGGATAATTTACAAAATCAGGGGTATATATAAGCAATTTTATAAAAATAGGGTGATGGTCCCTTTCGTGTTTTAGTTATAAATTTTTGGCCCGTTAGCAAGCCCTCTGTTAGAATGAACAACCACTACGCACCAGGTAGGATTCCAGAAAAGAGGAGGTGAGTCACTAGGACTGCTTAAATACCAAGCTCTTCCTAGATCCAATCCTAGACATGCGTATGCCTGTTTCCACACCCTAACCCTGAGACTTGTTCACAGACAAGCTTAATTAAAAAAATTAAGTCTTATGAGATTTGAAGAATTATTTAATCTAGGCCTAAGGTCCATTAACACTATCATACTGATCTACATCCATAAGGCCCATCAAAACCCAACATACATATCATACTAAAGTTTAGAATACTTACCTGGGTGGATCGGTGCTTAGAGACTCAAGGCCATATCTTCCAAAACCTTTCTCAACTTACATTACTTTCATAAATTCCTACTGGACCCATTTCATAGCCCAAGTTTTGAACTGAGCTCTGATACCAAAAATGTAACACCCCAAACCCAGCCCATACGTCATTACCGGATCTGGTATGCTACGGGTTTAATTCTTGAAAACTTTGCTTTAATGGGTTTTGAAAATTTCAGTTTATTTAGTCATTATTTGAAAAAAAAAAGAAACTTAAACTTTTATATTGAGTGGATTTGAAAAGCCCATTTATCACTCCATTTTATTATTAAGACTTTGGGCACACATAGGTTTATAAACATGTGACATATTAAAGTAAAATAAAGTAAAACAAGTAACAAATAAATTGGAAACCTAAGTTGTGGGTCCTTATTACAAAATATATTCCCAAAAAAAATAATAATAATCCATAATGATAATGAAAGTCTTGATGGCCCTCGAGTCCAGATCGGCTCCGTGTCCACTTGCCAAGCTCGCTCATCTGTAGAGTGGGAAAATAAAAGGGTGAGCCACCAAGACTCAGTGTGTAAAACTTGAAAACACATAAAAGCCTATGGCCCACAAACACATTATGGGCCTTGGCCCGCATGCAATGGTAACAAAATATGTCATGCATCATGGCCCATCCCAAAACCTAAGAGTCCATCCTTTACACATCCTCGTACCAATTGTTACACTGTGAGGATTTCTACAATCAACCCTCTATCCGCTACACACCACATCCACATTATATAGACGGATCACTTACGTGAACCTCGTAAATACATTATAGTATTCAACTATATGTGTCATCATATAGACCGATCGCTTATGCGAACCTCAAAAATACATTATAGTATTCGATGACTATCTTCGCTGTGGCAAAGCCATGATCACCTCGCGACCCCGCTCCCCTACCATAAATCCATCAATCAATCCCATCCCATCATGCATACATACAAGAAACAAGTCATCAAGCCATATAACAGATCATACTTTCACATGCTACGATTCACATAGAAAAGTTTCTATGGTTACGTACCTGGCATCCCATGCCTACCCCTTCTAGGTAATATGATCGTTCATACCTTTCTTTTTCGCTTTTAGCCCTTAGCATACATATAATATATCAATGCTTATGTGTTAAGAATTTACACACCTCATTATAGTTACAATGACACCCTCTATGTCGACACTGTTAGAAGCCAATAAGACGCTATCTGCCTAAGATGCTATTCAAAAGCCGGTCCACAATCCGGTGGCCAATCTCAAATAGCAGACACTGCTCGTTTCTTAAACTTAGGGATTGGGTTTATGGACCCAACCCTCTCCTTTGCCTGATCCATATTTGATTCCATCCAAAAAGTCCTTGTCAAAACTACTATAGCGAAATAGCGTTAAATCATATCATATGAGTTAATATCTCAATTATGATAGCGATTTTTAATAGGAATCTAAAGAAATCCCACACCTTAAGATCCCGAAATCGATAGGATACTAGAGATTAATGGTTTCTGGCTTTTTGAGATCTTAATGATTCGATCTACTATGATTTCCGGAGTGCCGCCCAAGAGAACATGCGATTAACGAAAGAGTCAAACTAAAGATAGCCTATCAATCTACTAGCCATTCGGCTATAGTCTCAAAACCAAAAGAGAAAAGAATTTAGTTCTTACCTTTACAGAGAAATCGACACTTCAAAAAAATCTCGGTTTATGGAGAAATCGGCACAAGAGGAAAAGAATGGAAAAAGAAAGTGAATTAAGAGGTTTCGACTTTTAGTAGAGAAATCGACGGAAAGAAAAAAGAATAGACAAAGGTATTCGGTTATGGAGATGAGAAGAAAGTTGAGAGGTTTCGACTTTTGGAAAAGAAAATAGAATAGAGAGTGTAGAGAAGGACTGAGAATTTTGGCACAAAGAATAGGGTTCAGATGCTGGAATTTGAAGAGATACACTCCTATTTATAGGGAATTTTGGCACTTACCTATCAAATGCTGGAATTGCCCTCTTTTGAAAACCGAGACTAATTTACAAACATGGGGAATTTCGGCACCCCTTATGCCACATCAAAATCGATTCTTCCTCCACCCAGAGTTGGAATTTCGGCCAACTCTGCTTACAGCAGGTAACTCTCATCTTTTCTCCTTAATCTACTCATAACTAATATCAGCACAATTATCTATATTATTCAACAAATAAATCTCCCTATTTTTAAGCCTTGTTACCGTCTACCCTTACCCACCTATATGCCAAAATTTAGCTAATTAAAATTAAAGGAATTGGGCTTCATGCCCCTTGAGTTTGGGCCTCCTCAGTTGATGCCACCTCCTTGCTCTCTAAGTGGTGCCATTTTGCCACTAGGCCACAAGCCTACTTGTGTTCAAAACATAGATAACATCTTTTAAAGCCCCTCTAAGACAGTGTCCAAATGCAAAGGCCCATTAAAATTTAACCAAGGCAAAATTACCAAATACCCCTAGGTTGTAAAATTATCGCTACCAATTTGAGCCATCATCCTTTTCATCCCCCTTAAATACTCTAATTAAGACATTGAATGTAATACACATCAAATGCAAAGGCCCATTAATTCAGGATGTTACAGAAATACCCCTAGTTTGTAAAATTACCGAAATACCCCTAGTTTGTAAAATTACCGAAATACCCCTAGGTTGTAAAATTATCGAAATACCCCTAGTTTATGGAATTACTGAATTACCCTTGGTAGGTAAATTATTAAAATACCCTCAGTAGGTAAAATTACTGTTATACCCTTAGGGGTTGATTAGCATGATTGTGTGTAACTCTTACACGCTTTATAGGTTTATTATGTTATTATCTGTGTATTGCCAAAAGCCGAAGTGATGGTAGGGATCACTATGTTACCCTTGTGGGTAAAAGCGATGACTTTAGGTAAGTTCTGCTATGTGATGTTAGTAATGGATGCATGTATGAGTGATTTGATTATTGTTGTACATTGAAAGCATGATCATACCATATTATAAAGCATGAACATGAAAATGGGGTATGATGTGCGGAGGGAGGAAATATGAACTCTTTTAGACTGTCACCAGTGGTTAGGTACCAAAAGTGGGTTGGCCCCACATATTATCATCTTGTGACTAAGTCTCAGTGGTTTGGAACCACTAGTGGTTAGGTACCACATATATCATATTTTGTGACTCGTCCTAGTGGTTTGGTACCAAAGTGGGCTGGGCCTACATACGGATATTAGGGATTGTCACCAGTGGTTAGGTACCACAAGTGGGTTGACCCCACATATTATTATTTGTGACTTTTATCACCAGTGGTTTGGAACCACCAGTGGTTAGGTACCACCAATGGCTAGGTGCCACAAATGTTGGGTAGATACAGAGATACGGTGGATATGCATATTATGAAACACCCCAAACCCACTCACGAGCCTTGACCGGATCTGGTATGTTCCCCGGTGTAAACCATTTCAAATTCTTTTATTACTTAGGAAAAACTTGTGTGTTTTGAAAGAAAGATTTCTTTTGGGTTGGGCTTGAGTTGAAAACAAGTTTATTTCATTATTAAAATCCTTTACTTTAGGTGACAAAATATTTAGGGTTTAGTTCATGATAAATTCACTTAGTTTTTTTTTTTAAATAATATTTTGTAGCAGGATAAGTAGAAGTAAAATAAAATAATTCAACTATGGCCTAATTACATCAAATAATTCCCAAAAATAAATTCAAAGTACTCAAAATAATAAGAGTCCAAAACAAAGAAAAATTTGAACTTCACATGGCCTCCACTAAGCTCCTGCCGACCCGGCCCATCACTGATCGTCACCTGAAAAGTAATCCCACAAGGGGTGAGTCAAACATACTCAATGTGTACACAAACACTATGTCCAAATAGATTCAGGCATATTATCACATCACATACATAATCATATAGCAGATATAAAATAATGATGCAACAGAACCCAAACCTATATGCCATCCGCTACACATCACCCATACCATCCTGCACACCGTGGGGACTACTAAGTCAACCCTCCATCCGCTACACACCATCGAAGGCAGTCGCTGCAGTCGACGTGCTCATCGCCCTTATAAAATTCGTGGTCTTAGGTCACCACATTTAAAATTCGTGGTCATAGGTCACCACATTCAGTTATCGTGGTCTTAGGTCACCACATTCAGATTTCGTGGTTTTAGGTCACCATATTCAGATTTCGTCGTCTTAGGTCACCACATTAACTTCCCCTTTTCATATAACCCATATGCCCCCATTTTTCATACATGCAAAATCATGCCTTAATTCACATTCTTATCACCTTTCACATGTTAAAAATAACATATATTCATATTCCTAGTAGGAGTAGGAAACACACCTTAGTACTTTGTACCATAGTATGGTAGCTTAGCCATATTCACATTCTTATAAACATGCACATTTAATTTAAAACATAGCCATGAACATATTAAAACTTAGAGTAGGGTACACACCGATTCCCATAACAATTTCATTGAAATCCCAAAATCCTATCTATCGCCTTAGATCTTTAACTCCCTACATTCGCCCATATTAAAGTTTTAATGAAAACCCATTCGTTACAAAATCAAATCCTAGTAGGATTTGTACACTAAAACTTACCTTGATGCCGATTTGCTTATCACTCAAATCCAAAACTTTGCTATACTCCTCCTTGTATTCTACCAAACACCGGATCTCTACATAGGTTAGTTTCAACTTTTTAACATGTAAGAAATAGATCTTAGTATCAATACGGGCCTTGGCGAATGCTATAGATACTTACCTTGTGGATTTTAAATCTCAAACTCACCAAATAACTAGGGAACACGTGGCCTATGGTGTACCTTCGGAAAAGAATTTTTCTTCCTTGTAGTTGATCGATCCTTAGATCTATTAACTTGTTAGTTTCACTATTTTGAATATTTAAAGAATAGATCTAAATACTAATCTAGGCTTTAGTAGAATATACATAGGTGCTTACCTTCCAAATCTTAAATCCGAATTGGATCCTTGCTTCCTTAATGTTGTCGAAATTCCTATAACCATATGTTAGATTTAATCTAACATTAAAGCATAGAACATGGCCTTTGGTAGAATATACATATGTCTTACCTTAGATCCTTGAAATCCGAAAGATACCTTCTTGTAGTTGATAATTCTTAAATCCGAATACACCCTTTTAAGAAATCGATGACACCCTTGTTAAAAGCCCTTAAAGAATCGGCCTTGATGACTAGATGATAAGGTTTTGACTTTTAGGATTTAATGGAGAAGTCGGCTAGGGGTTCTCTTGGGGTATTTGGTTTCCTCAAAAAATAAAGAAAAGAAGGCTTGAGAATTTTGGCAATGGTGCAATATAGATTCGGCTTAACAAATGAAAGAGAAGAGAATAGAAGAGAGGAGAGCACTAAGAAATTCGGTAGAGAAAAGAGGAGGAAGAAAAATTGATGAGTAGCCCTATTCTTTCCCTCTTATAGCCGAAATTACTACTCAAAATCCCTTACTTGGCCACCACTCTTCTATTTTGATTACTTTATCCTTTGAATTATCACTTTATTAAAAGAATTAATCCAACAATTATCTCCTAAAAATAATGATAAATAAATCTATTATTTATCTCTTATTTAGACGAAATTTAAAGAGAATAAAACTCTTCCCTTGGGTTCCTTAGTGCCGTCCAATTCCCTGCTCTTTGTAGCAAAAATAAAACTCCCCAAGTGACTCGAACCTAGGCCCAATACCCTTGTATGTGGCGTGTGTCAAATTCTTCCTATTAATTTTCTTAAGGCTACCTTGTTTTAGTTTCCTCTTTTACTTAACATTTCTAAATCATTTCCTTACATTTCCAAGTTTTCAATAATGTTCACTTTCCTATTTTAACTTGACATTTCCAAGTTTCCAAAATGTTCACTTTCCTATTTTAACTTGACATTTCCAAGTTCCCAAAATGTTCACTTTCATATTTTAACTTGACATTTCCAAGTTTCCAAAATGTTCACTTTCCTATTTTAACTTGACATTTCCATACATTCCCAGGTTTCCAAAAATATTCAAAATACATTCATAACACATAAGACATGTCATTTCGTACAATTAAACCGAAAATGCATAGGCCCTTTTTAGGATGTTACATATTAGGTTGGTTGGGTTACATTCAATACATTATCTAGTGTGACATATGATATGGGTTAAGGCTCAACCGAGGCTATTTTGGGCTAAGGCCCAATTGCCACCGTTATTGTAATGGGCTTCGGCTCGGATTGTTGTGATGCATGTTCTTACCGATGAGGGTTGTGCACACTGAGTTTTTGTAAACTCACCCCTCTTTTTATTAAATGTTTTAGGTAATTTCCAGCGGTTGAGGATTGGGAGCCGTGGAGGACTCGGGGGTGGCTATACATCGAAGGTACTACTTGTGAACTTTAGTAATTTCAATTTTTGCCTTTTCTTTTAGATTATTTATTTTGGGTTAATATTTTGTAATAAGGCCATTGGTTTATTTTTTCTAAGTTTTCATTTATAACTGTTAAACTTATAAATATGGGGTTTTCTTAAAACATTAGCAATCATTTTCTAAAATATCATGTTTACGCAACGATACAAGTTCAACTTTCATAACAAAACAATTTTTCAAAATAATAACAACTTTTAAACGGTCATTTAGTAAATCATGTTTTTTTCAAACAAACAACGAACTCAGAGTTCAAAAATCTGATAAAACTTTTCTAAACAATTGTTTAGCTTTTCAACTTCCTTCACTGTGACACACTAGATTCGGGCCTAACTTTTAGGTCGAGTTTGGGGTGTTACATAGACTCTCACACTTGCCATGTTAGTCCGAGAACCTACTAAACCATAGTTCCGATACCACTAAATGTAACACCCCTTACCCGTGTCCAACTTCGGAACAAGGTTCGAGGCATTACCCTAATTCAACATTCACAATCATACAAAATTGGGTTACCAAATTTCACCCAAAATTTAAAACTTTTCAAACACATGCCAATACTCAAAGGATAATGGCCCGATAGTGTGATGTTGCCTCCGACCATCTCGAACCCTTGGCTGACCTGACAAAACTAAAAGAAATGGAAAGGAGGGAGTAAGTTTTAAGCTTAGTAAGCTCGCATGAAAATAATAAGCAATGCAATAACATGCTATTTTCATATTCTTCCTATTTATTCAAATTCCAGTTAAGTAGTTTTCTTGAGTCACAGTCATTAAATTATTTATATCTGGAGCTACGGAACTCAAAGTTAAGATCTATAAAATTTTCATGAAACTAGACTCTCATATCTTCTTGTTTAGCCAATAAATACAGTTTATTCAATTAAGATTCCCCTGTTTTACTGTTTCACTATTCTGACCTCTCTTTACTACGAATCAATTTTCTCCTTCTACAAAGTTCATATGGCCTTTTATTTAGTTCATTTCAAAATAGACGCATTCAGGAATTTAGACATATAAATTATATCCGACAATTATGTTTTTACAAATTTTCATGATTTTTCCAAGGCAAAACAGGGGATCACATAATCATTCTGAACCAGTCTCACAGAAATTCAAATATCTCAAAATATATGAATCATTTGTTTACTATGTTTCTCTTATATGAAAATAGACTCAATAAGCTTTAAATAAATATCTCATCCAATTAATAATTCAATTTCTACTATATTTGGTGATTTTTTCAAATTCACGTCACTGCTACTGTCCAAAGCAATTCTATTGTAATTTTTTTCTCTCTCACACTTTAGTTGTGTTCATCATTTGCCTATACCAATCTTTCAAATTTCAGATCACATATCGAGCATATTGTTCATACGTACATTTGCCACATTTCTCAATTGGTCACATCCATACTTGCACTTATTCATAACATGATCGTATTCAATTACACTTAGTCGTTATACGATCACATGTATTTTCACTTAGTCAATTTCCCGCTAAACTCATCGAATAATAATCGATACACGGTGGCCTATACAAAGTACCACCTTTGTAACCGAAGCTATAAGGTACACATAGTAGCCTGCACTTAGTACTACACATGCATAACTTACACATAGTGGCCTTCACTTAGTACCACACATATGATCGAAACTATCGGGTATGCAAAGTAGCCTGGACTTAGTACTACACATGCAACCTATCCGTCTGGTACAGGCAGTAGCCTACACTTAGTACTACACACGTGACCTAAAGCTCTCTTGCACACATAGTGGCCTACACTTAGTACCACACATGTGACCTAGCTAACTCATTCTTACCTTTTCTATTCCGAAGGTTCAACCAGAATTCTCACTTTTCAACATTTTACCAATTCATAAATTTTCATTCCATCATTTTATACAACTATCATACATTCCTAAAAAATGCATTTAGGCATATTATGGGTTTACTTTATGTTATTTGAACTCATACAACCCATGTAATATTAATTTAACATTCAATTCATGTAACATTAATTTGCCATTCAATTTCACATAACACAACAAACATCACATTTTCCATACCATACATCAACTTCTCATAAACATATTAAATCATACAATTTGTCATATCAATAGAGAATTACAATTCAAGCATGGTGTTGCATTATTATTAACACACGAACTTGCCTCGAATGCCAAAACGACCATTTTACCAACTTTCTCGAATTTTGATTTTCCCCCAGTTCTAGGTCCAAAACTCATTTTTCAGGGTCTAAAACATTACATTTCACTTATTTAATTAATGTACTACTCAGAACAGTCCCTAACTCAAACTTTTGAAAAATTACTATTTTGCCCCTAAATTTTTGCATAATTATGATTTTGCCCCTAGGCTCGAAATTTAAACTTTATTCCTTTTTCTTATGTTTTATGACATGCTGAACATTTTTTCCCTTGTGTAGCAACTTCAAATTCTTACTATAACACATAATTATGAACAATAACAACTTTTACCAATTATCTCGTTTAACTTGTTTTCACTGAAAATCACTTAGTAAAAATCATTCCTCTACTTAGAAACATGCATAAACTACCATCAAACATCAAAATACACATTTATCAATCATGGGTAAATTTTTTTACTTTAACTATATCTCAAAATATGGTTAGAAATAGGTAGATTAAGGTACAAGGATTTTAAAAATACAAAAATAAATAAAAACGAGACAAGAACGAACTTACTATTGAGCTTGGAAAGCTTGGACAAAACCTCAACAATGGCTTCCATGGTATTTTCGGTAGCAACATAAAAGAATGAAGAAGATGACATCTTTTTTTTATTAGGTTATTTTGGCTTTATATGCCAAATTATTAAAATACCCTTAATGCCTTTCCTTGATATTTTGCCACACAAATCCATTTTTGTCCAAAATTTTAGAATTTGGTAAAATTGCTATTTAAGGGCTCCTAATTCATAATCCAAGGCAATTTCATACAAAAAGCTTCTAGAACATGCCTTTTGCAACTTATTCAATTTAGTCCTTAAAGCCTAATCGAGCACCTTATACAAATAATTTCTTCATGAAATTTTCACACAAGCATGTAAACATATCATAGACCTTATAATAATCATAAAATAATTATTTTTGCCTCCAATTTGTGGTCCCAAAACCACTATTTCGACTAGGCCCTAATTTGGGATGTTACATTTCTCCCTCTTTAAGGATTTTTGTCCTCGAAAATCATACCAGAAGAGTGGTTTAGTTCCTCATAACCTTTACTATATCATAATTAGTGCTAAAGAACTTTTATTTTAGCCTTCATTAACATCCGATTTATATGATTATGCGTCTTATTTAGCTTTCCCAAAATGGGGCTATTTATATATATATTGAATAGAGCATCAATTATGAGAGAAACAAATTTATATGAGGTCATAGGAGCAGTGTGGCGCCACCAAGGAGCAAGGAGATTATTTCATAAGGTCCCATTAGATGGATTGTAATGGAATGCCAAAGAGACATAGTGTCGAATTTTAAACTCCTTGAAGAGGAGTAATCGGCATGGAGACTAGGTGTTAGAAAGGGGAGGCCAATTCTTTAGTACTCTAGGCACTCTCCCACATTCCATTCTTTTCTTTTCTTTTTCCAAACTTTCTCTCTTCTCTCATAGCTTGGCCAAACCCCCACTCTTCTCTTCTCTTTATTTTCTTCTTTCCCTCCACTCGAACCTATCCCTATTTCAAGAATAGAAAATTCTTTCCTCCCTACTAATTTTCTTTGGCGAATATACCTATTGGAAGTGCCAATTTCTTCCTTTGTCTTCCTTTCTTTGTCCTTTTGATAGCGAATTTCCCTCTCCATATTCCAAGTCTTGGCCGAATAACAAACAAGAATAATCTCCTCTAGACTCTCCTTCAATCGGTTCATAAGGTGGTAAGTGATCTTGGCCGAATGTCTATACTCACTTTCCTGATCTCTATTGATTTTCTTTTACAAGGGGGATAAGTGCCGATTTCGCAATGATTATGAGGCTTCTAAACGCTTTTGGTAACCGATTCTTCTATGTACTCGTGGAAGTAAAGAAGTCGACTCAGTCGATCTCTAGTATTCGATTTCGGTAGGTAATGGTAAGATCTACTTTAGTTAGTTAGTTGTTAATCGATTTAGCGAAGGCTACTAACTTATTGAGTGCCGATTTTAGGGTGGTGAAACAAAAGGTGATACTCAAGACATTCGGTAAGGTTTTGGGACCCATAAGAGAACCCTCTTAAATTTTGGATTTGGCGAATAGGCCTTTGGGTACTAACATTGTGATTGGCCAAATATAGGAACAAGTGGATCTTGGGAGGCCGATTTTCTTCTTTTTCGGATTTAGACTCTTTGTTGGTGACAGGTGTGTACATACACACGTATAACTTATTAAATGTGCTAAATATTGTGAATGCTAATTTGGTTATTGTAGCATTGGATAATATACCATATCGGTATAGTTGGCAATTCAGGTAAGTACCTGTTTGAATATGCTATTTGATGCTTTTGGTAAGCATAATGTATTGATGCATGAGATTTAAGCATGTGATGGCATGAAACATATATGTATATATGACTGATGTGGGATTAGTGAGTGGAGGGGGCAGTGTTAATCGTGCCGACGGGCACCAGTGTTTTGGTAACACACCGTGACTACGGTCACCAGAGGTTTGGTACCTCCAGAGGTTTGGCACCTCATAGCGACTTGTCCCTGTGGTTAACACCACCGTGGGTTGGCCCCACTTGAGATATGGGATCGTGCGCGCGGTGATTTGGTATCACACGATGGGTTGGCCCCATCAATTGATCCGTGTCTCGGACACCGGTGTTTTGGTAACATTGTGACTATATGTCACAGTGGTTTGGCACCACCAGTGGTTTGGTACCACAACGGGGTAGACCGTGGCGTTTGGATGGTTAGGATGGGTATTTAATATTCTGCATATTAATTGTTATGTGTTGTGTATGAAAATGTTTTAAAACGGGGAAGGGTTACATACTGAGTCTTGGTGACTCACCTTCTCTATTATTTTTTTTCAGGGGATGCATAGATCGCGGATATGGAGCCAGAGGGACTCGAGGTGGCCATGCAGTGGACTTGAATTAAATGAACTTTAACTTAGTTATTTTATTTTATTATTGGTTTGTTTTTATTTGGGTTGTAATAAGGCCTCCATAAACTTTATTTTTGTTATTACTCATATGTCGGATAGTTGTTTAAAGCTACATTATTAAAATTAAATTAAAATCACATGTTTTCCTAAATCAACACGAAAATGTTTTATCGTGTCAGCGGACACATTCAAAATTGGTATAATAACTTGACTTCAATTAAATTTCCAAGTTTAATCTAAGTATGATTTCAGCAAGATAACCAAAAACGAGAAGTTTTCAACAAAACTTAAATTGGATTTTAAAATGGGTTTCAAAAAGTTTTTCTCCGTAACGACCCATATTCGGTCCTAACGTTTGGGCCGGGTTTGGGCTGTTATAGATTGTAATGGAATGCCAAAGAGACATAGTGAAATACAGATTATGTACCAATCAGCTACCAGTACTTTTATCTATACATCATGATTAGAAAGAACTCCTATAAAACAAGGATTTTATCAGTGGGGCAGTAACCAAAAAAAAATTCCAAGAACAGTTAAACATACAGAATACCTCAGAAAAGATTGCCATATTCTGGTATCTTACCTTTCAACATTATTCCTTCAATTATTTCTGCCATCGTAAATCTCACAATATGCTTTTCATTAAAGAAGTTTAGTCCTGAAGAAATTTCCAGTTAATACATTTCCCAACATCGGTTACTTATCAGTCCAGTTTAATCTCTGACCATGTTCATAATCATTGTATAACTGAACCCTTTGGTATCATACTTGTGAACTTATTCAATATGAATTTCGTGAAATTCCTTCACAAAACACTACTTTGGTAAAGGGGTGGGGTCGTAAGATCCCTGACTCGTCTCTCTTACACATGTACATGTGACACTATTTCATCATTATAGTCACATAACTCAGTTTAATTAACTTAACACATTTATTTAAGCTATGCAAGTTTTCCAATCATACTTTATTCAAAAAAGTGCACTCATTCATACATTCTACGAAATTTGAATAACTTACTTATCACATTCACTAATAATTTTTTTTACTATATAAACATTAATTTCACACATTATCACATATACACATTACGAATTCTTACTTAGAATTTTTCGAGTTTAACTCGTCATAGCTAAACTTTATTCAAATACTTCAGTATCACTATTGGAGAGTACTTTTCTTTTAATAAGATTGTCTTCAATCGCGTTAGAAGGCATCACACTATCACATATTGGTGGCATGTATAACTAGACTCTCACACTTGCTATGTTAGTCCGAGAACCGACTAAACCATGACTCTGATACCACTAAATGTAAAACCCCTTACCTGTGTCCAACCTTGGAACATGGTTCAAGGCATTATTGAACTTCAACATTCACAATCATACAAAATTGGGTTACCAAATTTCACCCAAAATTTAAAACTTTTCAAACACATGCCAATACTGAAAGGATAATGGCCCGATAGTGTGATGTTGCCTCCAACGATCTCCAACCCTGGGATGACCTGACAAAAATAAAAAAAATGGAAAGGAGGTAGTAAGCATTACGCTTAGTAAGCTCGCATGAAAATAGTAAGCAATGCAATAACATGCTATTTTCATATTCTTCCTATTTATTCAAATTCCAGTTAAGATGTTTTCTTGAGTCACAGTCATTAAATTATTTATATCTGGAGCTACAGAACTCCAAATTAAGATTCGTAAATTTTTCCTGAAACTAGACTCTTATATCTTCTTACCATAAAGTTTCCAGATTTTTGGTTTAGCCAATCAATACAGTTTATTCAATAAAGATTCCCCTATTTTACTGTTCGACTATTCTGACCTCTCTTTACTACGAATCAATTTTCTCCTCGTACAGAGTTCATATGACCTTCGTATTTAGTTCATTTGAAAATAGAATCATTAAGGATTTCATGCATATAAATTATATCCCTCAATTATTTTTGTACAATGTTTAATGATTTTTCCAAGGCAGAACAGGGGATCACGTAATCATTCTCAACCAGTCTTACAGAAATTCAAATATCTCGAAATATACAAATCATTTGTTTGCTATGTTTCTTTTATATGAAAATGGACTCAATAAGATTTAAATCAATATCTCATCCAATTTATAATTCAATTTCTACTATTTTTGGTGAATTTTTTCAAATTCACGTCACTATTACTGTCCAAATCAGTTCTATTGTAAAATTTTGCTCTCTCTCACTTTAGTTGTGTTCATCACTTGCCTATACCAATCTTTCCAATTTCTGATCACATATCGACCATATTATTCATACGTACATTCCACATTTCTCAATTGGTCACATTCACACTTGCACTTATTCATAGCATGATCGTATTCAATTACACTTAGTCGTTATACGATTACATGTATTTTCACTTAGTCAATTTCTCGCTGAACTCATCAGAATAATAACAGATACATGGTGGCCTGCACATAGTACGACCCTTGTAGCCAAAGCTATATGGTACACACAGTAGCCTGCACTTAGTACTACACATGCATCTCTTACACATAGTGGCCTTTACTTAGTACCACACATGTGATCGAAACTATCGGGTACGCATAGTAGCCTACACTTGGTACTACACATGCGACCTATCCATCTGGTACAGGCAGTAGCCTGCACTTAGTACTACACACGTAACCTAAAACCATCTCGTAGCTCTCTTGTACACATAGTGGCCTACATTTAGTACCACACATGTCACCTAGCTACCTCATTCATATCTTTTCTATTCCGAAGGTTCAACTGGGAATTCTCACTTTTCAACATTTTACCAATTCATAAATTTTCATGCCATCATTTTATACAACTATCATACATTCATAAAACATGCACTTAGGCATATTATGGGTTTACTTTAGGTTATTCGAACTTACTTGTCGAAATCTTGTCAAGTACAACTGTGTAGCAACTCATACAACCAATGTAATATTAATTTAACATTCAATTCTTATAACATTAGTTTGCCATTCAATTTCACATAACACAACAAACATCACATTTTCCATACCATACATCAACTTCTCAAAAATATATTAAATCATACAATTTATGTCATATCAATAGAGAATTACAATTCAAGAATGGTGTTGCATTATTAATAACACACGAACTTGCCTCGAATGTCAAAACGACCATTTTACCAACTTTCTCGATTTTTTATTTTCCTCCAGTTCTAGGTCCAAATCTCGTTTTTCAGGGTCTAAAACATCACATTTCACTTATTTAATTAATGTACTACTCAGAACAGTCCCTAAGTCAAACTTTTGAAAAATTACAATTTTCCCCTAGGCTCAAGAATTAAACTTTATTCCTTTTTCTTATGCTTTATGACATGTTGAACATTTTCCCTTCTATAGAAACTTCAAATTCTTACTATAACACACAATTCTGAACAATAACAACTTTAACCAATTAGCTCGTTTTACTCGTTTTCACCGAAAATCACTTAGTAAAAATCATTCCTCTACTCATAAACATGCATAAACTACCATCAAACATCAAAATACACATTTATCCATCATGGGTAAAAATTTTTACTTTAACTAAATCTCAAAATATGGTTAGAAATAGGTAGATTAAGGTACAAAGATTTCAAAAATACGAAAATAAATAAAAACGAGACAAGAACGAACTTACTATTGAGCTTGGAAAGCTTGGACAAAACCTCAACAATGGCTTCCATGGTATTTTCGGCAGTAACATAAAAGAATGAAGAAGATGACATCTTTTTTTATTAGGCTATTTTGGCTTTATATGCCAAATTACTAAAATACCCTTAATGCCTTTCTTAGATATTTTACCATACAAGCCCATTTTTGTCCAAATTTTTAAAATTTGGTAAAATTGCTATTTAAGGGCTCCTAATTCATAATCTAAAGCAATTTCATACAAAAAGCTTCTAGAACTTGCATTTTGCAACTTATTCAATTTAGTCCTTAAAGCCTAATCGAGCACCTTAGACATATAATTTCTTCATGAAATTTTCACACAAGTATGTAAACATATCATAGACCTTATAATAATCATAAAATAATTATTTCTACCTCCAATTCGTTGTCTCAAAACCACTGTTTCGACTAGGCCCTAATTCGAGATGTTACATTTCTCCCCCTTTTAAGGATTTTCGTCCTCGAAAATCTTACCAGAAGAGTGGTTTAGTTCCTCATAACCTTTACTATCTCATAATTAGTGCTAAAGAACTTTTATTTTAGCCTTCATTAAAATGCAGGGTCTTATTTAGCTTTTCCATATATGTATATTGAATAGAGCATCAATTAGGAGAAATAAATTTATATCATCATGTGTATTATTTCATAGGGTCCCATTAGATGGAATGTAATGGAATGCCAAAAAGACATAGAGCAACCCAGATTATGTATCAGTCAACTACCAGTACGTTTATCTATACATCATGATTAGAAAGCACTCCCATAAAACAATGATTTTATCAGTGGGGCAGTAACCAAAAAAAATTTCCAAGAATAGTTAAACATACAGAATACCTCAGAAAACACTGCCATAATCTGGTATCTTACCTTTCAACATTATTCCTTCAATTATTTCTGCCATCGTAAATCTCACAATATGCTTTTCATTAAAGAAGTTTACTTTTGAAGAAATTTCTAGTTAATACATTTCCCAACATCTTACCTTACTAGCATTGTCGTTACTTATCAGTCTAGTTTAATCTATGACCATGTTCATAATCATTGTATAATTGAACCCTTTGGTATCATACTTGTGAACTTATTCAATATGAATCTCGTGAAATTCCTTCACAAAACACTACTCTGGTAAAGGGGTGGGGTCGTAAGATCCTTGACTCGTCTCTTATACACATGTACATGTGACACTATTTCATCATTATAGTCACATAACTCAGTTCAATTAATTTAACACATTTATTTAAGCTATACAAGTTTTCCAATCATACTTTATTCAAAAAAAGTGTACTCATTCATACATTCTACGAAATTTGAATAACTTATCACATTCACTAATAATTTTTTTTTATGTATAAACTTTAATTTCACACATTATCACATATACACATTACGAATTTTTATTCATACTTTTCCAAGTTCAACTCATCATAGTTACACTTTATTCAAATACTTCAGTATCACTATCAAATGGTCGGATATAGTTCGATTGGAGAGTACTTTTCTTTTTCTAAGATTGTCCTGAATCGCGTCGGAAGGCATCACACTATCACATATTGGTGGCATGTAGAACTAGACTATCACACTTGCTATGTTAGTCCGAGAACTGACTAAACCATAGCTCTAATAAGACTAAATGTAACATCCCTTACCCGTGTCCAACTTCAGAACAGGGCTCGAGGCATTACCGTACTTCAACATTCACAATCATACAAAATTGGGTTACCAAATTTCGCCCAAAATTAAAAACTTTTCAAACAGATGCCAATACTCAAAGGATAATGGGCCGATAGTGTGATGTTGCCTCCGATGATCTCCAACCCTGGGCTGACCTGACAAAACTAAATGAAATGGAAAGGAGGGAGTAAGCTTTATGCTTAGTAAGCTCGCATGAAAATAATAAGCAATGCAAAAACATGCTATTTTCACATTCTTCCTATTTATTCAAATTCCAGTTAAGTTGTTTTCTTGAGTCACAGTCATTAAATTATTTATATCTGGAGCTACGGAACTCCAAATTAAGATATGTAAATTTTTCATGAAACTAGACTCTCATATCTTGTTGTTTAGCCAATAAATACAGTTTATTGAATTAAGATTCCCCTGTTTTACTGTTTCACTATTCTGACCTCTCTTCACTACGAATCAATTTTCTCCCCCTTCAAAGTTTATATGACCTTCTTATTTAGTTCATTTGAATATAGCCTCATTCAGGATTTTAGACATATAAATTATATCCCACAATTATTTTTTTACAATTTTTAGTGATTTTCCCAAGGCAGGACAAGGGATCACGTAATCATTCTGAACCAGTCTCATAGAAATTCAAATATCTCAAAATATACGAATCATTTGTTTTCTATGTTTCTTTTATATGAAAATAGACTCAATAAGCTTTAAATAAATATCTCATCCAATTTATAATTCAATTTGTACTATTTTTGGTGATTTTTTCAAATTCACGTCACTACTACTGTCCAAAGCAGTTCTATTATAAATGTTTGCTCTCTCTCACTTTACTTGTGTTCATCACTTGCCTATACCAATCTTTCCAATTTCCAATCACATATCGAGCATATTGTTCATACGTACATTTGCCACATTTCTCAATTGGTCACATCCATACTTGCACTTATTCATGACATGATCGTATTCAATTACACTTAGTCGTTATACGATCACATGTATTTTCACTTAGCCAATTTCTTGAACTCATTGGAATAATAACAGATACATGGTGGCCTACACAAAGTACCACCCTTTTAGCTGAAGCTATATGGTACACATAGTAGCCTGCACTTAGTACTACACATGTGACCAAAACCATCACTTACACATAGTGGCCTGCACTTAGTACCACACATGTGATCGAAACTACCGGGTATGCATAGTAGCCTGCACTTAGTACTACACATGCGACCGATCGTCTGGTACACGTAGTAGCCTACGCTTAGTACTACACACGTGACCTAAAACCATCTCGTAGCTCTCTTGTACACATAGTGGCCTACACTTAGTACCACACATGTGACCTAGCTACCTCATTTGTATCTTTTTCTATTCCAAAGGGTCAACCGGGAATTCTCACTTTTCAACATTTTACCAATTCATAAATTTTCATGCCATCATTTTATGCAACTATCATACATTCATAAAACATGCATTTAGGCATATTTTGGGTTTACATTAGGTTATTCGAACTTAGTTGACGAAATCTCGTCAGGTACAACCATGTAGCAACTCATTCAACCCATGTAATATTAATTTAACATTCAATTCATGTAACATTAATTTGCCATTCAATTTCACATAACACAATAAACATCACATTTTCCATACCATACATCAACTTCTCATAAACATATTAAATCATACAATTTATGTCATATCAATAGAGAATTACAATTCAAGCATGGTGTTACATTATTATTAACACACGAACTCGCCTCGAATGCCGAAATGACCATTTTACCAACTTTCTTGATTTTTTATTTTCCTCTAGTTCTAGGTCCAAATCTTGTTTTTTAGGGTCTAAAACATCACATTTCACTTATTTAATTAATGTACTACACAAAACAGTCCCTAACTCAAACTTTTGAAAATTATAATTTTGCCCCTAAACTTTTGCATAACTATGATTTTGCCCTTAGGCTCAAAAATTAAAATTTGTTCCTTTTTCTTATGTTTTATGACGTGCTGAACATTTTTCCCTTCTATAGCAACTTCAAATTCTTACTATAACACATAATTATGAACAATAACAACTTTTACCAATTAGCTCATTTTACTCGTTTTCACCGAAAACCACTTAGTAAAAATTGTTCCTCTACTCATTAACATGCATAAACTACCATCTAACATCAAAATACACAATTATCCATCATGGGTAAAATTTTTGACTTTAACTATATCTCAAAATATGGCTAGAAATAGGTAGATTAAGGTTCAAGGATTTCAAAAATATGAAAATAAATAAAAACGAGACAAGAACGAACTTACTATTAAGCTTGGAAAGCTTGGACAAAACCTCAAAAATGGCTTCCATGGTATTTTCGACAGCAACATAAAAGAATGAAGAAGATAACATCCTTTTTTTATTAGGCTATTTTGACTTTATATGCCAAATTACTAAAATACCCTTAATGTCTTTCTTAGATATTTTACCACACAAGCCCATTTTTGTCCAAAATTTAAGAAGTTGGTAAATTCATAATCCAAAGCAATTTCATACGAAAAGCTTCTAGAACATGCATTTTGGAACTTATTCAAATTAGTCCTTAAAGTCTAATCGAGCACCTTAGACATATAATTTCTTCATGAAATTTTCACACAAGCATGTAAACATATCATAGACCTTATAATAATCATAAAATAATTATTTCTACCTCAAATTTGTTGTCTTGAAATGACTATTCTAACTAGGCCCTAATTCGGGATGTTACAAGCACAACACCAAGATGTTCGGTTTTGCTCTCCTCTCACTAATGCCAAATTTTCCTTGCTACATACCCTATAACTGAAATTCACCCCTCCTCCTCTCCAAAATTCGGCCAACTCTCACTCCACCTCCCCACTTCCTTGATTTGCTCCTAGATTTTCTCCACTATGTCCTCTCTATCCACCAATTTGAATTGTTTGACCAATTCAAACTCCCTAAGCTCCTCATGTCCATCCATTTCAATTTGTTGACTCATTCCACAACCACCATGGTAGATTCCCAGCCGAAAGCCACCTCCTCCTTGTTGAACACCAAAAATTAAACTCCTAAGTGCAGCAAATGGGATTCAGACTCCTCCCCCTCTACTCCTACAAGTGACGCCAACCCCACTCCACCAAGAGCTTCTTTCTTGTCATCAAATGCACATTATTACCCTTAAGGCCTACTTCCATAAGCTCTCCCCCTAAAGTGCCCTAAAAACAAAATTTTCATAAAGCCTTGGCTCGAACTCGAGCCTTCCCAAGACCCTCAAACACACCAAAACAACAAGCATAGCTAGCCACATGCATGAGATAGTGCAAAACGTAGAACCCCTAATTTTAGGATGTTACAATAAAACACTCAAAAAATACCGCTCCTAATGCTTGAACCTTGGACCCCCTGAGCTGTCAACACGCCACCTTATAGCTACCCAAGTGATGCAACCTTGCCACTGGACCACAAGCCCACTTGTGTCCTATTTTCCCCTTAATCTGCATAAGAGGCCTACTGACTGAAGTCACAGTTCCCTTGGGCTAAAACCAAATTTTTTCCTATACCCTTACTTGATCCCAGGACTTCTCCAACACCTCTAGACATTCCAATTTCATTAACCCTCAAAGAAAACATGCAATTTGTCATTTTCTTGCTCATTAAAAATTTTTGAGACCCGAAGCCCAAAGCCCAATAGGCCCAATACTTTTAGGCCCAAATTTGGGGCGTTACAGTTGCACTGATGACTTGATTGTTATAGAAAGATGTGAAGTTTGAGTGGCCTGATAAATGCCAACAGTGTTTTGAAAAATTGAAAGCACTATTAACTGAAGCACCAGTTCTAGTTCAACCTGAGTCGGGTAAAGAGTTCGTGATTTTCAGTGATGCATTATTAAATGGTTTGGGTTATGTTTTGATGTAGCAAGGCAAAATGATAGCTTATGTTTCCAAAAAATTGAAGCCGAATGAAAAGAATTATCCGACACATGATTTGGCGTTGGTTGCGATCGTGTTTGCATTGAAAATTTGGCGACACCATTTGTTCGATGAAAAATGCCATATATTTATCGATCAAAAGAGTTCAAAATATTTAATGACTCAAAAATATTTGAATTTATGACAACGAAGATGGCTTAAATTGTTGAAAAACTATGAGTTAGTGATTGATTATCATCCGGGAAAGCAAATGTAGTCGCGGATGCTCTGGGTAGAAAATCTTTATTTGCATTGTGGGAAATGAATACACAATTAAATTTTTTTGATTATGGTTCTATCTTAGCCGAGTTAAAAGCTAAATCGTTATTTCTTTAGCAAATTTGTGAAGCTTAGAAGTTTGATTATGAATTGCAAGCTAAAAGATTACAGTGCGACTTAACTACTAGTTCAGATTATCGGATTGGATCCGATAATTGTTTGATGTTCCGAAATAGAATTTTTGTGCCAAGAAATTCTAAGCTTATTCAGAATATTCTACACGAAGCACATGTGGTTGTTTACCTGTTCATTCAGAGAGTACTAAAATGTACAATGATTTAAAATAATTGTATTGGTTGTTTGGAATAAAACGGGACATTTCAGAAATTGTATCAAAATGCTTAGTTTGTCAACAAGTTAAAGTCGGATATCAATTGCCTTTGGGATTACTGTAGCCAGTGATGTTACCTGAGTGGAAATGGGAAGAGTTATGATGGATTTCGTATCGGGATTACCCCTATCTTTGAAAAAGAAAGATGCTATAGGAGTTATTATGGATCGTTTAACGAAATCGGCACATTTCATTCGATGGATGGTTGTTGTTAGATAAATAACGTACAAAATTTTCATGAATATGTATTTTATAAGCTAAGAACTAAATTGTAAAGATGTTGAAATATTAAGGGCAAAAGTGTAATTTTTCATAATGTGATTTTGGGGCTAAATTGAATAGAATGATAATTAAATAAGTTAAATTTAATTACATATAAATTAATAAAAGCAAACTCAAGAGATTAGCTAAATTTTTTGTTTCATTTCTTACGCCATACTTTTGACCATTTGATCACCTTATTTTTGCAAAACCTCTCCTAGTGAATGAATTTATATTAACCTTGAAAACTACCAACACAACAAGCCATAGTTTTCATCCCCATTGCCGAATGCACCATTGTCTTAAACACTCTCTCTTTGCTTTTCTTTTACATTGGATAATTTAATTATAAACCTATCATTCTCTTTCTCTTTCTTTCATCTCTTATTTTCTTTTCAACCATACTTTCTTCATTATGTTTTCTCTCATGGCCGAATGTCGATAATTTAATTATAAACCTATCATTGTCTTTCTCTTTCTTTCATCTCTTATTTTCTTTTCAACCATACTTTCTTCATTATTTTTTCTCTCTTCGAATGTCTCGCCTAAACCGAAAGTTTCTTTGCTTTTCACATATTCTTTCTTCTCAATTTTGTTTTATTCAAACTTTGAATATTCGGAAAGAACCCTCTTTGATAGTTTTAATTTTGTTCTTATTTGCTTAGTTGCTGAATCCTTAGGTTGGTTTTAGAAAGCCTTTTGACTGAAATCTTCATCCATTTCTCTAAAATAAATTCTCTTCATTTTATAGTTAAATAGAGAAAGGTTGAAACTCAAGTGTTCGTAAGCGTCGTGAATCAATGGAATCGATTTAAGGTGTTAAGGTAAGGGATTATTATGGACTCTCATATTACTCGACATACTGATATAGATGGATTATTAATCGATTTCATTTTAGGGAACGTTATCGCTCGATTGTTATATTGTGGAACAAGGATATTTGTGGTAAGCCAATCTCACTCTTAAACCCGTTAGTCATAATTTCGATAATTTATTAGTCGGACTAATGATCTTTTGTCAATAGAGACAATCAAGATAGGGACGAAAAGGGCGGTAAATAGTGTTCGAAGAGGGGTGGTACCGCTATTCCCCCTAAGTTTAAGCGAAGGACTGTTTCAGGAATCTGAGATTTTCCACCGGGTTGTGGACACTCATTCGAGGAGAACCAATTGTTTGAAGTCGTTCGTACTCCCGAACCTTTGTTTGTTCATGGATTTTCATCGGGTAACAAACCAACAATCGGGTATAAACCACAAATAGAAGTGGTTTCTAAGGGTAAAAGTCTAGATCGTTATTCTGAGATTCGATTTGTAAATAAATAATAGTGTTCTAATTTATCGTGATGCGTTTAGGTATCGACGAGCAGGAAAGTCTAGTTATCACAGTAACCAGGTGTGTAACTTCACACTTATTCCGGGTTAGATACTATACCGTAAGTATTGAGATAAAATCGTAAAGATGGCAAAATTGGAAAATGCGTAATAATTAACACTTTTGTAAAATGCATGAAAACATTTAAAGTCATGAAATTTACGAAAAACGCCCTTAATGAGTTAATCGGTAAATAATAAATTTTATGCTAGATCGTTAAATGGGCGAAAAATGCTAGATCGTTAAGTGGGCTAAAAATCTGCTAGATCATTAAATGGGCTGAAAATCTACTAGATCGTTAAGTGGGCCAAAAATCTGCTAGATCGTTAAATGGGCCAAAAATTTACTAGATCGTTAAATGGGCCAAAAATCTGCTAGATCATTAAATGGGCCGAAAATCTACTAGATCGATATATGGGCCAAAGTTTGCTAGATTGCTAAATGGCTATATGATGTTTTGTCTTATGGGCCAAAATGAAAATTTGAAATATAGACTCACATGTATTATGAGTTTTTGTTAAATCATTATATGAATATAGATTAATATGCATACATGATTGCATGGGTTGAGATAAATGATGAAGAGAAGAAAGGCCTGTTGCCAAAATCTAGTTCGATGGCTCTGCCACAAATATTTTAATGGCTTAATGCCTCTAGTTCGGTGACATTGTCACAATCTAGTTCGATGGTGCACCACAACATTTTTAAAAATGGCTTTATGCCTACGATTGGTGTGTTGGCGGGGTGGGTTGACTTGATCCCCACAGGTGTGTTGGTTGGTACGGGTGGTGTGTAGCGGATGGAAATTAGGTTTGGTTGGGAATTTCATTTTACATGCATTTTATTTATTATATTGTTAAATTCGTATATGAGCTCAAGCCCAAAATAATTACTTTATGATCCGGCCCAGTGGATATGGTAAGTGAGTTATACACTGAGTTCTGAGTAACTCACTCCGTTTAATTATCCATCTCAGGTAATGGCAATTGACGGAGGCTTGGGCCGAGGATGACTTCGTGGAGGCCATACTTCGAACATGGGTTTTATAAACTATGAACTTTTAATTAAGTGATTTTTTTAATTACTATTTTTGGGTATGATGTAATAAGGCCTTTATTAATATTTCATGGATTTTTATGTGTGGATGGATTTAAATTTTGTTTTAGATATTTAATATGGGCTTATATTAATCCTCTAATGTTTCCTTAAAATACTTTGGTTTTTAAAACATATGAGATTCTTTAACTATTCTTGTTTTCAAATTCTTTTGAACTCTTTAAAAACTACTTTAAGGTTTTTTTGACAATTAAATACTAAATGATGAGATTTCAACTAATGTTTCTTAAATTCATCGATTTTAAATAATTTTTCTTGGTTTCACCTAAATCATTAGAAAAATTAAAAGGATGTTCGATCTGTGTGACAAACCAAATCTCATGTTAACGCATAGACCTGGTTTAGGGTGTTACATTTAATGGTATCAAAGCTAGTTTTGAAACTCGATTGTGATTGGGTTCAATAAATAACTTCCGTTTGAAATTATTTTTATGTTTTAAAGTTAGTATGGCACCACAAGCATCCGGCGCAAAGTCAAGTAAGTATTCATTACTGAATGATTATTATGATGATATGATCATAGGAACACTCTAGAACTTCTAGTTTTAGATGTTGAAAATCATAGAGATCGAGACTATAGGATGTGTTTGCGAAAAACAACTTTATCTCTTGAATCTCATAAAATATCATTAATAAACACTGAAACAATTTTCTAATTCGTAAAATTCAAAATCAATTTAAAATGAGTTAGTCAATATGAGCGCCAGAGGACGCGGACGTGGTAGACGTGGCCGTGGTAGAGGCCGAGGTGCTAGAGCTGTGTCCGAGGAATTGAGACATATTTCAGAAATGGATGCACCGGCATCACCAGCGTCGAAAAATGATTCACAAGAGAATAGGAGAGAAGATAATGCTTTGACACGAGCAACGTCCTTGAAAGGGTCACTGGATCTAGAATTGGGCCAGCAACTCGTGGATCGATATCGGAGCGATTGAAATCAAGTGGTGCTGAGGTTTTCAGAGGTGTCTCAGATGTAGCTCCAAATGTTGCTGAATATTGGCTTGAGGTGGTGGAGCAAATTATGGACGACCTAGAATGCACTGTAGAATAGAAACTAAGAGGAGCGGTGTCTTTGTTAAGGGACGAGGCATACCAATGGTGGCTTACTGTCCGAGAAGGCACTAAAGCTGCATTTGTTAATTGGGAATTCTTCAAAGCTACCTTTCAAGGGAAATATGTAGGAACAAGTTATGTGGATGCTCAAAGGAAGGAATTCCTGAATCTGATTCAAGGAAATAAGACGGTATGAGGCTGAGTTTTTACGCTTGAGTCTCTATGCTCGAACATTAGTGCCAACGGATCATGAGCGTTGTGTATGCTTCGAGGATGGGCTGAATGATGAGTTACTGGTTTTGATAGCCCCACAACAAGTTAGAACTTTTCCACGCTTGTGGAGAAAGCCAAGATAGTGAAGAGGCTAAGCGCTCAGAACATCAGAACCGTGAAAGAGTCAGAAGCAAGAGAGATATAAAGTATTCACGTTCTTCAAAAATGTTTCAAAAGAGGCCTCAGAATGATGAGCCGGCTCAAGGTAGAGCACCTGTGGCTATTAATCAGACTCGAGATTGTGCTGAATGTGGGAAACGACATTCCAAAAAGTGTTGGAGGAAAACTGGTGCTTGTTATAAATGTGGTTCAATGCATAATCAATATAAGAATTGCCCTCGATGGATGGATACGACCCAGAAAGCTCATAATCCTGATGTACAGCTGGCTAGAGGTACTCAGCAGCCACCTAGAGGCCGTGGACCGAGTCGTGGTGCTAATGGGGCTGGACGTGGTCAAGGTTCGCCAGGTCGAGGCAATGGTTCTAAAGGTAACGCGGATGCAAGACAGCCAGGATTGGTCTATGCAGTTAGACGCCGCGAGGATGGTAATGCACCTGATGTTATAACTGGTACGTTCTTCATCTATGATGTACCTGTTACTGCTTTGATAGATATTGGTTCTACCCACTCGTATGTTGCTAGTACCATATCTGGAAACTTGAATCTAGAATCTGAAATTACCGATAGTGAGATGTTTGTAATTAGTCCTTTAGGACAGTCAGTAATTGTAAATAAACTGTTTAGAGACGTGCCATTAGAAATCCAAAGAGAAATATTTCTGGCAAATTTGATGGAATTGCCTTTCGGCGAGTTCAATCTCATTCTGGGCATGGATTGGTTGGTTAAGCATCGGGTGCATTTGGATTGTGCTGAAAAGCGGATGTCAATAAGGACTTTAGATGATAAGGAAGTAGTAATGATAGGCGAATGAAGGAATTACTTGGCAAATGTGGTATTTGCGTTAAAGGTAGAAAGGTTGGTACGAAAAGGGTATGGAGCATTTCTAGCTTTTATTTGTGCTTTGGATGCCAAAGAATTATCATTGGAAGATGTGAGGACGGTGAAGGAATTTCTAGATGTATTTCCCAAAGAACTTCCTAGTATACCTCCAGATAGGAAAGTTTTGGTGCTGAGCTTTTGCCAGAACGGCTCCAGTGTCCATTACTCTTTATAGAATGGCACCAAATGAGTTGGCGGAGCTTAAGGCTCAAATTCAAGAATTATTGGATTGGGGATTTATTTGACCGAGTGTGTCTCTGTGGGGAGCACCGATTTTGTTCGTTAAGAAAAAGGATGGGTCGATGCGTATGTGCATTGATTACAGGCAGTTGAATAAATTGATGATCAAGAATAGGTATCCTTTATCGAGAATTGATGACCTGTTTGATCAATTGAAAGGAGCTTTGATTTTCTCTAAAATTGATTTGAGATCGGGTTATCACCAACTTAAGGTGAAAGAAGCAGATATTCATAAGACGACATTTCGAACTCGTTATGGACATTATGAGTTTTTGGTGATGCCATTTGGATTGATCAATGCACCAGCTGCATTTATGGACATGATGAACCGGGTCTTTCAACCATATTTAGATCGGTTTGTGGTAGTGTTCATAGATGACATTTTGGTATATTCGAGGAATGAAGAGGAACATGACTCACATTTGCATATAGTATTGCAGTTACTTCGAGATAAGCAACTTTATGCCAAATTCATAAATGTGAATTTTGGTTAAGGGAAGTGACTTTCTTGGGTCATGTAGTGTCAGCTGAAGGAATAAGGGTGGATCCTCAGAAGGTTGAGGCTGTATTGGATTGGAAACCTCAGTAGTTGAGATTCAGAGTTAATTGGGTTTAGCCGATTATTATAGACGCTTTATTGAGGGGTTTTCACTGATTGCTGCACCCCTAACTAAGCTGTTGCGAAAGTGAGTACCGTATGTATGGACTGATAAACAACAAGAGAGTTTCGAGAAATTGAAGAAGATTTTGACGAAAGCACCAGTACTGATTCAACTTGAGGCTGGAAAAGATTTTACCATTTAATGTGATGCGTCACACACGGGTTTAGGTTGTGTGCTAATGCAAAATGGAAAAGTGATGGCTTATGCTTCTCGTCAGTTGAGACCGCACGAAGTAAACTACCCTACTCATGACTTGGAGTTGGCTACAATAGTGTTTGCTTTAAAGATTTGGAGGCATTATCTCTACGGTGAGAAGTCTATTATCTTTACGGATCAAAGAGTCTTAAGTATCTTCTTACTGAAAAGGAGTTAAACTTGAGACAAAGAAGATGGGTGGAGCTGGTAAAGGATTATGATTTCTCAATCGAGTATCATTATGGAAAGGCTAACGTGGTAGCAGACGCATTAAGTCGTCAGGTGGTATCTGATTTGAGAGCAATGTTTGCTCATCTGAGTTTGTATGAGGATGGTAGTCTGTTAGAGGAACTTCAGGTGAAGCCTCTGTGGTTAGATCAAATCAAGGAAAAGCAGATATCAGATGAAAAGTTGGGACCCTTATTTTAGCAAGTTGAAAGGGGTGACATAGGAGATTTTGGTATAAACACGGATAGAGTGTTGTGTTTTCGTGGAAGAGTTTGTATGCCCAAGGACTCTGATTTGAGACAAATGATTCTACGGGAGGCACATAGTAGCCCTTATGCTATGCACCCCGAAGGAAATAAGATATATCGAGATCTTCGTGAACTGTATTAGTGGCCAGGGTTAAAGCATGAGATTTTTGAGTTTGTAGGAAAATGTTTGACTTGTCAACAAGTGAAGGCGGAGCATCAATGCCGTCAGGCTTATTACAATCAGTAAAGATTCCTCTTTGGAAATGGGAGCGGATAATAATGGATTTTGTTAGTGGGTTGCCTTTAACACCTTCTAAGAAAAATTTCGCTTGGGTAGTAGTTGATTGATTGACGAAGACTGCTCATTTTCTTCCAATTTGTATGGATTACTCATTACGAAGTTGGCTAAGTCAGATGTATCTCAAATCGTAATGTTGCATGGGGTACCAAAGGTTCATTATATCGACGGGGATCCTAGGTTTACATCACGATTTTGGAAAGCTCTGCATGAAGATTTGGGAACAAAGTTAAACTTTAGTACACTTTTCATCCTCAGTCAGATGGTCAGTCGAAAAGACTAATTTAGATATTGGAAGGCATGTTAAGGGGTTGTGTAATTGACTTCAGAGGTAGTTGGGAGGATTTTCTACCATTGGCAGAGTTTGCGTATGACAACAGCTATCAGTCTAGCATTCGGATGGCACCCTACGAGGCATTGTTTGGTCTTAGGTGTCGTACTCCTACTTGTTGGACTGAATTGGGTGAAGCAGATGTTGGGTCCTGAATTGATATCTGAAACGGAAGAAAAGGTAAAAATTATTTGAGCAAGGTTAAAAGAAGCTTCGGATAGACAAAAGTTGTATGCAGATTTGAAGCATAAGGACATTGAGTTTGCTGTGGGGGATCAGGTCTTTCTGAATGTCTCACCTTGGAAAAAGATTTTCAGATTTAGAAGGAAGGGCAAGTTGAGCCCTAAGTTCATTGGACCATATCGTGTGATGAAGCGTGTTGGTCTAGTGGCCTATTAGATTGAATTACCTCCGGAGTTGAGTCAATTCATAATGTTTTCCATGTTTCCATGCTGAGGCGCTATAGATCGGATCGTCTCACATAGTACCGGTGGAAAAAGTTGAGTTGGGATCAGACTTATCTTTTGAGGAGAAACCAGTGAAAATCTTAGACCGAGATGTAAAGGTGCTAAAAAAGAAGACCGTACCATTGGTCAAGGTTTTATGGCATAATCACGGAGTGGAGGAAGCTACGTGGGAGCCTGAGGATGCAATTCGGCAACAATATTCTCACCTCTTTTAATCAAGTAAATTTTGAGGACGAAATTTTCTTTAAGGGGGTAGAATTGTAACATCAAAAATTTGAGTATCAATATGTTGCTTGTCTTTGGTGTTAGCTCAGGTATAATTTTATTGTGTGCTTAATATAGTCTTGAAAAAGGCTCGGGTTTACTTGGAATTAGAATAAAATTTACTAAAGAGTACTTTAGTGTAGAGAAATCAGGTGACCTTGAAGTTAAGTTAATTAAGTGATAGAAGATGGCATAAGATGAGTAATTGGCAAAGAGGTGATGGCGTCATAAGCTGGACTAGAGGGGAGAGGTTCGAATCTCCTAGCATGCATTTTGGTGACTTTAATTTTTGCATCTATATGGCATGTGTCGGTCATGGATAAGGATTAGGATGAGTTGGATTAAGTTTTTATGGTAAGAGGACTTAAGGTTATGGTAAGCATGAGTTAAGGGATGTAATTGCTTGACTTTGGGGATAGCATTTCTCAAACTTAAGGAAAATGGAGGATGGTAAGGCTTGAGTCTAGGTTGATGTTTTGGTAACGTTTTCATGGCCATCTTGACCATGAATGGGGGCAGTTTTGTGGCTAAAGAAGGAGCCAATTTTGGGTGGTTAATTTTGGTGATAGGCTAGTTTGGTTGGTAGCTTTGGGGGGTATTAACTTTTGGTCATTTTTGCTTTTGTAAAACACTTTCTCTCCATCCATTTTCTCCATTGGCCGAATGTATTTGTATAGAAGAAAAACAACTTTTGTTTCATTTCTTATGGCCATACTTTTGACCATTTGATCACCTTATTTTTTGCAAAACCTCTCATAGTGCCGAAACTACCAACACAACAAGCCATAGTTTTCATCCCCTATTGCTGAATGCACCAATGTCTTAAACACTCTCTCTTTGCTTTTCTTTTACCTTGGATAATTGTATTATAAACCTATCATTCTCTTTCGCTTTCTTTCATCTCTTATTTTCTTTTCATCCATACTTTCTTCATTATTTTTTCTCTCATGGCCGAATGTCAGTGACTATCTACCTAAACCGAAAGTTTCTTTGCTTTTCACAGATTCTTTCTTCTCAATTCTGTTTTATTCAAACTTTGAATATTCGAAAATAACCCTCTTTGATAGTTTTAATTTTGTTCTTATTTGCTTAATTGTCGAATCCTTAGGTTGGTTTTAGAAAGCCTTTTGACCGAAATCTTCATCCATTTCTCTTAAATAAATTCTCTTCATTTTATAGTGAAATAGTGAAAGGCCGAAACTCAAGTGTTCGTAAGCGTCGTGAATCATTGGAATCGATTTAAGTTGTTAAGGTAAGGGATTATTAAGGACTCTCTTATTACTCGACAACTGATATAGATGGATTATTAATCGATTTCATTTTAGGGGACGTTATCGTTCGATTGTCATATTATGGAACGAGGATATTTGTGGTAAGCCAATCTCACTCTTAAAATCGTTAGTCATAATTTTGATAATTTATTAGTCGGACTAATGATCTTTTGTCAATAGAGACAATCAAGATAGGGACGAAAAGGGCGGTAAATAGTGTTCGGAAAAGGGGTGGTTCCGTTATTCCCCCTAAGTTTAAGCGAAGGACTATTTCGGGAATCTGAGATTTTCTACTGGGTTGTGGACGCTCATCCGAGGAGAACCAGTTGTTTGAAGTCGTTCGTACTCCCGAACCTTTGTTTGTTCGTAGATATTCATCAGGTAATGAACCAAAAATCGGGGAGAAACCGCAAATAGAAGTGGTTCAAAATTCTGAAGGTAAAAGTCTAGATCGTTATTCTAAGATTCGATTTGTAAATAAATAATAGTGTTCTAATTTATCGTGATGCGTTTAGGTATCGACGAGCGGGAAAGTCTAGTTCTCACAGTAACCATGTGTGTAACTTCACACTTATTCTGGGTTAGATACTATAACGTAAGTATTGGGATAAAATCGTAAAGATGGCGAAATCGAAAAATGCGTAATAATTAACACTTTTGTGAAATGCATGAAAATAGTTAAAGTTGTGAAATTTATGAAAAATGCCCTCAATGAGTTAATCGGTAAATAATAAATTTTATGCTAGATCGTTAAATGGGCCGAAAAATGGTAGATCGTTAAGTGGGCCAAAAATCTGCTAGATCGTTAAATGGGCCCAAAATTTGCTAGATCGTTAAGTGGACCGAAAATCTGCTAGATCGTTAAATGGGCCGAAAATCTGCTAGATCGTTAAATGGGTCGAAAATTTGCTAGATCGATATATGGGCCAAAGTTTGCTAGATTGCTAAATGGCTATATGCTATTTTTTCTTATGAGCCAAAATGAAAATTTGAAATATAGACTCACATGTATTATGAGCTTTTGTTAAATTATCATATGAATACAGATTAATATGCATGCATGATTGCATGGGTTGGGATTAATGATGAATAGAAGAAAGGCCTGTTGCCAAAATCTAGTTCGGTGGCTCTGCCACAAATATTTTAATGGCTTAATGCCTCTAGTTCAGTGACTTTGTCACAATCTAGTTCGGTGGTACACCACAACATTTTTAAAAATGGCTTTATGCCTACGATTGGTGTGTTGCCGGGGTGGGTTGACTTGATCCCCACAGGTGTGTTGGTTGGTACTGGTGGTGTGTAGCAGATGGAAATTAGGTTCGGTTGGGAATTTCATTTTGCATGCATTTTATTTATTATATTGTTAAATTTGTATATGAGCTCAAGCCCAAAATAATTACTTTATGATCCAGCCTAGTGGATATGGTAAGTGAGTTATACACTTAGTTCTGAGTAACTCACTCCGTTTAATTATCCATATCAGGTAATGGCAATTGACGGAGGCTTGGGCCGAGGATGACTTCATGGCGGTAATACTTCGAACATGGGTTTTATAAACTATGAACTTTTAATTAAGTGATTTTTTTTAATTACTATTTTTAATATTGTGTAATAAGGCCTTTATTAATATTTCATGGATTTTTATGTGTGGATGGATTTAAAGTTTGTTTTAGATATTTAATATGGGCTTATGTTAATCTCTAATGTTTCCTTAAAATACTTTGGTTTTAAAACATATGAGATTCTTTAACTATTCTTGTTTTCAAATTCTTTTGAACTCTTTAAAAACTACTTTAAGGTTTTTTGACAATTAAATACTAAATGATAAGATTTCAACCAATGTTTCTTAAATTCATCGATTTTAAATCATTTTTTCTTGGTTTCACCTAAATCATTAGAAAAATTAAAAGGATGTTCGATCTGTGTGACAAACCAAATCTCGTCTTAACGTATAGACTGGTTTGGGGTGTTACATATCCATTTGATTTGGCTTGTAAATGATGAATGGTTAGTTATGTGTATAGCCATGTGACTTGGCTTATTTTGGCATGCTTGGTGATATATATATATATATGTGCAAATGGACTTTTGATAGGTTGTGTATAATTGCTATATAAATGCTTGTTGTGAATTGGTATTTGGGGTATCAAATAGTTGAAATTTGAGATTTGATGCTTGTGGTTTTAGGTAAAGTGATGTATAATTGAAAGTAACCATATTGATGATTTTAGAATGTGGATTTGGTATGAAATTGAATGGCTTATTGTGATACTTGAGTGTCTTGTGGCTGATGGTATTGATATAGTATTAATTGAACTTGGTTTTGATGAGTCTAAATATTATTTGAAGATATGGTCATATGCAATTTGGTTTGTATAGGTAAATGAAGTTTGAGTGAGAAAGATGGTTTGGTAAATAGCCTATTTTTGTCCACATGGGTAGAGACACGGGCTTTTGTCTCAGCCATGTGTGACACATAGTCAAGTGACACGGTCGTGTGGCCCCTGGTGTTTAATTAGAAAACAAACCTATATGCTCCACAGTCCAGCACACGGGCGTGTGACTTGGCCATGTGGCATAAGTCAGTATACCCTATAGTTTTTGCAGGGCCTAGCACACGGCTTGGCATTTGGGAGTGTGTGGCCATTTCGAAGGGCACACAGGCTAGCCACACGGGCTTGTGTGTTGGCCATGTGACCCAAGCCAGAGAGTTACACGGGGTCAGACATGGGCTGGGACACGGCCATGTGATCCCATTCAAATGTCCACACAGCTTGTGACACGGGTGTGTCTTTGGCCGTGTAAGAGACACAATCGAGCCCCACTGGTGTGTGTCCCCTGTATTTTGAAAAATTTTCTAAGTTTTCCAAAAATTTCTTGAGTTATCAGTTTAGTCCCGAACTGTAACAATTCGGTTTAGACCCCATTTGGAATAGTGGTTTTGGGACCACAGATCTGAGTCAGAAAAAATATTTTAATACTATATTACGTGTCTACAGTGTGTGATAAAGCATGTGTGAAAGTTTCGTGAATTAATTTTGTTGTCTGTGTGCTTAATTTGAGAAAAGGACTAAATTGTATAAAAGGTAAAAGTGGCAATTCATATGTTAATGTGTTAAATTGACATGGCTTATTAAAGGTGAAGTCCTTAAATGGATATTATACCTTTGTTTATGCTAGTGGACATTTATGTCCATATTTTACATGATTTTTATATGGTTTAATAAAGGTTAAATTTGTAAAATGATTAATAAAGTTTAAATTTGTAAAATGATTAATAAGTTATATTAAAATAAAATAAACATAAAACAAGCCATTATCTTTTTTGTCTTTCCCGAAATTAAAAGAAAAGAAAAGAAAAAGAGATAGCTAGGTATTCGACCCTTGTTCATCTTGATTGAGGTATGTTTTGATTTCGGTTTTGATAATTTCTACTTTTTCGCAATCGTTGCTTCGAGTACTATAAAACCCATGTCTTAATTTTATGAATTGATGATGATTTTGAAATATGCCATTGATGAATTCATGAGCTTTGTGATGATAGTTGATGAAAAATGAAATATATGTGTTAGATTAACATGTTTTGTCTTTGGATTTTTGGTTAATTTTAGTAATTTGGGCTAAATTGTGAAAATAATACTTTGAAGGACTAAAATGTGAAATAAATGAAAAATATGGGTTCCTAGGGACCTATAGAGAATTTGTCTAAGCATGGGTTATATTGAATTATGTGTATTTTGTTATTTTATGAAATAGGGACTCAAATGTCAAAATGTGAGAATATGAAGGCTAATTTGTAACTTGCTCTAAATGTGTGTTTTTGGATTGAATTGAAATATTTTGTGAATAAATGGGTTAAAGTTGAATATGTATAGATCAAGAACCAAAGAAAACAAATTTATACCGTGGAAAATCGAAAGTGATTGTAACACCCTTAACCCGTATCCGTCGCCGGATTAGGGTTAAAGGCGTTACCGGACAGATCAGAAATGATCGTATTCATTTCATATCATTATTCAATGAATCAAATCAAAGAGTCCATTGGTTAGGTCAACGAGACCCTAATCATGCTTTAGAATAGGGTCTGGACTAAACCGAACACATGCTAAAATTCTCAAAAATTTAAAACTTTTTCAAAGTTATAGAGTCCACACGCCCGTGTGGGCAGGTCGTGTGCCTCCCATGGCTACTAGACACAACCATGTGTTATGGCCGTGCCAAAATAGAGCATGTATACTTACTTAAGAACACGACCACCAGACACGCCTATGTGCCATGGCCGTGTAAAATTAGGCTAGCTACTACCTTGTTCGCACGGCCACAGGCATGCCCGTGTACCACAGCTGTGTATGCAAAACAGGCCATTTGCAAGGCCAAATTGCCACCCACACAAGGGTCATGCCTACAATGTAATATACCAACTCATTTCATACATAATTGACAACCAAAAACATGACAAATAATCATCAAATCTTCACATTCAATCTCATTTCTAGATATGCTAATTTGCATACCATTTTGCACAACTAACACACATATATATCCCAGCATGATACATCCACATTTTACCTCTCATATAACCATTTCATTGATCAAACATACATACTCATATTGCATTCATATGATTATCATAGCCTTGACCATTTCATTTGCTATCAATCTATACCAAAACATGCATCATATATTATATTCACTCATGCATATTACCAACTCATCTAGGTAAGTCTATGAATATACTTATCTTTTTATACACACAATGAGTACATATCAATCATACGTAAAATGGATATACAAATCACATAGCCGTTCGTTTCTCTGACTTGCCCGTTGAACCATTCGAAACTAAATAAGATACTTAGAGTGCCGGAATAGTCATAGTATGCCAACGTCCCATACGTGGTCTTACATGTAATTAGGGATCGATGCCACTGTCCCAGACAAGGTCTTAGACGAATCAAATACGATGTCAATATCCCAGACATGGTCTTACACGTAAATCTCATATTGATGCCAACGTCCCAGACATGGTATTGCATGAAATCTTGAATCAACGCCAACGTCCCAGACATGATCTTACATGATATCACGTATCGGACACCTATGTCATGACATATACTATCTTATCTATCCCTAGGTTCAAACGGGGCTTATCTGACACTGTTAACTTGTCGATATAATCATAGCTTGGATTTCATATACATTCCATCCTAATGGATACTCATAGAAATTCATATATCATATATGTACAATTAATTCAACTTAATACATTTATTTGTACATAGACTTACCTCGGATTTGATTTCACGGAAACAGATACGGATACTCAAATACTGTCGATTTATGACGATCTAAGTCTGTTTTCTTCGATTTTTGAACTATACATATTTAAATTTAACCCTTTTATTCACTAGTTCATCCAATTCAATACAATTACACATATTTGGGGCAATTTTCAATTTAACCCTCACATTTGCACATTTTATCAATTTAGTCCATTTTTCTCAAAACATCAAATACACACCATTTGTTCACACACATGCATAGCTGAAACTCCCTAGGGACCATATAAGTTCATATTTTTCATCAAATTTAAAATTTAGTCCCTCAAATAATCATTTTCTCAATTACAACTAAATTACTCAAAATCAACAAAACTCCAAAGACAAAATATGCTAATCAAACACATATATTCCATATTTCATCATCAAATGTTCCAAAGCTCACATGTTCATCAAAAACACATTTCAAAACCGTCATCAATTTTCAATATTGAGCCATGGGTTTTGTAATATACGAAGCAAAGATTGCAAAAACGAAGAAATTATTAAAAAAACAATTCAAAATCATACCTTAATCTTGCTTAAAGAGCGCCGAATGCCCTAGCTTTATATTTCTTTTTCTTTTGTTTTATTTTTGGTGGAAGAATTAACATTATGGCTTAATTTCATATCATTTTTATCATATTAAATATAAAATACACCTTTACTATATTACACTTCATCAAATAACAATTAAAACATATATACACAAGGTTATATTTGTCCAACAACAATCCACTATCATTAAAATGGTTTAATTGCCTCATAAGGCCACAACATTTAAAAGCCCTACACATAGGTGCTTCAACAATTAGCATGCAAATTTTGCATTTTATGCACTTTAATCTTTTTCTCAAGTTAAGCACACAGACAAACAAATTAACTTACGGAATTTTAACACATGGTTAATCACATATCAAAGGCATATAAAATAATATTAAAATATTTCACTGACTCGGATTTGTGGTATCGAAACCACTATTTCGACTAGGGTCTAAACTGAACTGTTACAATTCTCCCCCTTAGGGATTTTCGTCCCAAAAAATCTTACCGTTAAACAGATTCGGATATTGCTGTTTCATTGAATCTTCAGGCTCCCATGTAGTCTCTTCCATTTCGTGTCGATGCCACAACACTTTAACTAACGAAATTTTCATATTTCTCAATTCTTTCACTTCATGAGCTAAGATACGGATCGGTTCTTCTTCATAAGTCATATCAGATCAAATTTCAATTTTAGACGGAGAAATCACATATGACAGATCGGATCAATATCTACAGAGCATCGAAACATGGGATACATTATGGATCTTTTCTAATTTCGGTGGCAACATCAATCTATATGCAACTGGTCCAACATGCTCGATAATTTCATATGGCCTGATGAACCTTGGACTCAATTTGCCTTTACGTCCAAATCGGAGTAATTTCTTGGACAGAGACACTTTGAAGAATACTTTGTCACCGATCTCAAATTCAATATCTTTTCGTTTCAAGTTCGCATAGGACTTCTAACGATCAGATGTTGCTTTAAGACTGTCACAGATCACTTTCACTTTCTACTCAATCTCTTTCATCAAATCAACTCCGTGTAGTCTATTTTCACTAAGCTCGGTCCAATATAGGGGTGTTTGACATTTACATCCATACAAAGCTTTATAAGGTGCCATTTTAATGCTCGATTGAAAACTGTTGTTATATGCAAATTCAATCAATGGCAAGTACAATTCCCACATACTGTTAAATTCAAGGATGCAACATCTCGACATGTCCTCGAGAATTTGAATAATTTGTTTGGATTGACCATCTGTTTGCGAATGAAAAGTTGTACTGAAATGCAATTTCGTGCCTAAAGCTTCTTGCAATTTCTTACAGAACCTTGATGTAAACCTCGGATCTCTATTTGACACAATGGACAATGGCACCTCGTGCAATCTCACAATATCAGAAATGTAAAGTTCAGCTAACTTATCAAGTGAGTAATCAGATCGTACTGGAATAAAATGGGTGGATTTCTTCAATCAATCAACTACAACCTAAATCGCATCTTTGTTTCTCGGAGTCAAAGTAATCCCAAAATAAAATCCATTATCACTCTATCCCATTTCCACTTGGGAAATCAAGATCGGTTGTAGCAACCAAGATGAAACTTGATGTTTAGCCTTAACTTGCTGAAAGATTAAACATTTTGACACAATGTCAGAGATATCTCGTTTCGTACTAGACCACCAATAATGTTTCCTTAAATCATGATACATCTTTGTACTACCCGGATGAACAGATAGTCGACTGTTATGTGCTTCATTCAAAATTAGCTAAATCAACTCTAGGTTTCTCGGAACACATAATCGATCTCATAATTTCAAGCAATCATCCATATCTACTTGAAATTTAGAATCAGAATTCAAATCACACTGAGCTCTTTTCGCTAACATTTCATTATCAACTTTCTGAGCATCATATATCTGCTGTAAGAACAACGATTTCACTTTCAATTCAACTATCACTGAACTATCATAAGACTGATCTAATTCGAGCATTTGTTGCATACAATGCAAATAGTGACTTTCGACTCAATGCATCTAATACGACATTTACTTTACCCGGGTGATAATCTATCACAAGCTCGTAGTCTTTTAACAACTCTAACCATCTTATCTATCGCAAATTCAAATCTTTTTGAGTCATCAGATATTTTAGACTTTTATGATCTAAAAATACGTGGCATTTCTCACCGAACATATAATGTCGCCAAATCTTTAATGCGAACACAATCACAACTAGCTCAAGGCTGTGTGTCGGATAGTTCTTTTCATGCGGCTTTAATTGTCCCAAGGCATAAGTTGTGACTTTGCCTTCTTGCATCAATACACATCCCAGACCATTCAATGAAGCATCACTGTAAATTACAAACACTTTTCCTTATTTTGGCGTACCAAAATTGGAGCTTCAGTTAATAGAGTTTTCAATCGATCAAAACTTTTCTAACACTTATCGAACCATTCAAATTTTACATCTCTCTAGAGCAATCTACTCAACGGAGTAGCTATTATCGAAAATCCTTTTAAAAATCAATGATAATAACTAGCGCCTAGAAAACTACAGACTTCTGACACATTTTTCAGAGGTTTCCATTCCAGAATAGCAGAAATCTTGCTTGGATCAACTCGTATTCCTGATTCTAACACAATATGTCTCAAAAACAAGCTCCACTTAACCAGAATTCACATTTACTGAACTTTGCATACAATTGCTTATCCTGCAGAGTTTTCAACACAATTCTCAGATGTTCAGCATGTTCAATTTCATCTCTAGAATAAATCAAAATGTTGTCAATGAAAATAACAAAAAATTGATCTAAGTACGATATGAAAATTCTATTCATTAGATCCATAAAAATAGCAAGAGCATTCGTTAGTCTGAAAGGCATAACTAAAAACTCATAATGTCCATACCTTGTTCTGAAAGAAATTTTCAAAATGTCTGAGTCTTTTACCCTCAATTGTAGTAACCTGATAAAAAAAATTGTCAATCCTGGGCAATGGATATTTTTTCTTTATGGTTGCTTTATTCAACTAACGATAGTCAATTCACATTCTCATCGTGCCATCTTTCTTTTTCACAAATAGAACAGAGCACCCGAAGAAGAAAACCTCGGTCTTGCGAACCCTCTATCAGTCAACTCTTGTAATTGAGACTTTAGATCTTTCAACTATGATGGTGCCATTCTATACGGAGCTATCAAAATAGGAGTCGTACCAGAAAATAGATCAATACCAAATTCAGCTTCACGTATTGGAGGCAATCCTGACAATTCTTCAGGGAATACATCAGAGAACTCACAAACAACTAACACTGATTCAACTTTCTTTTCAGATACTTTCGAATCAATCACATATGCAAAGTATGCCTCATATCCCTTTTTCACATAACTTTGAGCTTTCAATACAGATATAAAGCAGGCAATCCATTCAAATCATTAGACTCAACCTGAACTACTTCATCATTCGGACATCTCAAATCAATAGTCTTTCTTTTATAGTTCCCAACAACATCATGCAATGTCAACCAACCCATACCCAAAATGATATCAAACTCATCAAATGGTAATAGCATCAGATCAGCAGGAAAATAGATATCTCAAAACATTAACGGATAGCTCTTACATACTTTTTCAACCATGACACTTTTACCTAAGGGGTTTGATACTTTTATAACAAACTCAGTAGACTTTACAGGTAAAGTCTTACTGGATACTAAGTTCATGCATATATACGAATGAGTAGAACTAGGGTCTATCAATACAATCACAGAAGTATCATAAAGTGTAAATGTACCCTTTATAACATCTAGAGATGAAGCTTCCTCACGAGCTCGGATAGTATATGCTCTGGCAGGTGCTTTAGCTTTAGATCTCACAATAGTATCCCTCGTAGTTCTCTGACTACCACTAAAATTTCTTACATTTCGGGAACGTCTATATCTCACTGGAGCATTATCGAATCTTGGATTTTGAACAATCTCTGGCTCAACAGAATCTGGGCAATCACGAATGAAATGATCTAATGGTCTACATCTGAAGCAAGCTCGATCATTTAATCTACAACTTCCTGGATGCCTATTCCACAATGTTTACATTCGGGTTTCTCGGATCAAACATTTCCAACACTTGCCATTGAAGTTGCCAGAGCTTTAGATCTCGAATGTGCTCTAGCTCGATCTCTACTAGAATGTCCCACATTAGCTCTCAAACGACTTTGTTCATCTCTGAATTTCTTTGAAGCAGACTAAAATGATTTACTCGAAAATCTCCTTTTCACATCTCTAGCTTTAGACTCAACTTTTCTTTTATCTTTCCTGAGTGCCTCAGCTTTGCATGCTCGGTCAACAAGCACAACAAACTCTTTTATCTCCAGAATACCAACAAGTTGACGAATGTCTTTATTAAGGCCATCTTCAAATCTCTTACACATTATTACTATAGATGATACACATTCACAAGCATACTAACTCAATCTCACGAATTCTCATTCGTATTCCGTAACAGACATGCGACCCTGCTTTAATTCCAAAAATTCTTTCTATTTTTGAACAATGAATCTTTGACTAATGTATTTCTTTAGAACACAGACTGGAAGAAATCCCAAGTGACCCATTCCTTTGGAACAATAGAAATTAAAGTTTTCCACCACTGATAGGCCACATCTCGTAACAAGGAAAGAACACATTTAATACTTACTTCCGTAGTCAAAGATATCTCATCGAATATTTGAATTGTGTTTTCTAACCAAAACTTAACTTTCTCTACATCGTCATCACTGATAGCCCTGAATTCTTCGGTGCCATACTTATAGATTTTGTCGACTAGAGGCTTATTCAATAGATTTAGATTCATAGTGGAGGCATAGCAGATGTTTGAGGGGGATTAAGTGGGGCAGAGGTTGTGAAAAGTCAAGTTATTTCTCACAAACTAAGTGAACCACTCACTCATCATCTGGAAGAAAGCTTGTTTAGCTTCTCCCTCTTGACCGCTCATAGCCGATTTTGATTCAGATGGCGCTATCCCTTGAGCGGGAGCAAGCGCATTCCTTTCTACATTGTCAGTTACGGCTCTTTCGGGATCCATTACTGTACGAAAAACACTTTTTACACATCAAGATTCACCACACTATTACATTTCAGATATATGGTATGTATAGCTAGACTCTCTTACGCTACATTAGTCTAAGAATCGGCTAAATCGTAGCTATGATACTAATCAAATGTAACACCCCTAACCTATATCTGTCGTCAGATAAGGGTTAAAGGCATTACCGGACAGATAAAAAACAATAGCATTCATTTCATATCATTATTTAGTGAATCAAATCAAACAGTCCCTTAGTTAGGTCAACGAGACCTTAATCTTGTTTTAGAATAGGGTCAGGACTAAACCGAACACATACTAAAATTCTCACAATTTTAAAACTTTTTCAATGTTACAGAGGTCACACGCCCGTGTGAGCAGGCCGTCTGCCTCCCAGCTACTAGACACACCCACGTGTCATGGCCGTGCTAGAACAGAGCATGTATACTGACTTAACCACACGGCCACTAGACACGCCCGTCTGCTATGGCCGTGTAAAATTAGGCTAGCTACTGACTTGTTTGCACGGCCACCAGGCATGTCTGTGTACCATAGTTGTGTATGCAAAACAAGCCATTTGCAAGGCTAAATTGCCACCCACACAAGAGTCATCCCTAAATGTAATATACCAACTCATTTCATACATAATTGACAACCAAAAACATGTCAAATGATCATCAAATATTCACATTCAATCTCATTTCTAAATATGCTAATTTGCATACCATTTTGCACAACTAACACACACATATATATATCCCAACATGATACATCCACATTTTACCTCTCATATAATCATTTCATTGATCTAACATACATACTCATATTGCATTCATATGCTTATCATAGCCTTGACCATTTCATTTGCTATCAATCCATACCAAAACATGCATCATATATTATATTCACTCATGCATATTACCAACATTTATCTAGCCAAATCACTTGGCTATTTATTTCTCAAACATATACCAAATGACTAGCCTATACATGCCATATTTAATGTCTACATTTCCAACATATACCAAAACGTAGAAATTATCAAAAACCGAATCAAAATCATACCTTAATCTTGCTTAAAAATGTCAAATGCCCTAGCTTCATATTTCTTTTTATTTTGTTTGATTTTCGGTGGAAGAATGAACATTATGGCTTAATTTCATATCATTTTATCATACTAAACATAATAATACACCTTTACTATATTACCCTTCATCAAATAATAATTAAAACATATATACACAAGGCTATATTTGTCCAACAATAATACCACTATCTTAAAATGGTTTAATTGCCTCATAAGGCATGTAAAATAATATTAAAATATTTCAACATTTAAAAGCCCTTAGGTATTTTCATCCCCAAAATCTTACCCTTAAACACATAGGTGCTTCAACAATTAGTATGCAAAATTTACATTTTATGCACTTTAATCCAGAATTTTCATGTAGCCAATTAGTACAGTTTATTCATCAAAGTTACCCTATTTTTCTCAAATTAAGTCTCACTAAAACTTAAATATCTCATAATATATAATTCACTTGCCTAACTTGTTTCTTTCATATCAAAATAGACACAATAAACTTTAATTATATGGCTTATTCACTTTCTAATTAAATTTCTCCTATTTTTGGTGATTTTCAAAATCACCTCACTGCTGTAACTAAAAACTGTTTCACAACAAAATAAATTAACTTACTAAAAGCAACAGCCTTATTCGCAAGGCTATATTCATATTTACAATCCGACATCAATTTAAACACATGGTTAATCACCTATCAAATCAAAGTTCACGCCTAGGCTAATCAATACATATATATTTTCACTTCAACCGAATAATACTTTCTATACACATTTAAAATACATTTATCTATATGTATAGTATAGCTCATGGCCAAACTTATATAGATAAAATTTCTCATATCAATATAATAAACTTAAGTAAGCAAGTAATCATACCAACTAAAAAATAATATTAAAATATTTCATCAACTTGATTATTGGTAAACTTGATTCCATGAAACCACTATTAAAACCGATCGCACTATGGTCTAAACAGACGAATCGAAATGAATTATAATTCTCCCCAATGTAGGATCAATCATTCCACACACACTTCATATCTATATTACATATCCAATTCAACTAAACTTATTCACCTTAAACAAATTAATCATTACTTCATCATACAATCCCACAATCGCATTGATACACTTATTCATATCACATTATTTACATTCGGCTATAACATGATTATATACTGAAATTTATCAAACATTATCATTTAATAAGTTCATGAATAATTCTTTAACAAATTCACTTAGGACTTACACATTATCAATATTACCTTCGCTCTCCCCGATAAATCCCCAAAATCTTACCCTTAAACATATTTGGATATTGTATTTCACAACTTTGTAATTTAGTCCTATTTGCATAAAACTCAAAATACATCAAATTTTCATTGAATCTTGGCTCTAAAACACAAATTCACCAAAAGCTCTAACCATCGTAGTCTCTTCCATTCTATTTCAATGGCACAACACTTTTACTAACCTTATTAGAACATGCAAGAAGGCCGAATGATGGAGAGCTTGAATCCTTCTTTTCTTCTTTTATTTTCGGTGATAACAAAGTAAAGATGATGATGTTTGTTTTCTTAATTTTCATATTTCTCAATTCTTTCACTTCACGAGCTAAGATACGGATCAATTCTTCTTCATGAGTCATATCGGATCGAATTTCAATTTCAGACGAAGAAATCACATGTGACAGATTAGATCGATATCTACGGAGCATCGAAACATGGAATACATTATGGATCTTTTCTAATTTCGGTGGCAACATTAATCTATATGCAACTGGTCCAACACGCTCGATAATTTCATATGGCCCGATGAACCTTGGACTCAATTTGCCTTTACGTCCAAATCGGAGTACTTTCTTCCACGGAGACACTTTCAACAATATGATAAACCGTAAAAGTAACATATTCTAGGTCTACATTTAGCATGCTTTTGGATGATTTAAGCCTTGAATTGTGTAATTTGGTGCTCTTAATCCTTTTTTTTCATGTTGTATACTCAGGAGAGCCCCAAGGATGAAAAGAATGAGAAACGGGCCTAAAACAGACTAAATTGGGTCAAAATGGAAATCGACATGGCCTGGGCCCAAACTACACAGCCATGCCTCCCTAATTTACTCTAACACGGCCTGGACCCCGAAACACACAGGTGTGTCTCTTCAATAGACTCAACCACAGCTTGAAATCGATTCACACAAGCATGTGCCATGGGTGTGTACATGTCGTGACAAAGAGAAGTTTAACTCAGATTAGGATATTTAGGCGAAAAACATATTTCGAATCCTATATAAACACCCTAAGTATAACCAAAAAGGGAGAACCCAGGGCTTTACTCAGGGGGTGTCCAGCTAGGCCAAAGGGGGTAGATTTATGGAGATTTACTCGAAGATAGCCAGTTGATTCATCTCAAGAAGCCAGAATTATACTCAAGACAGAGGATCTCTCCTTCAATTCCATCAGGGGGTTTAGGGATTTCTTATGTTTTGTTTTATCTTTTGTTTTGAGATGTTTTCTTTTATTGTTATGAGCTAGACCCTCAGATACCTGAGGGGGATGAAACCTAAGATGAATCTTGTTATCGTTTGCTGAGCTATATGATAAATATTTGACTTGTTCTTAATTATGTGTTCTTAATTATTGTGTTTATATTTTCGGGATATTAATTCAAGTATGATGTGCTTAGGTAGAGGAGAAAACGTCCCTGCCTAAGAGTAGATCTAGCATAATTAAGCAGATTTGATCACGCGCCTACAGATAGGGTGACGAGATTTTACCAGATTAGGGTGAAACCTAATATGGGAGTCCATAGATCGAGTTAATACAAATCTATACGTTTTAATTAGAAAGAGATTTCAATTAATCAACCTAGGGTTAGACGTTAGTCGCCTCGAGAGAGGGATTAATATACGTTAGGGAATCTTACGGGTCAAGTCAAATGAATAAATCATCTGATTTAGAGTTAGATAACAAGTGAAGTCTAGGTGGATTCTTCCTTGGGTGTCATCTCAATCAATTGGCTTTTCCTCAAGTTATTTTCTAAATTTCACTCTTCTTTATCTTAGAGTCTTTATTTTAGTAGTTAGTTAATTTAGATTAAATAACAAATTCCCTTCATTCTTAGGCTAGATAATAAAAAGAGAGATAGTATTAGTACTTTTGGTTCCTTTGGGATTCGACATTCCAATATTGCCTACACTATACTACTGTTCGATAGGTACGCTTGCCTCCATCGTTGTCTTAGTTAGTTTCGATCATTCTTTATATAAATTTTAAGACTAGACGAAACAACGATCAAGTTTTTGGTGCTATTGCCGAGGAATTGAAATATTAAGAACCCTTAATTTTTATTACTTTAGCCATATTTTATTTTTGCAATTAGATTTTATTTTTGCTTTTCTAAAATTTCTTCTTTCACTCTTTTCAGGTACCTCTAGTTTATGGCTAGAAGGAACCCGATAGGACCCCTACTTTACGATAGTGATATCGAAGGTACCATTCACAGAAATCGCAGAGAGATAAGGCGAATCCTAAACTACATAGAAGGAGAGAAAGAAGGTAAAACTAATCCTACTGAAAAGGATGGCTGAGAATAATTCACTACCTCTAGAGGCAGCCGAACATCATGCTCCACGTACTATGTATGATTATGCTAAACCTATTTTAACAGAACTGAGTCAAGTATTGTTAGGCCTACTATTGCTGCAAATAATTTTGAACTAACACCTAACACTATACAGATGATACAATAGTTTGTTCAGTTTGATGGTTTGTAGGATAAGGATCCTAACACACATTTAGCGAATTTTCTAACATTCTATGATGCCTTCAAAATAAATGGTGTTTCTGATGATGCCACCCGTATTCGGTTATTTCTTTTTTCTCTGAGAAATAAAGCCAAACAGTGGTTACATTCTCTTCCACGAGGATCAATCATTACATGGGATCAAATGACCAAGAAATTTTTATTAAAATATTTTTCGCCGGCCAAAACGGCTAAGTTAAGGAATGATATCTCTTCTTTTCTGCAGATGGATTTAGAAACACTCTACGATGCATGCGAGAGATACAAGGATTTGTTGAGAAGGTGTCCACACTGTGGACTACCCTTGTGGTTACAGGTGCAGACTTTCTACAATGATGTGAACCCTCAACATGGTAACTAATCGATTTAGCCACCGATAGAACTCTGAATAACAAAACTCCTGAAGTAGCCTACGAGTTTATAGAAGAGATGTCACTGAATAACTATCATTGTCAAGTTACAAGGACAAGGCCAGCCAAAGCAGCCGGAGCTTTCAACCTCGACATAGTAACCGCGCTATCAAATCGGCTAGAGTTGCTACATAAAAAAATTGATGGTTTATATGGTTCTTAGCAGGCACATCTAGTCATGCAGTGCGACGCAAGTGAAGGCGTGGTGAGTCCTGAGTACTCACCCTACGGACAAGGCATAGAGAGCGAACAAATGAACTATATGGGTAATAATTTCTGACCTAACAATAACCCTTATAGTAATACTGATAATCTAGGTTGGAAGAACCACTCCAATTTCTCATGGGGCGATCAAAGAAATCAGAGGCAACAACCATCCCAAAACTTCCAACAACAACCTTACCCATAGAAAAGAAGCCTAACCTTGAAGAGATGCTAACAAACTTCATATCAGCCTCAGAAATACGTTCCCAAAATACAGAAACATGGTTCCAAAAGATAGAAGCAAAACTTGAGGCATTGACACAAGAGTTCAAGGATCAAATCGGGCAACTTGCTAAGAAAATTTCTGAGAGACCACAGGGAAGACTACCGAGCAACACCGAGACTAACATAAAGGAGAAAGTTCAAGCCATAACATCTCAAGATAGTGAAAGGTTAGACGCGCCTAATTCAAAACAAAAGAATACGGTAAAAGAAGGTAAGGTTGAGGTAAAACCAAAACTGGTAATCAAAGAGTACAAACCTCACATACCATATCCCGAAGCAATAACGAAAGATGACACAGAGGAACTATTCGGTAAGTTTCTTAAACTTTTAAAGAAATTACATATTAACTTACCGTTTCTTGAAGTTCTTTCGCAGATGCCAGATTTGAGAAAATTTTTAAAGAAGCTATTGACAAATAAGTGGAATATAGATGAGGAATCACATGTGGAACTAAACGCAATATGCTCAGCAATTTTGCAAAATAAACTACCTTGGAAATTAAAAGATCCAGGGAGTTTTACAATTCCATGCTTAATTGGTAGTTTATCTAATGATAATGTGTTAGCTGATTTAAGGGCAAGCATAAATGTCATTCCTTTTAAATTGTTTAAACAACTAGGTCTAGGGAAGCCCAAACAAACTAGGACGAGCATTCAATTAGCTAAGAAAACTATCAAAATTCCTAGGGGTATAATTGAAGATGTACTTGTGAAGATTGATAAATTTGTATTCCCGATAGACTTTTTCATTTTAGACATGGATGAGGACAACATGATACCCCTAATTTTAGGAAGACCATTCTTAGCAACTGCCAGGACTAAAATTGATGTCGGCGCAGTTGAACTCATACTATGTGTAGGTGATGAGACATTTACTCTTCAAGCCCTCGATTCAGCCATAACATCGAATAACCAATGTGAGAAAGTAAATTCTTTTGATAACCATTCGGTTAACCTTTTTTTTTAGGAATCGCCACAAAAAAATGCAACTGATTCCTATCCTAAACCCTGTGCCAACAATGAAATAACTCACAAGGAACAAGGGATTCAGATCGATGAACTAGAAGAGGAGAAGACGCATCTTAAAGAAGAATTAGGGATACACGAAGCAGAACTAAAGCCACTCCATGAGGCAAACAAGTTCAAAATCGGAGATCAGGTACTATTAGATAAAGTAGACCAACGAATATATCCACCTGATCCTAACACAAGCAAGGAAATTCCTTTTAAGGTAATCAGTGTCTTCCCATACGGAACAATCGAGGTAAGTAATCCCATGTTTTGTATTTTGAAAATAAACGCTACTCGTCTTAAACTCTATCATGACAATGGATCTGCTAACACGAGGAAGGATTTTCAACTCCTCAAACCACCATGAATATAAAAATGAGAGGAAAGTCTAGCTTAAGATTATAAACGATCGCTTCTCGGGAGGCAACTCGAGTTCTAACCCCATTAACTTCTAAATTTTTCATTTTATTTTTATCTTATTTATTTCATTTCATTCATTCTTTATAACACATAACTATAAACTAACCAAAAGTACCAAATTTCAAGCCACACAGCCGTGGCTGTGGCTGTGTAAAAGCATTGAATCTTCGTACTAACATAGCAGAGATGGTACGAGTCAGAACGAATCAACTTTCAAGTCACGGACTCAACCACCACGCCACGACCGTGCGATGCGGCCGTGGCCGACATTTTGAGTTCATACACAAGCGGGGCAAACTAAACTTGGGCATGCGAGGTGACCCTGGTCGATATTGACTTACCAAGCACGGGCATGGAATATTGAATACAGGCATGAGAGAAACGATACGACCCATAACACGGGTGCGTGAGGTAGCCGTGTGACTCAACACGCCCACGGTACACGGCCATGGGGAGACATCAGAGTTGAAATCTATTTAAACCACCACCCCTCCTCCCCTCTCTTTCTACACCTCTCTGGTTCTCCCTTAAATTTCCTTTCATGTTCATCTTTCAAAACCCTTGACCACCACATATATGCTTAAGAATCAGAAGGATCAAAGCACAGTCTCCCCGGGAGATCGACCTACATAAGTTCATGCCGGCCGTTTCATTCAATCTACAAGCCAAGGGTCTTTGAGACCTTTTTGGTCTTATTTTTCTTTAATCTTTTCCTTTATTTTCCTTATCTATACTTCTCTTCTGCTTAATTTATTTTATCTTCTTTTAGTTTCTTGGTTTTAGGTTCATTAAATCCATGAAAATGGCAGGAGCATTGGTTAAGCCAAATGGCATCACAAGAAATTCATAGTGACCATACCTAGTTCGAAAAGTAGTTTTCGAAACATCTGACTCTTTAACTCGCAACTGATAGTATCCAAATCTTAAATGTATATTAGAGAACATAGTGGCTCCTTTCAATTAATCAAACAATTCATCTATTCTAGGCAATGGATATTTGTTCTTGATGGTTAGCTTGTTAAGCTACCGATAGTCTATGCAAAATCTTGTGGAACCGTCTTTCCTTTTCACAAATAACACTTGTGCTCCCCATGGTGAATAAATAGGTCTTACAAAGCCTTTGTCAGTTAATTCCTATAACTGAGCTTTCAATTCTTTCAATTCTATTGAAGGCATTGTATAAGGAGTAATAGAAATAGGTGTGGTACCTGGAATCAATTCAATACCAAACTCAACTTCTCTGATAGGAGGCAAACCTGGTAGTTCTTCCGGAAACACATCAGGAAACTCATTTACCATAGGCACTGATTCAATTTTCAACTCTGGATCTTTAGCATTCAACACAAAAGAAAGTTAAGCTTCACATCCTTTCCTTAAATATTTCTGAGCAAACATAACAAAAATCATGGAAATTGAACTACTTGATTCATCTAAATTAACCCGAAGGATCTCTCCATTTTCACATTTCAACTCAATGAATTTCTTTCCAAAATTCACTATCACATCATGTGTAGTTAACCAATCCATACCAAGAATCACATCAAAACTCATCAAATGGCAATAGCATGAGATCAGCTAGAAAACAATAACCTCTAATCATCAAAGGGCAATTTTTACATACTTTGTTTACTAACACATGCTAACCTAATGGATTCGATACTTTAATCACAAATTCTGTAAACTCTATGGGCATGTTCATACTAGGCATTAATTTCATGTAAACATAGGAATGGGCTCAACCTGGAATAATCAAAGCAATAACATTAACATTATGAAGAGAAAATGTACCCGTAATTACGTCGGGGGAAGATGCCTCTTCATAAGCATAGATAGCACAAGTCCTTGCGGGTGCTCTAACATCTGATCTCATTGTTGTGTCTCTAAATGTACCTCTACCTATCCCTACTCTGGGATTTCTCTAAGATCTACCTCTAACGGGGGCATTGCCTGATCTTGCACTCGGCATTACTTCTCTTTTAACCATTTCGGGACACTCCTGAATGAAATGATCCGGTGCACCACATCGAAAACAACCAGTCTCAGTTGCTCAACATTGACCTGGATGATGTCGACCACATTGAGGACACTTAGATCTATCAGGCTAAATACCACCAACACTCGCAATCAAAGTGGTTTGAGCTTTTGAATCCATAAATCTTCCACCTCTGTTTTGGCTAGAATACCCGGCTGAAAAATTAGATCTTGTAGAGAACCCTCTAGGCCTCTTGGATGTAGACTAAAATGACTTGCTCATCTGTCTTTTCTTCGTGTCTTGCATCTCAATTTTAGCTTTACCCTTTCTTTTTAATATCTCCTCCGCCATGTGCTCATTCAACTAAAACAACAAACTCTTTTATCTCTAATACACCAACTGACAGTCGGATATCATCATTGAGTCCATCCTCAAATCTTTTGCACATGATAGCCTCTGTAGACACACACTCTCGAGCATAATTGCTAAGTCGAAAAAATTCACATTCATAGTCAGTCACTGTAACACCCTAAAAATCTGAGTATTTATATATTGCTTGATTTGGTGTTTAGATTTTAAAGGAAAATTTCTTACTTTTATTTTCGTGTTTATTGAAGTCCTAAAGAAGAGTATAACATAATTTGAATAAGGAATAAATTTAATATTTGAGAATTTATTGAAAAGAAGCAAGTGTCATTAATACTTAAGTTAAATTAAGTGTTAATGAGTGACATAAGTTGAGTACATGGCATGGTGGTGTTGGCGCATGAGTTGTAGCATGAGGGAGAGGTTCAATCCTTGTTTAGCATCTAGGTAAATTTTATTTTTAATTTTCTCGCACATGTATGGCAAGTGTCGGCCAAGAGCATATATGGTAAGTGTTGACCATGTTATTTTGGTTAGCATATCAAAGGATTAAGGAAATTGTTAACTTAAGGAAGGGAATCAAGAAATTGAGGAAGGATATGAAGATATGGGGCACATGTCAAGGAAAAGTTATGGAAACAATATCATGGCCAATTGACCATGCATAGGAATGCAATTTAGACTATAGGGGAGCCAATTTTGGTGATAGTTTGGCTAAGAATTGAAGTTTCTCTTTGGTCATTCCTAGCAACTTTGTGCAGAATTTTTGCATTCCTCTTCTCAATTTTCTCCTTTGACCGAAATTGAACCTTGGTAAAGTTCTAATCTTTTGACCATTTGGTCATTTTTTCTTATTGCTTTAGCCTTTGTTTTGTGCCTTTTCTTTGAGTGCCGAAATCACCTATACGAAAAGCCATTCTTTTTCTTTTCTTTTTACCATGGCCGAATGTACCTAGCTCCTAAAACCCATCTTTTTCTTCTCTTCTCTTTGAAATCAAAACAACATCATCACCATCTCTGCTTTCATATTTTATTTCTCTTCACTCAAAGTTTCTCCATTAAACTCTCTCATGGCCGAATGCTAGAGTGCCCATAGCCGAACCTTTCTTTCTTTTCTTTGATCATACATAGTCGAATCTTTCTTCAATCACAAACACCATTCTCAATCCTTTCTTTTCGACCGTGGAAATATAGGTAAGTGATTCTTTTTCGTTTTCAATTAGTTAATAGTGATATGGCCGAATATTGATGGTGTCATGAAGGACCATTTGGATCGAAATAAACGTTCGTTCTATTAACGTTTTATTCGTTATAATATAGTGCAATAACGGAAGATCGGAACTCAAGTGTTCGGGAGAATCGTAGAAACGTTGGAATCGATTTATTGTGGTAAGGAAATCACATCCTTTAAAACCTCTAGTATTATTTCGATATTATTTTAGATTGGATTAATGTTCTTTTGATCTTGAAGACTTTCAAAATAGGGAAGAAAAGGGCGGTGTTTAGTCATATTAAGAGGGGCGGATCCGTAAATCCCCCATTTAAACGAAGAGCGGTTTCGGCAGTCCGGGATTTTCCACCGGGTTGCGGACCATCTTCCGAAGGAAGTCAATTATTTGAAGTGGTACGAACTTCCGAGCCTTTATACGTTAGTGGATTCTCGGCGACTAACGAGCCAATAAACGAGGAGAAACCGAAAATCGAAATGATTCAAAATCAAGAGGGTAAGGTTTTGGATCTATTATCGATAAAGTATATTTATACGAAATAGTGTTCTAACGGATCGGAATATGTTTTAGGTGTCGACGAGCGAGAAGGATTAGTACTCTCGGTATCGAGGTGTGTAACTTCACACTTTTTCTCGGGTTGGATGTCAATTTCGGTATTGAAGTAAAATCGTAAAAACGACTAGATCGGTATAAAACGTAACAACTAATATTTTGACGAAAATACATGAAAACGACTAAAATTGTGAAAATTACGAAAACGTCCTTGAGAAATTACTTGTTAATATGTAAATTGTATGTTTCGTGAAAATGGGCCGTAAAATATGCTAGATCGATAAATGGGCCTAAAAGCCTGCTAGATTGATAATTGGGCCGAAATCTCTGCTAGATCGATAATTGGGTCGAAAACTCTTCTAGATCGATAATTGGGCCGAAAACTCTGCTAGATCGATAATTGGGCCGAAATCTCTATTTGATTGTAAATTGGGCCGAAATCTCTACTAGATCGATAAATGGGCCGTAAACTCTATTAAATTGTTAAATGGGCTAAAATACTTGCTAGATCGTAAAATTGGGCCTAAGTTGATAAATAGTTAATTAGGCCAAAATGTTATTATGGGCCTTAATAAAGATTTGGAAATATTAACTCTTGTAATGGGCCTTTTAAATAAAATTATTGTATGACCATAGTTTACTATTGCATACATATTGCATGGGTTGGGAAATGATGAAGAGAAGAAGGCCTGTTGCCAAAATCTAGTTCGGTGGCTCTGCCACAAAATTATGGCTTTTTGCCTCTATTTCGGTGGCTCTGCCACAAAAGTTATAAATGGCTATTTGCCTCTAGTTCGGTGGCTCTGCCACAAAATAATAATTGGCTCAATGCCTCTAGTTCGGTGACTTTGTCACAATCTAGTTCGGTGGCTATGCCACAAAATATAAATTGGCTTAATGCCTATGATTGGTGTGATGGATGGGTGGGTTGACTTGATCCCCACAGTGTGATGGTTGGTACGGGTGTGTAGCGGATGGAATTAGGTTTGGGAGGAAAATTTATTTTACATGCATGTTATTAATTATGTATTCATTATCTTTGTTATTATTTATGTTTAATTCGCTTATGGGCTCAAGGCCCAAATCCATAAATTGAAAATCGTGCCCAGTGGACAAGTAGGTGAGTTATACATCGAGTTCTAAGTAACTCACCCCTTAAATTTTTCCATCTCGTAATGGAAATTGACGTGGACTTGGGCCGAGGATGACTTCGTGGAGGCCATACTACAAAACATGGGTTTATTAAACTCGAACTTTTTAATAAGTATTTTACTATTTTGGGTTAATGTAATAAGGGCCTCTATAAATAATTTATGGATTTTTATGTGTGTTGGTTTTAAATTATATTTTGGACTTTTAAATATGGGCTATGGTTATATGATGTTTTTATTAAAATAAATTTGGGTTTTCAAATATATGAAATTCCTTTATAAATATTTATTTATTGTTAACTCTTTAACAAATTACCTAAGGGTTTTGATAATACAATGTTAATAATGTTTTTTTAACTAATGTTTTCTAATATTCATCAAATTAAAATACTCTTCCGATTTTTATTAAACCCCGTAATTAAAAAATAATGTTGTAGTTTTCAACTTATTAAAGATTTTAAGATAGCTCGATTCATGTAACAAATCGAATCTAGTCTCAATGCATAGACCGGGTTTGGGGTGTTACATTTAATGGTATCGAGCCGTTTCAAAAACTCACCGTGGTTTGGGTTCGCAAATAATTTCGTATGAAATCGCTCAATTATATTTTAAAGATTAGTATGGCACCACAAGCATCCGGCAACAAGTCAAGTAAGTATTTATTGCTTAATGATTACTATGATATGATCATAGGAACACTCTAGAACTTCTAGTTTTAGACGTGAAAAATCGTAGAGATTGAGACTATAGGATATGTTGCGAAAAATAACTTTACCTCTCAAATCTCATAAAACATCATTAATAAACACCGAAACAAATTTTCTGATTCATAAAACTTGTAATCAGATAAAAACGAACAAGCTATCATGAGCACTAGATGACGTGGTCGTGGACGCAGTAGACGTGGCCGTGGTAGAGGCCGAGGTGTTACGACTGAAGCACCAAATCATATGCCGAAAATGGATGAACCTGTGTCAATTGAGAGTGAGACGGGATCACGCGATCACATGAAAGAAGATAATGCATTGACTCAAGCAATGTTACGAGTCTTGGAAAGGGTCGCTGGAACTAGAATTGGGCCAACAACTCGTGGGTCAATTTCAGAGCGACTTAAGTCCAATAATGCGAAGTTTTAGAGGAGTCTCGTGAAGCTCGAATGTGGTGAATATTGGCTCAAGTCGTGGAACGGATTATGGATGATATGGAATGCATCGTTGAGCAAAACCGAGAGGAGTCAGATCCTTGTTAAGAGATGAGGCGATCGCTGGTGGCTCACTATTCGAGAAGGCACCAAGTCGCACCGATTAATTGGGAATTCTTTAAAGCCGCTTCCAAGGAAAATACGTTGGAACGAGTTATGTAGACGTCAAGGAAAGAATTTCTGAATCTTGTTCAAGGAAGTAAGACCGTGGCAAGATATGAAGTCGAAGTTTTACGCCCGAGCCGCTATGCCGGACAATTGTAGCAATGATCATGAACGATGTACGCTTGAGGATGGGCTTAATGATGAGTCGAGGGTTCGATTGCTCCACAAGAAGTTAGAAATTTTTCCACTCTTGTGAAGAAGGCCAAAATAGCCAAGAGGCTAAGAATTCGAATGATGAATCGAGAAAGATTTGAAATAAGAGAGAGACATGCAGCCCGGTTCTTCAAAGAGATTCCGAAGAGACCTCGTAATGATGAACCGTTCAAGGTAGAACCCCGTAGCAAATAATCAAGTCGAGATTGCACCGAGTGTGGGAAAAGACATTTTGGAGAATGTTGAGGAAAACGGGCGATGTTACAAATGCGGTTCAATGGATCATCAGTACAAAAATTATCCTCGACGTATGGATACGACTCAAGAAGTTCGTAATAATGATGCACAGCCGGCCAGAGGTAATCAGCAGCCACCAAGAGGTCGTGGACCAGGTCGTGGTGGTAATGGGGCTGGTCGTGGTCAAGGTGTACCGGGTCGAGTCAATGGTCCTAGAGGAAATGCAGATGCAAGACAGCCTGGACTGGTCTATGCAGTTAGACGCCGCGAGGACGGCAATGCACCAGATGTGATAACTGGTGCGTTCTTCATTTTTGATGTACCTGTTATTGCCTTAATAGATGTTGGCTCTACCCATTCATATGTAGCTAGTGCCATATCTGGAAACCTGAATTTAGAATCTGAAATTACCGAAAATGAGATGATAGTAATTAGTCCTTTAGGACAGTCGGTAATTGTAAATAAAACGTTTAAAGATGTGCCCTTGAAAATTCAAGAGAAGGTATTCTTAGCAAACTTGATGGAACTACCTTTCGGCGAGTTCGATCTCATTCTGGGCATGGATTGGTTGGTTAAACATCGGGCTCAATTGGATTGTGCTGAAAAATGAATGTCAGTAAGAACCTCAGATGATAAGGAAGTCATAATGATTGGTGAGCGAAGGAACTATTTGACAAATGTGGTATCTGCATTAAAGGCAGAGAAGTTGGTATGGAAAGGATATGGAGCATTCCTAGCCTTTATCTGTGCTTTGGATGCCAAAGAGTTATCTGTGAATGATGTGAGGACGGTGAAGGAATTTCTGATGTATTTCCCGAAGAACTTCCTGGTATACCTCCAGATCGGGAAGTAGAATTTGGCATTGAGCTTTTGCCTGGGACAGCTCCAGTGTCCATTGCTCTTTATAGAATGGCACCGAAGGAGTTGGCTGAGCTTAAAGCTCAAATTCAAGAATTGTTGGATTGGGGATTTATTCGACCAAATGTGTCTCCGTGGGGAGCACCAGTTTTGTTCGTCAAGAAGAAGGATGGATCGATGCGTATGTGCATTGACTACAGACAATTGAATAAATTGATGATCAAGAATCGGTATCCTCTGTCGAGAATTGACGACCTGTTTGATCAATTAAAAGGAGCTTCAATTTTCTCCAAAATTGATTTGAGGTTGGGTTATCACCAGCTCAAGGTAAAAGAAGCGGACATTTATAAGACGGCATTTTGGGCACGTTACGGACACTATGAGTTTGTAGTGATGCCGTTTGGATTAACCAATGCACCAGCCGCATTTATGGACATGATGAACCGAGTCTTTCAACCATATTTAGACCGGTTTGTGGTAGTGTTCATAGATGACATATTGGTTTATTCGAGAAATGAGGAGGAGCATGACAAGCATTTGCGGATAGTATTACAGCTACTTCGTGATAAGCAATTGTATGCCAAATTTAGTAAATGCGAATTTTGGCTAAAAAAAGTGACTTTCCTCGATCATGTGGTTTCAGCCGAAGGAATAAGGGTGGATCCTTGAAAAATTGAGGCTATTCTGGATTGGAAACCACTAACATCGGTAGCTGAAATTTGGAGTTTCTTGGGTTTGGCTGGATACTATAGACGTTTTGTAGAGGGGTTTTCGTTGATTGCTGCACCCCTAACTAAACTATTGCGGAAGGGAGTTCCGTATTATTGGACTGAAAAGCAGCAAGAGAGTTTTGAGAAATTGAAGAAGATCCTGACGGAAGCTCCAGTTTTGATTTAGCCGGAGGCTGGAAAAGAATTCACTGTTTATTGTGATGCGTCTCACACGGGTCTGGGTTGTGTGTTGATGCAAAATGGAAAGGTGGTGGCCTATGCTTCTCGTCAATTGAGACCACACGAAGTAAACTACCCTACTCATGATTTGGAGTTAGTCATTGTGGTCTTTGCTTTAAAGATTTAGAGGCACTATCTCTATGGTGAGAAGTCAATAATCTACACGGATCACAAGAGTCTTAAATACCTCCTTACCCAAAAGGAGTTAAATTTGAGACAAAGAAGATGGGTAGAATTATTAAAGGATTATGATTTCTCAATCGAATATCATCCTGGAAAGGCTAACGTGGTAGCCGACGCGTTAAGTCGTAAGACAAGATTCGATTTGAGAGCATTGTTTGCCCATTTGAGTCTCAGATGAGGATGGCGCTTGTTAGCGAACTTCGGTGAAGCCTCGTGGCTAGAACAAATCAAGGAAAAACAGACATCAGATGAGAAGTTGGGACCTTTACGTCGGCAAGTTAAAAAAGGTGAAATCGAGGATTTTGGAGTAAACACGGAAGGTGTGTTGTGCTTTCGAGGAAGAGTATGTATGCCTAAGGACTCAGATCTGAGGCAAATGATTCTACGGGAGGCGCATAGTAGCCCTTATGCTATGAATCTCGGAGGAAATAAGATGTATCAAGATCTCCGTGAATGTGATTGGTGGCTGTGGTTGAAGCGTGAGGTTTCGTAATTTGTGGGAAAATGTTTGACTTGTCAGCAAGTGAAGGCAGAACATCAATTACCGTCTGGATTGTTACAACTGGTAAGGATTCCTCTTTGGAAATGGGAATGGATAACCATGGATTTTGTTAGTGGGTTACCTTTAACACCTACTAAGAAAAATTCTGTGTGGGTAATTGTTGATCGCTTGATTTAAGACCGCTCATTTCCCGCCAACAGACGGATTATTCATTGCAAAAGTTGGCAAAATTGTACGTATCCGAAATTGTGAGGTTGCATGGGGTACCCGTGTCTATTATATCGGATAGGGACCCTAGGTTTACATCACGATTTTGGAAAGCTCTACATGAAGCCTTGGGGACAAAGTTGAATTTCAGTACGGCTTTTCATCCTCAGTCTGATGGTCAGTCGGAGAGGGTAATTCAGATATTAGAAGATATGTTAAGAGGATGTGTAATCGACTTCAAGGGTAGTTGGGAGGATTATCTACCACTGGCAGAATTCGCGTATAACAACAGCTATCAGTCTAGCATTCAGATGGCACCTTACGAGTCATTGTATGGTCGTAAGTGTCGTTCTCCTATTTGTTAGACCGAGTTGGGCTAACGATGATGTTAGGTCCGAGATGATATCCAAACAGAGGATAAGGTAAAAGTTATTCGAGTACGGTTGAAAGAAGCCTCGAGCAGATGTAAGTCGATGCGACTCAAGCATAAGGATATCGAGTATGATGTGGGGGATCAAGTTTTCTTGAAGGTCTCTCCTTGGAAAAAGATCTTCAGGTTTGGAAGGAAGGGCAAGCTAAGTCCTAGATACATTGGACCTTATCGTAGTCAAGCGTGTTGGTCCAAAGTGGCTTATCAGATTGAGTTACCTCCGTAATTGGATCAAATTCATAATGTTTTTCATGTTTCCATGTTGAGGCGTTATAGATCGGATCCTTCACACATTATACCGGTAGAAGAATTGGAGCTGAATTCAGATTTGTCTTTTGAAGAAGAACCAGTGGAAATCTTAGACCGAGATGTCAAAGTGCTAAGAAAGAAAACCGTGCCGTTGGTCAAAGTTCTATGGCGTAACCACGGAGTGGAGGAAGCTACGTGGGAGCCTCGAGGATGCAATTCGCAACAATACGCTCACCTCTTTCAACTGTAAATTTCGAGGACTAAATTTTCTTTAAGGAGGGTAGAGTTGTAACACCCTAAAATCCGAGTATTTATATATTGCTTGATTTGGTGTTTAGATTTTAAAGGAAAATTTCTTACTTTTATTTTCGTGTTTATTGAAGTCCTAAAGAAGAGTATAGCATAATTTGAGTAAGGAATAAATTTAATATTTGAGAATTTATTGAAGAGAAGCAAGTGTCATTAATACTTACGTTAAATTAAGTGTTAATGAGTGACATAAGTTGAGTACATGGCATGGTGGTGTTGGCGCATGAGTTGTAGCATGAGGGGAGAGGTTCGAATCCCTTGTTTAGCATCTAGGTAAATTTTATTTTTAATTTTTCTTCACATGTATAGCAAGTGTCGCCAAGAGCATATATGGTAAGTGTTGACCATGTTATTTTTGGTTAGCATATCAAAGGATTAAGGAAATTGTTAACTTAAGGAAGGAATCAAGAAATTAAGGAAGGATATGAAGATATGGGGCACATATCAAGGAAAAGTTATGGAAACAATATCATGGCCAATTGACCATGCATAGGGACTGCAATTTAGACTATAGGGGAGCCAATTTTGGTGATAGTTTGGCTAAGAATTGAAGTTTCTCCTTGGTCATTCCTAGCAACTTTGTGCGAATTTTGCATTCCTCTTCTCAATTTTCTCCTTTGGTTAAATTGAACCTTGGTAAAGTTCTAATCTTTTGACCATTTGGTCATTTTTGCTTATTGCTTTAGCCTTTGTTTTGTGCCTTTTCTTTGAGTGCCGAAATCACCTATACCAAAAGCCATTCTTTTTCTTTTCTTTTTACCATGGCCGAATGTACCTAGCTCCTAAAACCCATCTTTTTTCTCTTCTCTTTGAAATCAAAACAACATCATCACCATCTCTTCTTTCATATTTTATTTCTCTTCACTCAAAGTTTCTCCATGAAACTCTCTCATGGCCGAATGCTAGAGTGCCCATAGCCTAATCTTTCTTTCTTTTCTTTGATCATACATAGTCGAATCTTTCTTCAATCACAAACACCATTCTCAATCCTTTCTTTTCGACCGTGGAAATATAGGTAAGAGATTCTTTTTCGCTTTCAATTAGTTAATAGTGATATGGCCAATATTGATGGTGTCATGAAGGACCATTTGGATCGAAATAAACGCTCGTTCTATTAACGCTTTATTCATTATAATATAGTGCAATAACGAAGATCGAAACTCAAGTGTTCGGGAGAATCGAGAAACGTTGGAATCGATTTATTGTGGTAAGGAAATCACATCCTTTAAAACCTCTAGTATTATTTCAATATTATTTTAGATTGGATTAATGTTCTTTTGATCTTGAAGACTTTCAAAATAGGGAAGAAAAGGGCGGTGTTTAGTCATATTAAGAGGGCGGATCCAGAATCCCCATTTAAACGAAGAGCGGTTCGGCAGTTCGGGATTTTCCACCGGGTTGCGGACTATCTTCCGAAGGAAGTCAATTATTTGAAGTAGTACGAACTTCCGAGCCTTTATACGTTAGTGGATTCTCGGCGACTAACGAACCAATAAACGAGGAGAAACCGAAAATCGAAGTGATTCAAAATCAAGAGGGTAAGGTTTTGGATCTATTATCGATAAAGTATATTTATACGAAATAGTGTTCTAACGGATCGAAATATGTTTTAGGTGTCGAGGAGCGTGAAGGATTAGTACTCTCAGTATTGAGGTGTGTAACTTCACACTTTTTCTCGGGTTGGATGTCAATTTCGGTATTGAAGTAAAATCGTAAAAATGACTAGATCGGTATAAAACATAACAACTGATATTTTGACGAAAATACATGAAAATGACTAAAATCGTGAAAATTACGAAAATGCCCTCGAGAAATTACTTGTTAATATGTAAATTGTATGTTTCGTGAAAATGGGCCGTAAAATATGCTAGATCGATAAATGGGCCTAAAAGCCTGCTAGATCGATAATCATTATAAATCGCTCGCTAGATCGATAATTGGGCGAAAACTCGCTAGATCGATAATGGGTCAAATCACTTTGATTGTAAATTCAACAAATCTCGCTAGATCGATAAATGGGCCGTAAACTCTGTTAAATTGTTAAATGGGCTAAAATACTTGCTAGATCGTAAAATTGGGCCTAAGTTGATAAATAGTTAATTAGGCCAAAATGTTATTATGGGCCTTAATAAAGATTTGGAAATATTAACTCTTGTAATGGGCCTTTTAAATAAAATTATTGTATGACCATAGTTTACTATTGCATACATATTGCATGGGTTGGGAAATGATGAAGAGAAGAAGGCCTGCTGCCAAAATCTAGTTCGGTGGCTCGCCACAAAATTATGGCTTTTTGCCTCTAGTTCTGGTGGGTTTCGCCACAAAAGTTATAAATGGCTATTTGCTCTAGTTCGGTGGCTCGCCACAAAATAATAATTGGCTCAATGCTCTAGTTCGGTGACTTTGTCACAATCTAGTTCGGTGGCTATGCCACAAAATATAAATTGGCTTAATGCCTATGATTGGTGTGATGGATGGGTGGGTTGACTTGATCCCACAGGTGTGATGGTTGGTACGGGTGTGTAGCGGATGGAATTAGGTTTGGGAGGAAAATTCATTTTACATGCATGTTATTAATTATGTATTCATTATGTGTTATTATTTATGTGTTAATTGCTTAAGGGCTCAAGGCCCAAATCCATAAATTGAAAATCCGCCCAAAGGACAAGTAAGTGAGTTATACATCGAGTTCTAAGTAACTCACCCCTTAAATTTTTCCATCTCGTAATGGAAATTGACGTGGACTTGGGCCGAGGATGACTTCGTGGAGGCCATATCGCAAAACATGGGTTTATTAAACTCGAACTTTTTAATAAGTATTTTACTATTTTGGGTTAATGTAATAAGGGCCTCTATAAATAATTTATGGATTTTTATGTGTGTTGGTTTAAAACTATATTTTGGACTTTTAAATATGGGCTATGGTTATATGATGTTTTTATTAAAACAAATTTGGGTTTTCAAATATATGAAATTCCTTTATAAATATTTATTTATTGTTAACTCTTTAACAAATTACCTAAGGGTTTTTGATAATACAATGTTAATAATGTTTTTTTTAACTAATGTTTTCTAATATTCATCAAATTAAAATACTCTTCGATTTTTATTAAACCCGTAATTAAAAATAATGTTGTAGTTTTCAACTTATTGAAGATTTTAAGATAGCTCGATTCATGTAACAAACCGAATCTAGTCTCAATGCATAGACCGGGTTTGGGGTGTTACAGTCACAGTCATCTTACCCTGTTTTAACTCAAGGAACTCTTTTCTTTTATGGCCAATAAACCTCTGACTTATGTATTTCTTATGGAACTCCTCTTGAAAGAAATCCTAGGTAACTCTTTCTTTCGGTACTACTGACACAAGTGCCTTCTACCACTGGTAGGCCGAATCCCTAAGAAGTGACACCACACACTTAATACATTCTTCTGGAGTGCAGGATATCTCATCAAAGACTCTGATAGTGTTCTCAAGCCAAAATTTAGCTTTCTCTGCATCATCATTTTTGGTAGCCCGAAACTCTTCGGCCCCTTATTTTCTGATCTTGTCAATGGGTGGTTTCTCCCTTCTGATTGTATCTACAATTGGGGAAGCTACATGAGTGGTCCGAGGATCATGAGGGGGTGGAGGTCTAGCAGCTGGGTTCGTACGAATGGACTCAGTAAACCATTCATTCATAGCTTGGAAGAAGGCTTCTCGAGCCCCACCTCCCTGACTAATTGTAACGAGCCTTTCACTACTATCTAGTGTCACCGTCCCTTCTGTGGAAGTAGGCGCATTACTCTCTACATCATCTGCACCAGCTCGTTTGGGATCCATAACTATAAAAGAAAAACATTTTAAAATCGTCAAGAGTCGTCACACTATCAAAATATAAGTATGGCATGTATAGTTAGACTCTTACTCATACTGAATATTCTGAGAATTGACTCAACTCTCACTCTAATACCAATAAATGTAACACCCCTTACCTGAGACCGTTGCTGGAGTAGAGCATGAAGCATTACTAGACTTAACTTACTAGATCAGGGCATAAAAATTGAAACTGTCCATCTGCATCATGTTCACTAAATTAACTATAACTCGAGTTACGAAACTAGAAATATAGATTCATAAATTTTTCTTAAAACTAGACTCATATATCTTCTTACTAGAATTTTTCTAGAATTTTTGGGGTGGCAAATTAGTACAGTTTATTAGTTAAAGTCTCCCTTGTTACACAGTTCGACAATTCTGACCTCTCTTCACTAAAAATCAATTATCTCATAATATACAATTCTTTTTCCTACACTATTTTTTTATATAAAAATAGACTAAATAAGATTTAATTTATTATCTCATGCACAACCTAATTCAATTTCTACATTTTTGGTGATTTTTCAAAATCACATCACTACTCATCATTCAAACTGTTTCCTCAGATATAATTAAATAATTTCTTAAAATAACTATCAACTAGGCATTACATAACATCCAAAACATGTTCTTAATTAACCATTTTAATAGCTAATCATTACCAGACATTTACAAGCCAATACTAAGCCATATCATATGGTCATACACACAAAATGGCTAAGTCCCTATACATGCCATAACTTAAAACATTCGAGTCACAAAATACCAATATAATCCTTTGATAGTGTGTAACAATCTCCGATGTCCTTACGATCCCCGAGCTGGCCTGTAAAATTATGAAAAGAAAGATAGGAATGGGAGTAAGCATTAAGCTTAGTAAGTTTGCATGTAAATAAAAAACAACATTCTTAAAGCATTTTCATATTCTTTTCTTACCAAAATTATTTAAGCCTTTAACTTAATATACTTAAGTCTTAAATTCTTACTTGTACCTTTTTAGCTTGAACTTGTCTTACCTTTCCTTTGGTATACTCTTTAAATTTTCCTGTTGAACCACTTGGAATACTAAGGATACGTGGGTACCTTTCCTTGTGAAACTTAACCATTGCCATATCTTGACATGGTCTTACGTGGTATCCTTGCCTTATGAACTCACCAATGCCATGCCTTGGCATGGTCTTACATGAGACCTTTGTCGTATAAATTCACCAATACCATGCCTTGGCATGGTCTTACATGGGACCTTTGCCTTATAGTAACTTATCAATGCCATGTCTTGACATGGTCTTACATGACTTCCTTAAACCCTAATGTCATCCCATTTGTATCCTACACATTCCTAAGGTTCAACCGGGACATTTTGAGATTGCTTCTTCGTCAAATCATGCTTGAGACTTTAAATGATAAATTTATAGAATAAATATACAAATGCTGGAATTTAATAGTATCAAATGTAAAATAATAGAATATTGCATTTATTTACCGCAAACTTACCTCGAAACAAAATACGATAAACTATATTGATTTAGTCCACTATCTTTTTCTTTCCCCGATCTAACTCCAGATTTTGTTCTTCTTGATCTATAATAGCAGATTTAGCTTATTTAATACTCACATTTATCAAAACAGTCCTTAAGTCTAACTTTGGAAAAATTATAACTCTGCCCCTAACTTTTACATATTTACACATTTTCCCCAAAGCTCAGAAATTATACTTTATCCCTTATTCTTATGTTTTATGACTTGCTGATCATTTTTCCCTTCTATGACAACATCAAATTCTCACTCTAACATGTACTTATGAACATTAGGTATTTTTACCGGTTAAGCCGTTTTACTCGTTTTCAGTTAAAATCACTTAGCAAAAGTTGTTTAACATAATTTTAGACTTCATATTCCATCATAAAAAATAAAAATAAACACAATTCACCTATGGGTATTTTTCCAAATATGAACCCTATCATGAATTATTGATAGAATAAGCTAAACCGAGCTACCGGGGCTTCAGAAAATGTAAAGAACATTAAAAACAGGGCTTGGAATCACTTACTATGGAGCTTGGAAGCTTGAAACAAACCCTAGCTATGGTGAACACTTGAAAATTCGGCCTAATGAAGAAGATGAGCATATTTTGCCATCTTTTTCCCTTTTTAATTTCTTTTTATTACCAAATGACTAAATTATCCTTTATTAAAAACTTTGGTTATTTCTACCTATATATGTCCATTTTTGTCCATGAAAATATAATGGTCTAATTACCATTTGAGGACTACTGCTTTAAACCCCCATTTCAATCAGGTACTCTATAAATTAGAACCCCTATTTAGCAACTTTTGCAAACAAGTCATAATAGGCAATTTAAGCATGAAATCAATAAAATTTCTTATCAATACTTTAACACAAGTATTTAATCACTCGGTAAATCATAATAATTAATAATAAACTTTTATAGATCGAATTCGTGGTTTTGCAACCACTGTTCGATTTAGGCCCTATTTCGGGATGTTACAGGGATTATCGAGGATCATCACCACACTATCATACTCTATTTTGGTACCTTTTGAATGTGTACATAGTTAAGTATGGCATGTATAGTCTAGTTGAAATGGTTGATGTTTGAGAAGTGTATATAGCCATGTGGAATGGCTAGATAATTGAATGTGATGTGAATGAGTAGTCATGTTATATGATTCATAGTTTGGAATGGTTTGATGGCTAATGAGATGATCAAAATTGATAATATGTTTTATGATGCAAAGATAGTTTATTATTGATAATAGATTATCATAATGAAATGGTAAGTTTGTGATGGATTATACTTGAAATACTTGTGATTAGATTGAGCTAAATGGTACATAAGATGCTGTGTTTGAAATGTTCGTGAATGGATAGAAAAGATGGTCAATTTGGTGTGTTTTGGGTTGCTATAAGTGTTTGGAATGATGATTGTATGTGCTTGTAGAGTTAACCCAAAGTGTAGGTGGCATTTTGGCCTTGCAAATGGCCTATAATTGCCCACACGGTTAAGCACACGGGCATGTGGCTCGATCATGTCCTTCGTGGTTGTGTTTCAAAACAAGTCAAACTCGACCACGGGCTAGACACACGGGCATATGACTGGTCGTGTGAATCAAGTCAATGATGACCATGGGCGTATGACTGGCCATGTGGTGCAAGTCAGTAGCGACCATAGGCGAGGCACACGGGCTTGTCCACAACCGTGTGGACAAGTCAGTATGTATGCCCTATTTTGAAATGACTTAGACACATGGGCATGTCTGAGACCGTGTGAGGCACACGGCCTAACCACACTGGTGTGTGACCTCTGTAGCTTTGAAAAATGTTTAAATTTTTAAAAATTTCGTATGTGTTCGGTTTAGTCCCAGCCCCCTTGTAAAGCATGTTTAAGGTCTCGTAGACCTAAATAAGGGACACTTTGATTACATAATAATTAGTTACAATGTAAACTGTTTGTAAAAGTTTCGATTAGTCCGGTAATGCCTTTAACCCTAGACCAGCGATGGTTACGGGTTAGGGGTGTTAGACAAACCACTTCTAATGCATGATTTGGGCCTCATAGGCTTGTATTAGGGACAATGTGATCGATTGTGAATGACATTTATTTGGAATTGAAAAATGTATGTGAAATGTATGTTTATTTATGTAATAAGTCCTGTAATGCTCTGAAACCCTATTCTAGTGATGAATACGGGCTAGGGGTGTTACAGTTTTAGCTTTTCACCTATTAATTATAAACTTATTTAGTCACGAAGTCATTCTACTGTAGTTTTGTAACACCCCAAACTCGGCTTAGAAGTTAGGCCCGAATCTAGTGTGTCACATTAGAGTATTTTTCGAAAACCATGTTTTCATTGAAAACCCTCCTTAGTATTAATAAACTAAAGCCTCATTTTGTGTTCGTTCAATTTAAAAATGCGGTGCATTGAAAAGTTAATCACTTTTAAAAACGTTATTAACTTCGTTAAAAATCCCTTTTAGTTGCGGAAGCTAATTTAAGGTAAAGAAGTTTAACCGTAAGTTTTTAAAAATAGTAATTGGGTTGAAAAATCGTCTACGTATAACAGATATAAAACGTAACAAAATCTCAAATTTAGAATTAAATCCAGAGAGGCCTTATTACGAAATTAAAACCCAAAACGGAATTTAGAAATATATATAAAGCCCAAAGCATATCAGCCGCAGTCGTGGTCACCTCCAAGTCCCTCGCAGCACCGATCCTCCTAACGCTGGGGATTACCTACACAGTTAAAAATAGGGTGACTTTACAAAACTCAGTGTGTAATCTCCTTACTAAAGTAACAGTCAGAATACAGAAATAGAAATCAAAACAGTCTAGGCTAAAGCCCTTTAACAGTAACAGTACAGTCCAGTTCAGAGTATATTTGGGCCAAGGCCTAAAACAATATCATTTGGGTCACTGCCCATAACAGAATCAATTGGGCTTAGCCTATTACAGAAACAAAACAGGTGGCCCTAAACCCATTACAATGACAAATCTCATAAACAGATATGCAACAAAATGAGGATGCATCCCACCCCGATCCAGCCAACGCACCACCCATACCAACCCTACTCTCCTATAGGGATTAATTCGACCCACCCAGCCACCACATCAAGTTTAGCACCGGTTGCAACACTAAGTCAACAGAACGGCTTTGTGCCATAGACAGAATGGCTAAAAGCCATAAATATCGCAGCAACACTGCCAATTAACAGAACGACTAAAAGCCATAAATAGAATGGTTATAAACCATAATCAGGATGGCACAAAGCTATCGATAACTGTAATAAGTTTGGCATATAGCCATCAACGACGGTAATATAATTGGCACGCAGCTACTGGTAATTATGATCGACACAGAGTCATCAATATATATGTTAGGCACATAGCCACGGGTAAATATGATTGGCACAAAGCCATAATCAAGATTGCATAGAGCCATATTTAGGTTGGCACAGAGCCATAATCGATCAAGTGGCTTTAAGCCGTCCGTCGGTCCACAGTCGTCTTATGTGGCACGTGCGACCTTAACAGAACAATACTGGATCCACAGTTGTCTCATGCGACCCGTTCGACCCTATCAAAACTTCCTCTATATCAATGTCCCAACCACATGCAATATGTCATGTATGTCATGCTTAATCATTACACGTGTATGCAAATGGCCATGCTCAGTAACAGTCATTTAGACATATATTAAAAGCATATCAGTCACATGACCACAGTTAAGTCAGTTTAAACACAGTCATATGATCAGAGTCAAATCAGTCAAATTCATAGTCTAAGCCAGTCATTTACCCACAAGGCAAAACAGTCATTTTACCCTAAGCGTATTTCGATAATCCTACCCTTCAGGGGTATTTCGATAATTCTACCCTACAGGGGTATTTCGATAATCTTACAAAGCAGGGGTATTTCAGTAATTTCACAAATTGGAGGTATTTTGGTAATTTCACAAATCGAGGGTATTTTAACAATTTCACAAATTAGAGGTATTTCAGTAATTTTGCAAATTGGAGGTATTTCAGTAATTTTGTAAATCAGAGGTCTCAGCAACCTAACAGAAGGTCCACCATCGCCTCGAGTGACTTAAGTAACCTAAACAGTCACAACGGTGTAAATGGGCCTAAGGCCCATCATTCGGATCTAGTGGGCCGACAAGCTCGTGTGGCTCATTTAGCCTAGAAACAACCACAGTTATGCAAACGTCATAGTCCAAACAACACTTCCCACATCACAAACATTTCATCCTTGTGGGCCCACAAGCCCACTGGGCCCACATAGGCCATTTTGGCTCAACGAGGCCTAGAGCAGCCCAAGACCATAAGAGCGCTCGTGGTGGCCTCTATAGACTAATGCCCATGTTCGTGGGCTTAGTTTACCACACGCACGATTGCACGCTCGTGTGGCATCATACGCCATATTTTTTACTTATTGGCATTTTTTCGATCTACAGTCATAGCAGTGTAAACAACACATACCTTTGGCTTTTTAGCCGATAATCGAATACTACATACAAATACACACTCTATTGGCTTTCTGGCTGATTATCGAAATACAGGGTACTGTTACACACCTGATCACGTAGAGTACTAAAAATTCATGATCACCAGAACCTATATTCAAACATAACATTCAGTTAATCACTTATCAAATAGTGATAGAAAAATTCTTAACAACCACTTAACCAAGAGGTTGACTACCACTTGCCTTGACTAGATCGGTCGACTATGATAAGCCGACTCAAACCAAAGTTTGGTGCAACCACCCTTCCGCATCCTGGTAGAAAGTCTCGAATAGCTGACACTTTACGCTGCTTAAACTTCGAGTATAGTCTACACGCTCAATCTTGACCGACACCTTTGTCATCACTTTACTACTAGAATCCTCTTTACCCATCGAGAGTTCTTGATTGAATAAAAAAAGAGTTTCAATCACTTTTGAAATGCGTGCACCCTGTCACTTCTGGTAGAAATCTAAAAACCCAATGATCAACTTAGGAAACTAACATTCGAAAACCAAAGAATAAGATAGAGGAGTATTCACTTTTTGAAAAAGTAGAAGAAACAAATTTGAACACATATTGCAATAATAGAGAAACAACAGAGAGAACTTATAAGTACATATTAATTCATCAGAACCCTTGCAAGACCGAAACAACACCAATGGCAGAGCACTTAAACAGTAGGCCAATAATAGCGAGAGAAACAAAATATTCACCAAAAGAGCAATAAGCAGAGGGGAATATCAAAAGAGAAAGGAGAAAAGATGGATAAGAGGCAATCGGCTAAAGGAGAATAACAAAAAGAATGAATGAAATCGAGGGGAAAAGAGAAAATATATTTGGCTAGACAAAATGTAAAATAGAATTGGTGAAAGAAAAAGAACAATTCGGCCACACAAATAAGTTTTTCCCAAGGCAAAAGTGATGAAACTAAACCGAAAATGAGAGAAAACTATCCAAGATGAATTTCCTATGCTTCCTCTTATAAATTCGGCACAACACTCCCACACACTTCAAACTCCTTATTTGTAATATCCCGGGTTAGGGGCTATTTTATTTCTTTTGGCTTTGCTGCATGTGCATGATGTGCTATGTTGATATTCTGATGTTGTTGGGGCATAGTTATAAGCTAGGAGTGAGCCTGAGTAGGTGGGAAAAGTTTTAGTTTTTGGGCTTTATGTGATAGGAGCTGAAGGAGCTGGGTCTTATGTATTTTATTTGGTGTTCTTAAGCACAAGTGATAAGCTGGCAAAGTGGCAAAGCATGCGCCACTTAGACCTTGTGTGTGACGTCAAGTGCAAGGGAGGATGTCCTGTGTTCTAGCTGCGAAAATCCCACACTTTTTTCCATTTTGACGGCATGGAGGGGAGGAGTTGTAGGCAGTTCAAACTCTGCCTTGGACTAAGTCTTCCTATTTGAATGGTGGGTGGAGAGCAAATTGTGGAGGTAGACTTGGTCCAAGTAATTTGAATTGGTGGCTTGGGAGTGTTTGGGGGAGCTTGGCCGGATTTTGGAGAGATTTTGGGGGGGGAGTGAGTGACCAGTTTTTGTGTAGTAGGAGTGTGCCGAATGTGCATTTTGGTAAAGTGTGCATTTTCGGTCAAAATCCTTTTTTGGTAAGCCGATTTTTTTTAGTCAAAAGCTAGCCAAAAACTTCAAGTTTAATTTTTCTTTTGTTCTCCTTAAGCCGAAAGTCCAAGGTTTCTTCTTGCCAAAAGGTTGCTTTGTTTTCTTTTGATTCTCTTTGGTAGCCGAATGATTGTTTCCACCCTTCTCTTATTTGCATCTTGTGTAAGTAAACTTGTAACCTTTCTTTTCATACATTATTTCCCATCTCCCAAGTGGTGTAGAACTTGCATACTCCATTTCTTTCTCAATTGCTTGTGAACCGAAACTAGTCCCTCTCTCCTTTCTTGACCAAACACCATCCTCCAAAAACTCCATCCTCCATCCTCTTTTCTTTAAACCAAAGCACCCTCTATTCATCCTTTTATCTTCTTCTTTCTTCTCCAAACCCTTTAGCCTTTTGTTTACAATCGTTCCTTTCATTGCTCTTAGGGCCGAACCTCCTTCTATATTTTTTTTAGGGTGTTGCCGAATCTTTTTCTCCCTATAGTTCTTCTTTGCCGATCGTGGAGGGGGTTGACCTTGTTGCGCCTCGCTTCAATCGGTCTAGTAGAAGGTAGGTTTTGGCGAATGGCCATTTCTTCCTTTTCTTGTGCTTTGCCGATTTTAGTGTATTTTAGGGCCGATTTCAGATTCTGTTAAAAGGAGTTAACGTTTGGTTTGGTAATCATTTTTCAGATAGGGCCTTTGAAGTTCAAATCAAGCAAGGAGAGCCTTCTTACTCTGTTAAGCAATCGGTAAGTGGTGGTAAGAGGTTGCTTTAATGGTTTTCTTTAGAGTTGTTAAGCCAAAGATTGATGAGACTAATGGTTTGTGTTTTAGAGGGGAGGCCGATTATCAGAAGGAACCAGTGTTGGTTCGGGTTTGGTTGGAAACCGAACCATTTGCAAAGGTAAGGCTTAACGCAACCCCTTTGGTTTATCTATTTTGGCCGAATGGTTTAAGTGTTAATCCCTTGTTGGCCGATTGTAGGATCAGGGTTGTTGAGGTGATCAAGGGACTTAGACCGGTTCTTAGGATTAAAACCTTCGCTATTTCAGGTGTGTAAGCTAACACACTGATTTCTTAGTAATAAGTTAATAACCTGTGTTGTAACAAGTGAAACAGTGATGATTGTCATGATACCCGATAGGGTATGTTCACGGATTCGGGTAAGTCTGTAGCATTACGAGTTCTATTGTTGATACGTCTAATATGATGATCCATGATATATGTGCTATAAGATGCAATATTGGACATGTTGGCATGAATTACATGATTTGCATATTGTACATGAGTCAGTATGACATGTATGGGTAATATGAGAGGAGGGGGAGTATGATATCCGTGTCTTTGGGACACTGTGTCTTTGGGACACCAGAGGTTTGGCACCTCCAGTGGTTTGGTACCACAAATGATATTTTGTGACTTTGGGTTACCAGAGGTTTGGCACCTGCGTCTCGTCCCAGTGGCTTTAGCACCACGGTGGGTTGGCCCCACATTGATTATACTGGGATTGACGCCAGATGATTTGGTATCACATGATGGGTTGGCCCCATCATCGAATTTGTAGGATCGGTCACCAAAGTGATTTGGTATCACACTTGTGTCTTTGGGACACCGGAGGTTTGGCACCTCATTGCGACTCGTCCCTGTGGTTTGACACCATCGTGGGTTGGCCCCACTTATGAGATACTGTGATTGTCGCTAGTGATTTGGTATCACACGATGGGTTGGCCCCATCATTGGATTATTCGTGACTTCAGGTCACCAGTGGTTTGGCACCACATTATGGATATCGTGACTTTGGGTCACGAGTGGTTTGGCACCACCAGTGGTTTGGTACCACTGGGTAGAGAAGGTGTAATGGATGGTTAGGACAGGTGCATTAATTGTATTGCTTTGCTATGATGTGTGTTAGCATGTTGTATTATCGGGGGATTTATACATCGAGTCTTGCGACTCACTCTCTCCTTTGACATTTCAGTGACACTTAGATGCGGACATGGGGTAGGGGTGGACTCGAGGTGCTCATGCCATGCTTAAATAAGGATTTGCTCGGACTTTATAAAATTTGGTACATTAGCTTATTTATTACTATTTGGGTTTATTTTGGATTGTAAATGGCCTTTAAAATTATGTTTTGCTATGTTTATGCTTAAAGTAGATTTTAATATGCCTTAACAAGTTAATTGGGTTAAAATTTGCTAAAACCTGGAAGGGCAATGATTTCGGAACTACAAATTGAGATGTTTTAAACTATACCATCGGGTATCACACTATGGTTTGGGATAAAGAGAACTCAAATATTTTTCTAACTTAACCTCGATTTTATACCAAGTCAAAATGTTTTAGTAACAATAAGAAACAACTTGAACTTCTAAATGAGATAAACCTGTTTTAGCTACACATCTGATTAAGTATTCAAAATTTCTGGGTTTTCAAATACATCATCAGATTTTAATCAAGCCTACTCAAGTTTTCTTCAAATACACAATTTAGCGAAGTGTTCTCATCAAATTTTTAATAGAAACCTAACTTCTCAAAATTCAGATTTTCCTCGTGACATACCAGATTTGGTCGTGGTGTGTTGACCGGGTTTGGGGTGCTACAATTATGTATCGAGCCAAGTTTAAAGGTTTCATTTTGTGGGCCCGAGGCCCAAAATGTTTACAAAAGTCTGCTTTTAAGTGTTATGTTTTAAAAGTATGGTGTGAAAGGCATGGCACCGAGTCTCCTGCACCAATCGCCTGTAAGTACCCTTACTATTGTTTGTGATAATGATATTGATGAGATGTGATTGGATGGCTAGTGATAGTAAGACTACTTTAGAAACTAAAACCGATAGATCGAGTGGACTCGCGAAAACGAAGCTCCTTTAATATTCATAAGACTTTGCTTTAAAATAGTGGAATAATTACTGATGCTTAAAATTCTTTAAATCAGACGAGATTTAGTCATGAGTACCCGAGGTGGACGTGGTCGTGGACGAGGCCATGAGGATGACAGTTTTTGAACCCGTAGGATCTGGTCAGGGGTTAGAAAATGAGATCTGGGTTTTGCCACCAGCTAGAGGTGGTGAGTTTCAAGATCGATCGGGATGACGGAGTGTCAAAGCGATGTCGCGAAGTTTTAGAAAGGGTAATGGAGTAGGTGGGGCGCAGGAGTTAGGAAATCGTGCTCGAGCGACTTCGGCAAACGGGGTGAGGTTTTCGAGGTGTTTCGGTGTTGCTCTCAAAGACGTGAATATTACCGAAGCGACAGAGCGGATCATGGACGATCTAGACCGATCGATCAAGAAAATTTAAAGGGATAGTATCATCTCGAGATGAGTCATACCTGGTGGCTCACGGTTCGAGACAATAACAATGGAAGATCGACTTGGGACTATTTTAGGTCGCTTATCGGAAAAAGTACGTTGAGCTAACTACATTAATGAGCAATGAAAGCATTTCTGAGGTTAGTTCAGGGGAGTAAATCAGTGTCAGAGTACGAGGCAGAGTTTCTGAGGCTGAGTCGGTATGCCAGGGGTATGGTGGCTACTGAACATGAGAGGTGCGTTCGCTTCGAGGATGGCTCGAGATGAATTAAGGTTGTTGATTGCGCCAACGAGAGCGTGAATTTGTTGCTCGCTGAAAAGGCGAAGGTAGCCGAGCGTATTAGGGAGTCTATAAGGCAAGGCATGGATAGGAACCGACATAAGAGGAGTTTTGGATCTTCCGGTCGCGGGTAATCCGCAGAAGGGCTAGACCGAGTGAGCCGAATCGGCCGGTAGGTTTGTTGTCGCTAGCCGTGGACCGCCGAATGTAACCGCTGTGGGAAAGCTCATTGGGGAGGATGTTGACTGGTGGTAGAGGTCGTTTTGAGTGTGGCTCATTGGACCACCGTGTGAGGGACTGTCGCGCAAGTTGGCTAGGATTCACCGAGAGTCGTGGTTGTACTCAAGACAAGAATAACGGACCACCACCGTAAAGGGCCGAGGTAATGGCAGAGGAGGTAATGGTTTCAGTCGGGGCCGTGGAGCACCGGGCGAGAGGTGCGGTAATGTCGAGGCCGACGGTAGGGGTTAGTGTATGCTGCAGGCGCCGAGAGAGGGCGACGACCGGACGTCATAACCGAGACGTTTTTAATCTTTGGTTCTCCATTTATCGCTTTGATTGATGTGGGTTCAACACATTCATATGTTGCAAGTAGCATAGTGAAGACCATGGATTTAGACTCGAGATATCTTCTAGGCGTATGACCGTAATAAGCCCTCTAGGTCACTCAGTAGTTGTAGACAAGTCAGAGAGACGCACCTCTAGAACTCTAAGGGGTAGTGTTTGTGGTCGATCCGATGGAACCGCCGCTTGGGGAGTTCGATCCGATTCTCGGATGGACTGGCTGGTTAAGTACTAGGCGGTTAGATTTGTGCTAAGCGCATGGTTCGAAAAAAATAAGGGTGATGAGGTAGTTCGATCGGTAATAGGAGAAATTATCTCGTCTAATGTGGCATCTGCCTCAAAGCCGAGAAGATGGTCGAAGGGTGTGAAGCATATGTGGTTCATGTGTATGCCTTGGAGGCTAAAGAGTCTGCTGTGGAGACGGTCGGATAGTTAGGAATTTGTTGATGCGTTTCCGAGGAGCTTAGGGTTTGCCACCGATCGTGAGGTAGAGTTCGGATAGATCATATTCAAATGCGCCAAGATTCATTGCTCCGTATAGGATGGCGCCTAAAGAGTTAGTGGAGCTTAAGGCTCGGATCCAGAATTGTTGGACCGAGGCTTTATCGTGCCAAGTGTTTTGCCTTGGGAGCGTCGGTACTTTTGTCAAGAATAAAGACGGTACTATGCGGATGTGTATAGACTACCGCCAACTGAATAAGCTAACGATCAAAAACAAGTATCCGCTGCCTCGGATAGATGACTTGTTTGATCAGTTGAAGGGTGCGTCGGTTTTCTCGAAGATCGATTTAAGGTCTGGGTATCACCAGTTAAAGGTGAAGGAGGCGGATATCTGCAAGACGGCATTTCGTACTCGGTATGGGCACTTTGAGTTCTTAGTTATGCCGTTTGGGTTGACTAACGCGTCGGCAGCCTTCATGGTTATGATGAATAGGGTGTTCCAACAGTATTTAGATCAGTTCATAGTGGTTTTTATCGACGACATCTTGGTCTATTCAAGGACTGAGGAGGAACATGATGCACATTTGCGGGTGGTATTGCAGATTCTAAGGGAGACAACTTTATGCTAAGTTTAGTAAATGTGAGTTCGCTTAGGAGGTGACGTTCTTGGGTCATGTAGTATCGGTGAGGGATTAGAGTGGATCCTCGAAAGATTGAGGCGGTTTTGGGTTGAAGTCGCCTAGGTCAAGAGTCGAGATTCGAGTTTTCGGGTTTGGCGTGATACACCAAGATTTGTAGAGGGTTTTCGTTGATAGCGGTACCGATGACTAAATTATTAAGAAAAGGGGTTCCGCTCATTTAGACCGAGAAGCGCAGGAGAGCTTCGACAAGTTGAAGAAGATTTTGGTCAAGCTCGGTCCTAATTCAACCCGAGGTCGGTAAGGAATTCACAGCACATTCGGCTTTTAAAATTCAAGCAAATCATTTGCATCAATCAAAATCGACTCTGCATCTTTTCCATAATCGAATTAGTCTAGCGATCAAATCTTTGTTAACTTTTCATGCATCACAAATTTTTGAATAAACATCGGTCTTGCTTGTAACTCGCTTATGATTGAACCATCACAAGACATAGCTATACGTATGCGTTCATTGCACGAAGAGCAAACAATGATTTTCGACTTAACGATCTCGCAAGCGGCATTAGCTTTTCCGGATGGTAGTCAATCACCAACTCATAGTCTTTTAACAATTCTAACCATCTGCGTTGTCTCGATTTAGATCCTTCGAGTCATTAAATACTTTAGACTTTTATGATCGAATAAATGTGACATTTCTCTCCAAATAAATAGTGACGCCAAATTTTCAATGCGAAAACAATGGTCGCAAGTTCTAAGTCATGCGTCGGGTAATTTCTTTTCAGATGCCTTCTTGGTTGTCTTGAAGCGTAGGCTATGACTTTGCCTTCACGCATCAAAACGCAGCCCAAACCATTCAAAGAAGCATCGAATAAACAACAAATTCTTTATCCGATTTAATTTGAACTAACATCGAGCTTCATCAAAAGGGCTTTCAACCGATCAAAACTTTTCGACACTTTTCGACCACTCGAACTCGACATCTTTACGCAATAACTTTGTCAACTGGGTAGCTATCATAGAAAATCTTTCACAAATCGTCGATAGTAACCCACAAGTCCTAGAAAACTTGAATCTCAAAATGTTTTTCGGTGGCTTCCAATCAAGTATAGCCAGATTTTGTTCGGATCAACTCGAATGCCTTATCTTTGAAACAACATGTCCCAAAAGTGACCTCTTTCTTCCGAACTCACACTTACTAAACTTCGCATACAGCTGATGATCTCGCAAAGTTTGTAGCACTAACCTCAAATGTTCAGCGTGTTCAATTTCATCTTTGGAGTAGATCAATATGTCATCAATAAACACCACTACAAATCGATCCAAAATTGTCTAAAACCCGATTCATCAAATCCATAAAAACAATGAGTGCATTAGTAAGCCCAAAAGGCATAACCAAAAACTCAAAATGTCCGTACCTCGTCCGAAATGCGTCTTTGGCACATCTGTATCCCTGACTCGCAACTGATAATAACCCAATCTCAAATCTATTTTCGAAAATACTGAAGCCCCTTTCAACTGATCAAACAAATCATCAATCTGAGGAAACGGGTACTTATTCTTTATAGTTACTTTATTTAATTGTCGATAATCAATACACATTCGCATCGTTCCATCTTTCTTTCTCAAAAAGAATTGGTGCACCCAAGGAGAGAAACTTGGTCGCAAAGCCCCTATCTGTTAACTCTTGCAACCGTGCTTTCAACTCTTTTAGCTCGATGGGTGCCATCCGATATGGAGCTATTGAGATCGAGTCATTCCAGGAGCTAATTCAATGCCAAACTCAATCTCTCGTCTTTGGGGTAAACCAGTAGTTCTTCAGAAACACATCCGAGTATTCACATACAATCAGCATGATTCAATCTCATTTTCGAGACAACTTATTATCCAAAGACATAAGCCAAATAAGCTTCGCATCCTTTTCTCACATACTTCACGGCTAACATTGAGGATATAATCGTAGGAAATCCACCTAAATCATCGGATTCAATTCTAATGATCTCACCGCTACGTGTCTCAAATCAATAAGCTTTCTTTTGCAATTCACCAACGCATCATGCGGTTAACGATCCATTCCCAAAATTACATCAAACTCATTGAAAGGCAACAGCATTAAATCGACTGGGAAGCAAAAATCCCGAATCATCAATGGGCAACTTTTACACACTTTATTAACAAACACACATCTACCCAAAGGGTTGGATACGTGAATCACAAACTCAGTAGACTCAACTAGCAGAGTCTTACTGAATACCAGAGTTTCACATACATATGAATGGGTCGAACCAGATCAATCAATGCAATCACAAGAGTATCATAAAGGGTGAAAGTACCGATAATGACATCTGGAGAAGTGGCATCCTCCCTAGCTCGAGTAACATAAGCTCTAGCTGGAGCTCTAGCCTCAGATCGAACTGCTGTGTTCTTCGTCCCTCTCTGACTACCACCTACATTGCCAGAATGCTTGGGTGGTCTACCCCCATCTTGATGCCTTCGCTTCGGCCTAGAGTTCTCACAATGATTCGCTTCGGCTAACATCGGGCACTCTCGAATAAAATGGTGCGAAGATTCACATTTAAAATAGGACCGATCACGAACTCTACAACTCCCAGAATGCCATTTTCCACAATGTTTGCATTCAACTCGATTTCGTGGAACGTTATCAACACCGCCATCAAGTAGCTCGGGAGCCCACGGAAGGTCGATCATGTCTTGGTGAATCAAGTAGTTTTATGTCGGTGAAGTCATCTCTAAACTTCTTAAATGTGGAATGGAAATTTACCGACGGTCTTTTACGAGTGTCTCTAGCTTCGTCTCACCTTTCTTTTCTCTTTCCCAAGCTCTTGACTTTTGCAAGCTCGCTCGACTAGTGTCACAAACTCTTTGATCTCAAGAATGCTAACTACCAACTTTAAATCTTCATTCAAACCGTCTTCAAACCTTTTGCACATAATGGCTTCGGTTGATACACACTCCGAGCATATCGGCTCAATCGACAAATTTTGCTCATATTCACCACGGTCATTTTCCCTGTTTCAATTCAAGAAATTCTTTTCGTTTCGGTCGATGAACCTCGATCGATATATTTTCATGAATTCATTTGGAAGAAATCCCATGTCACTTTTCTTTTGGAACCACCGATACTAGTGTATTCCACGGTGATAAGCGGTGTCCCAAGTAAGGATATAGCACATTTCAAACTTTCATCCGAGTGCAGGATAGCTCATCAAGTACCGAATAGTGTTATCAAGCCACATTTCAGCTCACTCGCATCATCATCATCATTAGCCTTGAATTCCTCGGCCCCAAATTTCTGATTTTATCAACAGGGGCCTACTAGATCTCATTGGATCTATCATCGAAGTCTTTGAAGGTACCGGAGTTGGATTATTCGGGGTGGAGGTTGTTGTACAGCCGGATTATTCGAACAAATTTGGTAAACCATTCATTCATCATTTGGTAGAAGGCTTGTTTGGCCTCTCCTCTTGGTTACCCGTAAATGGTTGAGAGTCTCATCGGTGTGATCCATGTGCGAGACCAGGCAATAGCAGTCTCCACATCATCATTCTGACTCTATCGGGATCGGAATCCATTTACTATATTAAATACAATTGAAATTGTCAAGTCACCACACTATCACATATAAAATTCAGAGGCATGTATAGCTAGACTCTTATGTACTACGGTAGTCCTATAACCGACTAAACCGTAGCTCTGATACCAATAAAATGTAACACCCATATCTATCGACGGAGTAGGGTTGGTGATGCTACTTTACTAACCACTAAGTTCATTTAATCACTTGAATCTTAATACTTAATAAATGATATTTCAATAAACAAAACATCAATTTGATTATAATTCCAATTACATTATACATAACAAAAGAAGTAAACTTATTTTATACTATAGAGCACTATTCATTTGGTCATTTCAAATAAGGTGGCGAATATAAACTATTTTTCAAAGGTTAACTCACACCTATTTATCACATGTATATTCAATCACATGCAAACATAATTAGTTATTAACACAAATGAATACTAACCTTTAAAATTATCTTGACCGAATGCATAATTATGTTTAAAAAATAATTTCAAAATAATTATTACATCAACTAAGTTCATCAAACATGCATGTAATATCTACTTAAACTTATGGATAATGTCTCTATCAAAATTTTATAAATTTCCTATTCTTTAGAAAAATTATATTACATCCGAATATGCACAAACATATATCTCATTTCAAGCATACATATATAACTAACTAGACATATTCATGAGCAATATACTTAAAATATACTTGTTTACTATGCGAATTAACTTTGTTTAAGAATCATGCAAAAGACCAAATACAAACAAACCATAGCACCATCATTTGATCATTTCATCATCGAATCATCTCATTTGAACTTAGAAAGAAATACACAAGCCCAATATCTTTTATAACCTAACATTACTAACCTATGAACAAAACACAACTATGTTTCAATATAATCGAGTATACAATTAATTATTCATACCACATTACCCAACTCATATTTTCACTTCTCAATCACATATTTCCTTACCATATTCGAATTAAACCTTGATTGAGTTTGTGCAAACATTAACGACATCAAAAGCATGATAAACATACTTAACCAAAAATTTAGCCATATTCGCATGGCTATTACATACATGAACAAAAAGTTTTCAACAAACAAGGTCAAGTCTTTCCTATACATGCCTCTATCCAAAATCCAAAATGAAAGAGTACCAACATTAGATCGATAGTGTGGTCGACTGTCTTGACGATCCCGTTGAGCAGGTAGCCTTTACCTAATCTATAAAACAGAGGAGAACATTTCACACAAATAAGTTTACTAACTTAGTAAGTCCCAAGCTCATAATAATACTACATTCAATTACTTAAACATTTAAATCATTCAACTCAACCATGTTATCATATAAAAATTTCTTTCACCTTTAGCACTACTATTTGAAAACCGAATCTCCATGATAGTACATTCAAGCTCAAACTCAGTCATATAATACTTGCGCACATCAATTGTAATCTCAAATGTACATAACACTATACTTGTAATATTAGTTAAACTCTAGTAACATTAAACATATCATACCTTACTTACTTACGAGCCTTTAACTAGACACATTAGCTACGATTTACCTTGAACAACAAGTCGGTTCCTCCTTTGTAAAACACATCACCAGCATAAAGCCTTCTAGGCATTAAAGCCCGAAATAAATCACTGGCACAAGGCCAGCTAGGCATGAAGCCGAATATGTCACCTAAGCACTCGCTTTCGACGAAGCCCGAATATGTCACCAAGACTAAGCTCGCTAGGCACGAAGCTCGAATATGTCACCAAGCACTAAGCTCGCTAGGCACGAAGCCGAATATGTATAGATAATCTTTCATTTCACATTTCATTGTGTTAAATTCACCACCACTTATAATTCACGTATTATATCGAATAACAAACCAAATCACTTATTCACATCACTTTGAATAAAATTCCAACCAATCCATACGAATACTTTCACATTCGGCTAACACAAGGTTTTATACAAAATTCTATTGAATACTATCATTTAACACATTCATAAATAATTCGATAACCTATACTTGCTTAAGGACTTACCTCGGTTGTCGATAGACCACGCAAATCGGCTATTCGAGAACCTTCGTCTTTCCCTGATCTAAATCCGTTTTTCTTTGGTCTTGATCTAAAACACATTAAAATTTAGCTCATTCAAGTCCATTTCATCTCAATTTGATCCTTAAACACATAATTTAATAAGTTACAAATTTACCCCTGACTTTTACAATGTTTACGATTAAGTCCTTATAGTTCAAAACACAAAATATCTAGAATTTGACCATATCACTTAAGGGCCGAATACTTATAGCCCTTCCATCAACTCAATTTTTCCCTTTTTGTTGATATTTAGTCCCTCCAAAATTTTTCTTTTTACAAAATCACCCTTATACCAAAATCTATCAAAAGTTCTAAAGGAAATCTTATTAATCTAACTTATATATAACATATACTATCATTAATCATCCAAACACTCAAATTTCGTCCATGGCAATACTTGAAACATACCATAAAAATCAAAATTCGAACATGGGCTAGTAAATATACATGTCAACCACTTCAAAAATGTTAAAATTTACAAAAATTAAGCTTAATCACTAACCTTATTTGAACATGCAAGGTGCCGAAATTCAAGCTCCAAAGATGGAGTTTTTCACCCTCCGATTCGCCAAGAGAAGAAGAATAAGACATGTTCTCTTTCTTCCCACTTATTTCATTATTTTATGCCTTTAAATTAAAGGTAATTTTGTTTATTCATTACCTAATATAAAAACATAAGATTATTAAGCAAAATTTTATTTTTATTTCTCATATATGCCATCCACTATCTAAAGAAATGGACTAATTGTCCTTTTAGGACATCCACTTTAAAAGCCACAATCAAAAAGGTACAATTCACTTTAGCATGCCAATTTTACCCTTTATGCGATCAAGTCCTTTTTATCAAATTAAACACTTAAACAATAAAATTTTTCTACAAAATTTTCACACCTTTTAATTCACACATACTAGACACAAAATAAAATATTAAAAAGTTTCTCGGACTCGGATTCGTGGTCCCAAAACCACCGTTCCGACTAGGGTCAAATTCGGTCTGTTACAGCGATACCGAGACAAGTAGATTAAAAGAATAGACACTAAGTTTACGATTATAAGAAATAAATAGCACCATGTGTGCGATGATATGAAAGCTTCGGTTTATTGAATTGGCACTGTGTGTTCGATACCGAGACAATTAGACTAAAAGAATAGGCACTAAGTGTGCGATTATAAGAAATAAATAGCACTGTGTGTGTGATGATATGAAAGCTTCGGTTTATTGAATTGGCACTGTGTGTGCGATATCGAGACAAGTAGATTAAAAAAATAGGCACTAAGTGTGCGATTATAAGAAATAAATAGCACTATGTGTGCGATGATATGAAAGCTTCGGTTTATTGAATTGGCACTGTGTGTTCGATACCGAGACGAGTAGATTAAAAGAATAGGCACTAAGTGTGCGATGATTAATATGTTTCAATTATGTATATAGCACTGAGTGTGCGATTAAGTTGAACGAATATGAAAGGATGATCGACATAAAATATTGAGTATTGAATAGCTTGGAAGTTGAATAATTATGTGTTAGCTAAGATATGTATTGAACCTTTGTGGTTGATGAGTTATAAACAAGTTATGAATGAGTATTTCAGCTATGGCTGGGACATTGATATTGTACAATTGTTCTGAGTTTCTAAGCATCTTATTAGATTGCTATTGGTTCAACGGGCAAGTCTGTAGTACGTATAGCAAATCGAGCTTTGATAAGTTAAGTGAATGAATATCTGTTACAGGTATGTCGCTTATATACTAATGGTGTATATGAGGTAAGTATCCATGTGAGCATATTATGATGTTAAGTACATCAAATTGATAATATGATGTGTAAATTCTTGACTAGATGAAATAGATGCAAATATGATATGTGATTTGGAAATATGGTAAGTTATGGCTAAGCTTATGAGTTCAAGAAAGAATGAGGTGATTTTGTCATGAGAACCATATTGGTTATTCTATTAATTTGGTTATGTGCAATTCATGTTAAGTTTGTTTGTATATTGACTTACTAAGCTTTGTAAAGCTTACTCTGTGTGTATGTTTTCTCTGTTTATAGGTCGTCAAAACTACTGAAGGCTCGGGACCATCGCGGATCGTCATCACACTACTAAAATCATTTTGGTAGACTTTGAATATGTATATGGCTAGATATGGCATGTATAGGCTCGTCCTTGATATGAGATGTAAAGTGAACTTAGCCATGTGATTTGGCTAGTTATGTTTTGGTAATATGCTCAAAGGAATATGATATGTGAAGTATTTTGTTATGATTAGTTGATATATGAAATGGTTATGAGATGGTATGTATATAAATGATTGGTGCTTGGGCATAATAGAATTTTGATCATGCAAGTTGGTAAGTTTAGATTGGTTAGTCATTTGGGTATGTGTTAGTTGCTATATATATACATGTTATGTGTTGGTAAGTGATGCTTGTAGGTGAGACTGGCTTGTTGGTCTTGCAAGTGACCTATTATGTCACACGGTCATGGCACACGGGCGTGCCTAGCAACCGTGGGGTAAAAGTTAGTAGCTAGCTTAAGGAGTACACGGTCATGGCACGGGCATGCTTAGAGGTCGTGTGAGAAATGGTAGTATATGAATTATAGGGACACGACCATATAACACGAGTGTGCTTGGCAGCCGTGTTGGTTTTGGCAGTATACAACCACGGGAAGGACACGCGGGTGTCTCTAGTACCCGTGGGTGAGGTACGGCCTACCCCTACGGGCGTGTATCCCCTGTATTTAGAAAAGTTTTTAATTTTCCACAAAATTTTGTATGTGTTTTGATTTAGTCCCGACTCAGTTTATAAACATGTTTTAGGTCTCGATGACCTACTTTAGGGACATTATGATTGATATTGATGAATGACTATATGATGAATTCTATAGATGTTTTTGATCTGGCCGGTAATGCCTCTAACCCTAGCCTGGTGTCGGATACGGGTTAGGGGTGTTACATTTAGTTGGTATTAGAGCAACAGTTTAGTAGTTTCTTGGACTGACGTAGCGTGTCAGAGTCTAGCTATACATGCCATATATCTGAAATGTGATAGTGTGATGAATTCTGACGTATAAAATGTGATTTTTGTATAGTAATAGATCTTGAAAGAGTCGTAGCTGACGATGTAGAAATTAATACGTTTGCTCCCGTTCAAGGGACAGTGCCTTCTAATCTGAGACCGGCTACGAACGATCTAGAAGAAGAAGTTAAACAAGCTTTCTTCCAGATGATGAGTGAGTGGTTCACTCAATTTGTGAGAAATAACCCGACTATTTTGCAACCTCCGCCCCCGGTTAATCCCCTTCAGACATCTGCCATGCTTTCGACTATGAATTTGAATCTGATGAATATGCATCCGATTGACAAAATTCGTAAGTATGAGGTCAGAGAGTTCAGGGCTACTGATAATGATAATACCGAGGAATTTTATTCTAAAGCTTGTAATGAAAGAAAAAGATCGATAAGTGATTTTTCTCAACCTTTAACGAAGAAATATAGAGATGGAAACAATAGATCAAATGCTTTAGTTGGACATGCTAGTGGAGATCGTGTGAGACCAAGTGTTTGTCTGAGAACTCAAGCTGCAATTGAATCAAATGATGGAAGTATTAAATGCAACAAACCTGAGTGTAGGCAGTGTGGAAGATGACATGTGGGAAAATGTTGAAGCAAATATAACAATAGAGTTTGTTATAAATGTGGATCACGAAATCACTTCATTCGAGATTGCTCAGAGATGGCGAGTGTTGGAAATGTCAGATCCGAGTGACTTAAGTGTAAGCGTTGTGGTAAAAGACATCGGGGAATTGTAGATTGAATAATCAAGCTTGCTTCAGATGTGGATCATTAGATCATTTTATTCGAGATTGCCCAGAATCTGTTAAACAAGAGACTACTCAGAATCCGAGATCAGATAACACCCTGGGAGAGATAAACCTTCCCAAAATACAAGAAAAGTCAGCAGTAGTCAAAGGTCTATGAGGAATACTGTTGCAAGATCTGAAGCTAGAGCATCTGCCAGAGCGTATGCTATCCGAGCTCGTGAGGAAGCTTCATCACCTAATGATATAACGGGTACTTTTACACTTTATGATGCTTCTATGATTGCATTGGTAAACCCTAGATTTACGCATTCATATATATATGCATGAATTTACTATTCATTTTGCCTGTAGAAACTGTTGAGTTTGCTATAAAAGTATCGAAACCCTTAGGTAAAAGTGTTCGGTTGATAAAGTATGCAAGAACTATCCGTTAATGTATCGAGATATTCGCTTCCCTACTGATCTGATGCTTCTTCCATTTGATGAGTTTGATATTAATTTGGATATGGATTGGTTTTCATTGCATGATGCTGTTGTGAACTGTGAAAGAAATACTATTGATTTGAGATGTCCGAATAGTGAAATTTTATGGTTTAAGTCTAACGATTTAGATGGATAGCCTACTGCGATATCGGTATTGAAAACTTAGAATTTTGTGAAAAAGGGATATGAGGCATATTTTGCTTATGTAATTGATTCGAAAATGTCTGAAAGAAAAATTTAGTCAGCACCTATTGTCTACGAGTTTTCTGATGTGTTTCTCTGAAGAGTTACCGGGCTTGTCTCCGATTCGTGAAGTTGAGTTTGGAATTAAATTGATGCCTGGTATGACACCTATTTCGATAGCTCCATATAAAATGGCACTAATAGAGTTGAAAGAATTAAAGTTACAGTTGCAAGAGTTGACTGATAGAGGGTTCGCTAGACCAAGTTTTTTGCCTTGAGGTGCTCCTGTAACACCCCTTACCCGAAACCTTTGCCGGAGTCGAGTATGTGGCATTACAAGACTTGACTACTAGTTTGGGGCATAAAATTTAAAGCTGTCCAACTGCGTCAGGCTGACTAAATTGACCATATCTCGAGTTAAAAAACTCAAAATTTAGATCCGTAAATTTTTCTTGAAACTAGACTCATATAAATTTTTACCATAATTTTTCCAGAATTTTTAATATGGCCAATTAGTACAGTTTATTCATAAAAGTTACCCTATTTCACTGTTTGATAATTCTGACCTATATTTACAAAAACTCAGTTATCTCATTGTACAAAATTTAAATAATGTTCTTGTTTATTCCAATCAAAAATAGACTCATTAAGGATTCTAAACATATAAACTATCCTCCATAATTATTTTTGTACAATTTTAACAATTTTTCCAAGATAGAACAGGGACTCACGAATTCATTCAGGACAAGTCTCACTAAAACTTAAATATCTCATAATATATAATTCCTTTGCCTAACTTGTTTCTTTCATATCAAAATAGACACAATAATATTTAATTCTATGTCTTATTCACTTTCTAATTCAATTTCTCCTATTTTTGGTGATTTTTCAAAATCACATCACTGCTGCAACTAAAAACTGTTTCATAACAAAAATATGATTAACTAGTTTATAACTTCCTTACTCAATTTATTTAAACTATTCTATACCTTAACCATACATATATATATACCAGAAACAAATCCCATATATAATTTAGGCCATGATCAAATTTAAAACATCCATTTACATACAAGCAAGTTATAAAATTCAAACATAGAAACGATACATAACCAAAGGAAATAGCCATTTTCGCATGACTATATTCATGTACAAGATCAAATTATCATTCAAGCATTAAACTAGCCTATACATGCCTTAAGTTTTTACGTCCAAACTTTAAAAGTACCAATATGAGTCGATAGTGTGGTTGACTTTGCTGAGGATTTCTCGAGCCAGTAACGAGACCAAAATCTATAAAACAGAACATTGAACCACACAGAATAAGCTTACTAGCTTAGTAAGTCTCAAGCAAATAATAATGTAACACTCAAACACTCAAACCCTTAAACATTTTATTCTTTAAACTTATGACATTGAATCTAAATATTTCCATAAATGAATTTATGCAGGGCCGAATACTAACAGTTCATTAACCCAAGCATTTACACTTCATTACCATAATTCTGTAACTCATCGAAGCATAGTATAAACATATATTACATGAATCACATGCTCCAAGTCACATAGGTACAACATTCATATCAAATATTATCACATTCACAGTCTTTTCACTCTTAGCATTTCTACTTGTAACCGAACCTCCCAAAATAGTACATTTAAGCTCAAATTCTATCTTATACCATTCATACACATCGATCAATAAGCTCAATCACACATAACACCGTTCTTAACATAATATTTCAACCCAAGTAACATTAATCACAACTTACCTTATTTCGATTAATTCAATGAGACTTAAGCTTACGAGTTAAACATATAGTCTATCATTGCGAACTCCAATACCTCATTTAACTTAACATTTATCACTATTTTGCCTTTAACAAATAAATTACCATTTTCGGCATAAGGTTCAAATGGAAAATATCAACTTTCAACCATCTACTCATTACATATGCATATCATTCAATAAGGCCACATAAATGAATATATATACACTTGTCCATTTCAACATTTCATATATCCAAGTATTCAATATCAATGTAATAACAAAATGACCACATAACCAAAAGTCCAATATATATATATATATATATATATGGTCTTTAGTCACATTCTTGCCCAACGAGATTCACATATATGCTTATCTATTTGATCGAACATAGAAACCCAATTAAATAACTCATAGGCACTTACCTGTATGGTTGAATATAAATAACTTGTATTATCAACTTACTTACTCAATAAACACCTCATGATGTAGTCTCATAAACCACAAGTTGATATTTCATCACCGGTATAAAACACGCTAGACCAAAGGTCCGAGATTTAAACACCAAGCACGAAGCTCGCTAGGCATTAAAGCGAAATAAATCACCAAGACGAAGCTCGCTAGGCATTAAAGCCGAAATAAATCACCGCACGAAGCACGCTAGGCATTAAAGCCGAAATAAATCACCGCACGAAGCCTACTAGGCATTAAAGCACGATATGTAACACCAAGCACAAGGCTCGCTAGGCTCAAAGCCCGAGTAATAACACCCAAGACGAGGCTCGCTAGGCTCAAAGCCCGATTATCAACCCAATCAACATTCTCATACACATTACTTAATGCTAAAATCACATCCATCTCAGATACTTTATTTTACAATTTCATGTAAACCGAACATAATTACTCACATCACATTCAACAAACAAATTTACTACAATTTCATACCCCACATTCTACCTACCTCTATTTTCTTGCCTTCAATACCAATTTTATCATATACTACTTTCAGTAAATAATTTCTCAACATAAATTTGCTTAAGGACTTACCTCGGTTGTCGATAGACCGTGTAAATCGACTATTCGAGAACCTTTGTCTTTCCCGATCCAATTCCGTTTTCTTTGTTCTTGATCTAAACACATTAAAATTTAGCTCATTCAAGCACATTTCATCTCAATTTGGTCCAAAAACACTTAAATAACAAATTACCATCTTGCCCTAATGTTTCCCATTTTACAAATTGGTCCTATTTACACAAAACACAAAATATGCAAGATCTCCCAACACCGAGCTTGGCAGAACCTTCCACATAGCCATATGAATCCTTGCATTTCATTTATTTTGCATTTTAAGTCTCTCACAAATTTATTTTCTCAATTTAGCCCTATTTACTCAAAATCACCAAAACTTCAATACAAAACTTGTAAATCTTTAACATATTTTTAATCTAAAACCATCAAATATCAAAACCATCCAAGCATGTTAATGGTCGAATCCTATATACATAATATTTTCAAAAATTTAGGCATGGGTCGGGTAATATCTGAAACAACGATCTCAAAACGTAAAAATTATCAAAAACTAAAACCGACCATACCTTAATCAAGCTCTCTAAGTTGTCAAACTCAAAGCTCTACAATGGTGTTTTATTTTCTTACATTCAGCTATGAGAGGAGGAAGGTGATGATGGCTTTATTTTATGTTTTTTTTTAATATATACACTAACATTATTTCTTTATAAAATACTAACATAACCTTATATAAAAAAAAATAATTAAACTAACATATATATAAGGCTAACTTGGCCCACTGCCGTCCATCACTATGGTCAATGGGCTAATTGCCCTTTTAGGACACCCACTTAAAAAGCCACAAGCAAATTAGTACATTACACCTTAGCATGCAACTTTTACGCTTTTAGTGATTAAATCCTTTTATCAAATTAAGCACTTAAAAGGTAAAATTTTTCTCTGAAACTTTCACACATTTTAATTCACATAATAAGCACAAAATAAAATATTAAAATATTTCTCGGACTCGGATTCGTTGTCCCGAAACCACCGCTCGATTAGGGTCAAATTCGATTGCGCTTGTACTCCTATTCATTTGTGAAAAGAAAGATGGCATAATGAGAATGTGCAGTGATTATCGTCAGTTGAATAAGGTAACCATAAAGAATAAATATTCGTTGCCCAAAATTGATGACTTATTTGATAAGTTAAAAGGAGTTTAACATAAATTGATTTCTGATTCAGAATCTCAGATGTGATATCAATGTTTATGTGTTATTTAGAAATAGAGTGTATATGCTGATAAGTTCTATAAAAGTATACAACAAATATGTGATGTCTAAAAGTTGATAAGGAAATAATAGCAAAACGAGCTCAAGGTGATTCGAATTCTGCTTAGATAAAGGATTCAGAACAGACAGTGAAATTGATCTGAGGTTGTTTGAAAGCCGCATCTAATCGTTAGAAGTTTTATGCGGAGTTCAAGCGATAAGATATAGAAGTTGAGATTGATGACAAAGTATTTTTGAAAGTGTCTCCGTGGAAGAAAGTACTCTGATTCAGACGTAAAGGCAAATTAAGTTCGAGATTCATCAGACCATATGAGATCATTGAACGAGTTGGGCCTGTTGCTTATAGACTAAGGTTGCCCTCTGAGCTAGAAAAGATTCACGATGTATTTCATGTTTCAATGCTCTATAGATATCGTTCTGATCTGTTATATGTGATTGTCCCATCTGGAATTGAGATTCGATCTGATATGACATATGAAGAGGAACCGACCTGTATCTTAACTCGAGAAGTGAAAGAGTTGAGAAATAAGAAAATACTTTAGTGAAAGTATTGTGGAATCGACACGGAATAGACGAGGCTACGTGGAAGCCTAAGGACTCAATGAGGCAACAATATCCGACTCTGTTTAACGGTAAGATTTTCGGGGACGAAAATTCCTAAGGGGGAGAATTGTAATAGTCTAGTTTACACCCTAGTCGGAACATAGGTTTCGGGACCACAAATCCAAGTTTGTATAATATTTTAATATTATTTTTCGTGTCGTTGATATGTGACTAAGCATGTGGTAAATTTTCGTAAGCTAATTTGTTCATCTATGTGTTTAATTTGACAAAAGGATTGAAATGCATTGAACGTGGAAGTTGCTTGCTATTTTCTAAAGTGTCTATGTGTTGTGGCTTTTTAATTGAGACGACTTATGTGGCAATATAGCCATTATTTTTGTTAGTGGACGGCAATGGGTGATAATATGTATATATATTATATGTTTATTATATTTACTTTAAATGTTTCATTAATATTATTATGTTATATGTTATATTATAATAATGAAAATAAAAGCAAGCCATTATCATCATTTTTATCACCTCATTTTGAAAAACACCAAAAGAAAAGAAAGAAAAATTTAGCTAAGCATTCAGCACTTGCAAGCCAAAATTAAGGTATGTTTTGAGTCGATTTTTGATAATTTCTACGTTTTTGCAATCGTTGCTTTGAGAGCTACAAAACCCATGTCTCAATTTGATGAATTGATGTTGTTCATGAGAAGTGCCATTGATGTTATGTTGAGCTTTGTGATGTTTGATGGTGTTAAATGAAAGTTTGGAGCTAGATAAATATGTTTTGTTCTTGAAGTTTTGGTGAATTTAGCTAAATATGGCTAAATTGTGAAAATGGGAAATTGAGGGGCTAAATTGCTAATTTGATGAAAATTATGGGCTTGTAAGATATGTGTGAATATTCAGCTAAGCTTAGTTGTGTATTGATTTTGTGAATTTGATGTTTTGAGAAAAATAGACTAAATTGATAAAATGTGCAAATGTGAGGTCTAACTTGTAAATATCCCTAAATATATGCATTTGGATTGAATTGAATGAATTAGTGAATAAATGGGTTAATTATAAATATGTTTAGATCAAGAACCGAGGAAAAGGACTTAGATCGTGGGAAAGCGAAAGTGACCAAGTAAGCATTTTCATATCGATAAACCGAATCCGAGGTAAGTCACTATGCAAATAAACGTACTTGCATGAAATTTAAATTGTTTATATGACTAATACTAATGTTGATAAGGGATGCTTATGAGAGGATGATGCAATTAAATTCCATGATAAGTTTAATATAGTGAGTAAGTTCGGATATACTACAAGTTGTTAATTTATATAAATGTGATGTGAATTGAATGATAGTTATTGAGTTAGAAATATTACATGTATGATGTTGAGAAATGAGGCACTAAGTGTGTGATTATAAGAAATAAATAGCACTGTGTGTGCGATGATATGAAAGCTTCGGTTTATTGAATTGGCACTATGTGTGCGATACCGAGACAAGTAGATTAAAAGAATAGGCACTAAGTGTGCGATTATAAGAAATAAATAGCACTATGTGTGCGATGATATGAAAGCTTCAGTTTATTGAATTGGCACTGTGTGTGCGATACCAAGACAAGTAGATTAAAAGAATAGGCACTAAGTATGTGATTATAAGAAATAAATAGCACTGTGTGTGCGATGATATGAAAGCTTCGGTTTATTAAATTGGCACTGTGTGTGCGATACTGAGACAAGTAGATTAAAAGAATAGGCACTAAGTGTGCGATTATAAGAAATAAATAGCACTGTGTGTGCGATGATATGAAAGCTTCGGTTTATTGAATTGGCACTGTGTGTGCGATACCGAGACAAGTAAATTAAAAGAGTAGGCACTAAGTGTGCGATTATAAGAAATGAATAGCATTGTGTGTGCGATAATATGAAAGGTTCGACTTATTAAATTGGCACTGTGTGTGCGATACCGAGACAAGTCGTTTAAAATAATAGGCACAAAGTGTGCGATGATTAATATGTTTCAATTATGTATATAGCATTGAGTGTGCGATTAAGTTGAATGAATATGAAAGGATGATCGACATATAATATCGCGCATTGAATAGCTTGGAAGTTGAATAATTATGTGTTAGCTAAGATATGTATTGAACCTTTGTGGTTGATGATTTATAAACAAGTTATGAATGAGTATTTCAGCTATGGCTGGGACATTGGTATTGTACAATTGTTCTGAGTTTCCGAGTATCTGATTAGAGTCCTATTGGTTCAACGGGCAAGTCTGTAGTATGAATAGCAAATCTGAGCTTTGATAAGTAATATCTATTACAGGTATTTTGCTTATATACTAATGGTGTATATAAGGTAAGTATCCATGTGAGCATATTATGATGTTAAGTACATCAAATTGATAATATGATGTGTAAATTCTTGACTAGATGAAATAGATGCAAATATGATATGTGATTTAGAAATATGGTAAGTTATGGCTAAGCTTATGAGTTCAAGAAAAAATGAGGTGATTTTGTCTTGAGAACCATATTGGTCATTCTATTAATTTGGTTATGTGAAATTCATGTTAAGTTTGTTTGTATATTGACTTACTAAGCTTTGTAAAGCTTACTCTGTGTGTATGTTTTTTCTATTTATAGGTCGTCAAAACTACTGAAGGCTTGGGACCGTCACGGATCGTCATCACACTACTAAAATCATTTTGGTACACTTTGAATATGTATATGGCTAGATATGGCTTGTATAGGCTCATCCTTGATATGAGATATAAAGTGAACTTAGCCATGTGATTTGGCTAGTTATGTTTTGGTAATATGCTCAAAGGAATATGATATGTGAAGTGTTTTGGTATGATTAGTTGATATATGAAATGGTTATGAGATGGTATGTTTATAGATGATTGGTGCTTAGGCATAATTGAATTTTGGTCATGCAAATTGGTATGTTTAGATTGGTTAGTCATTTGGGTATGTGTTTGTTGCTATATGTACATGTTATGTGTTGGTAAGTGATGCTTGTAGGTGAAACCCAAATGTGTGGCTTGTTGGTCTTGCAAGTGACCTATTATGTCACACGGTCATGGCACACGGGCGTGCCTAACAACCATGGGGTAAAAGTCAGTAGCTAGCTTAAGGAGTACACGGTCATGGCACGGGCGTGCTTAGAGGTCGTGTGAGAAATGGCGATATATGACTTATAGGGACACGACCATAGCTGCAGTGTGCTTGGCACTGTGTTGGTTTTGGCTGTATATAACCACGGGGAGGACACACGGGTGTCTCTAGTAGCCATAGGTGAGGCACGGCCTACCCCCGCGGTGTCTATCCCCTATATTTAGAAAAGTTTTTAATTTTGCATGAAATTTTGTATGTGTTTCAACTTAGTCCTGACTCAGTTTATAAGCATGTTTTATGTCTCGATGACCTACTTTAGGGACATTATGGTTGATATTGATGAATGACTATATGATGAATTTCGTAGATGTTTTTGATCTGGCTGGTAATGCCTTTAACCCTAGCCCGGCGTCAGATAAAAGTTAGGGGTGTTACATGTGGGCCCAAAATGGTAATGGTTGATATGTGAGCATGAATAATGAATTGGCATGAAAGGTTGTATGATTTGATCGTAATTGAGCCCAATGGGCTATATGAGAATGGAATTGGCTTAATGGGCTATATGACATGAAATAGGCTTAATGGGCCTTATGATATTTTAGAAATATGTGGTAGGGTTTAATGGACTCTAGGCCTAGTTTGACAAACTCTTGAATAACATAAAACTCTTGTAATAATCAAACATGTTTGCGGACAATTCGATAGGTTAAGGTGTGGCAATGGACATATGCATGTCTAGGATTGGATCTAGGGGGAGCTTGGTACTTAAGCGGTCCTAGTGGCACACCTCCCTTTCTCTGGTATCCTAGCTAGTGCATAGTGTCTATTCACTTAGTCGCGAGGACTTGTTAATGGGCCAAAGTTCATAACTAAAACTCGAAATGAAGAAAGTTTACGAAAATACCCTTAGTTTGAAAAATTTCCAAAGTACCTCTAATTTGCATAATTACCATAATACCTCGATTCGAAAAGTTACGATAATACCCCTGTAAGGTGGAACGACTAAAATACCCCTATGTGATGAGTATGAGTTTTATGGATGTTACTCATATGCATGATGCATTCATATGATATTCTGTTTAAGATGCATATGGGTGGGAATCATGGTACGGAGGAAGAATTTGAGGATCGCATAGTCGTTTGACGATCGTGGATCCACCGGTGGCTTTAGGCCCATTATATGATTAGCAACTTTTCTACAACATTGAGTAGTTCCATTGTTGGTGCTACCTTTGGAGTGTAGCAGATGGGTGGGTCGATTTAGAAATCCCAACAGGAGCATAAGGTTGGAAGGGAAATGGTGTGTAGCGGATGGATTTTTGGGGAGGGTTTTGCATAACCTTGCTTTCATATGAAATGATATGAGGTCATTGTGGGTTAAGGCCCAAGACCACCGATTGTGGTAGGGCTTAGGCCCAATGTGATAATTGTATATTGAATTGAATGCCAAGGGTTGTACACACTGAGTTTCGAAACTCACACCATTTTATTTAATGTTTCAGGTGATGCACAGTAGACAGTTCAATGTGGAAGGGGACTCGAAGATGGCCACATTGCAATTGATTTAGACGTTCTGTTACTTTATTTCGTACAACTTTATTATTTTAATCACTTTATCTTTGTTGGGTTGCAATAAGGCCTTGTAACTCCAAATTGACTTTACTTATAGGTTTTATTATTACTGTTTATTTATTAAACTTAATTTAATTTCTTAAGTTTAAGCATGATTTTCGAAATAACTCAACATATGGATGCTTTATTAAAATATGGGCTTTTCATCTTCAAGATTTTTGGGCTTCTAAACCTTAGACCTAATTTTTCCGCTAAACAAAGTCGTTTTGAGATTTTCCTTTGATGTGACTCATCAGATTCGGCCATAGCGTCTGGGTCGGGTTTGGTGTGTTACAGATTTGATGTGAAATTATTGCAAAAATGGGCTGAAATGCATCTAGTGTAAATTTTCAATAAAAATGGTTAATTTGCATGTTTTAGGCTCAAGGACTAAATTGAATAAAAGTAAAATTTTAGGGGCAATTTTGTAAAAATGTCAATAATGACTAAACTTCATAAAATACATTTTTTATTGTCTAAATTAATAGATTGAATAAAATTATTAATTTAGACTGAGATCAAGTGGAAAGTCGATTAGAATAGAAAATTACCAAAATGTCCCTGTAGTTTGACATTTATACAATTTAGTCAAGTAAGTTCATATGAACTATTATCATCTAACGGTTGATTTAATTGAATGTTTAATGTATAGTTCTATCGAAAATGAATCATTATATATATATATATATATATATATATATATGTTATTATTCAATTTATCATGTCATTAAACGATGAAAATCTAATGACGATATGACGACTATCGAGCCCCGTTTGAACCTTAGGAATATATGGGACACAAATGACATGTCATTAGGGTTACCATGTTTCGGGTGCTAGTCCTGAATGTCCTTCCGGTGGCTGAGTTTCGGCATGTGTTGCGAAACTTGACAGCTTGTGTGAATGTGTAGCTACATTCCGACCGACAACTTGTGTGAGTAGACCCAGGATACTATGTTTCGGGTTCTGGTCTTGAATTTCCTAGTGATGGATGTGGTTCGGCATTAGTTGCGAATACTCGATAGCTTGTGTGAGGAGCATCGTGTAGCTTACATTCCAGCTGGCAGCTTGTGTGAGCAAGCCCATTATACAGCTCGTGTGAGCTACGACGATAAGTTTAGCGCACCTTGTGTAAGCTTTTCCACGTATCCAGTATTATTCTAAGTGGTTCAACAAGCATAATAATGGAAGGAAAAATAAGTATTAAAATGACTTATGTCAAGAATTTATGAAAAGGTAATGTTTAATGAAAGTATGTTTACGCTCATGAAGTTGAAATTTTCAAATGATGTTGTTCATGTATATGACCTACCTTATGTTATTTCAATTGATTTATGAGTTAATGCTCTAAAATGAGTTGTGAATGATGATTAGGCTTATGCTAAGCTTAAGATTGGATTATATCATGCTTAGTTGAAATACATTAAAATAGTAAGCGTTCAATTGGTAATATGCTTATGTACATGAAAAGGTGGTATAAATTAAAAGTATATAATTTCTTATGAAATGGTTTATCATGTAGTTGATTTCAAAAGAGCTATGTTAAATGCACTAGCTTGTAAACATGGTTGATGTTATGCTTATGTATTATATTATGAAAAGGAAATGGGTATGAAAGGGTAATGAAATTGGTAAGTTCATAGTTGAAATGAAATATGGTGAAACAAAAGGGAATTATAAGTTAAAAGATGTACTTGTATGTGTGAATTTTACGTATGTTATGGATTAACATACCTAGTTCATGAACAAATATGCTAACTAATGAATTGATTTTGTTGTTTAAGCTAAAGTAAATGAATGGGTTCAAAGTCTTATGAAATCCTACTATCATAGGAATGTTTATCAGAAGCTCGATCGGGTTGGATGTAACAACCCTTTTTTAGGTCAAATCAAAACAGTGGTTTCAAGACCACAACTCTGAGGTTAAAATATTTATTTTATTATTTTAATAATGTTTACAGCATGATATAATTATTATGTGAAATTTCGTTAAGAAATTTTACTGTTTAAATGCTTAATTATGTAAAAAGGACTAAATCACTTAACGTGTAAAAGTTACATTCTATTTGTTGAAAGTGTTAAATTGCTATGATTCATTAAACCAAAGGTCCTTATGATGATATTAGACCATTGATAGTGGACTTTGATAAAAAAAAAGGGCATTAAATGAATGTTTAAAATGGTTTTTAATCAAGGTTAAAAAGGTAAATTAGTTAATTAAGTTATAATAACTAAAACTCAACATTTTATCATCTTATTTTCATCTTCCATTACCAAAAATACATAAGAAAAAAAATCCATGGAGGTTTGAGTATTGACCTTGACCAAGATATTTTGTTCAATTAAGGTACGATTTCTGTTTGGATTTAAATGATTTTTACGTTTTTTAGATTGTTGCTTTGTATTTTAGCTAGCCCGTGCCCTAGATTTTGTAATTTTTGAAGATTTAACATGTTGAAATTTTTGAATACTTTAGTTCTTTTATGTTTAATGATAGATTATGGAAGCTTGATGATAGTTAAGCTAGTTTTGTAAAGTGTTTTTTGACAAAAATGCAAAATAGGGATTAAATTGTGGAAATGTAAAATGTGGTGGTTAAAAGTGTGAAATAATGAAAGATATGGGCTACTAGGAGTCCCTATGAAGTTTTACTAGGAATGGGTAGTTACTAAATTGCATGAATTTGCAATTTTATGTGATAAGGACTAAATTGTAAAGATTGAAAAGTATAGGGCCAAATGTGTAATTTTCCAAAATATGAATTATAGACTAAATTGAATAGATCGAATGATGAATGTACTAGATTTGATAAAATATAGATCAAGATAAGCCGAGATTGAGTTTAGATTGGGGAAAAGGAAAGATCGATAAACAGTTGATAGTTTTTATCCGAGCAATACAAGGTAAGTTTATATAATTAGAATCAAACTTTTTTATATTTGTAAATATTTGAAATGAATGTATAATTGAGTAATTGGTATAGTTAAAATATGAATGCCTTAGTGATATAATCTATTTGTTATCGAGCCTCGTTTGAACCGTATGAATTCGTAGGATACAAGTGACATGTCACTAGGGTTACCATTTTGGTCGAGCTGCTGCATTTGTTGCGGGCTCACCACGGCTCGTATGAGATTACTGATATATCAACTCGTAAGAGCTTACTGTTTTTAGCTTGTTGGAGCTTACTGTTTCAGCTCGTATGAGCTTCCAGTTCAGCTTGATAGAGCTTGCCGTTTCATCTCAATAGAGCTTATTGTTCATCAGCTCAAGAGGAGCTTACCGATCATGGCTCGAAAGAGTAGAAATGATAATGAATTAACAGATTACTATTATATATCACCCGAGTATCCTTTGGAGTTCTAATAGGTTCAAAGGACATAAATTCTGTTTATACGAATGAGTATTGTTATTGGATGGATTATTGGTTATATGATTGAGAATGAAATGTTGAATGTTAGTTATTGATTATTGAATTGTGGTAATGGATGATTTAATGTATTAACATGTCTAACCTATAGATGAAGCTTGTGATAGGCATTTGGAAATTGTATGGAGTTTACTTTAGTTATTTGCCTTGATTATGTATAAATGGTAAGTTTATTTCTAAATTATACGGGCTTACTAAGCTATAAAGCTTGCTCTGTATCATTTTCTATGTTTTATAGAGGTTCGTTAGCTCACTCATTTCAGACAAGTCGGAGTTACACATCACACTATCCAATTTTTGATTGGTACTTTTGAACTTGTGGATATTTGTAAATATTACATGTATAGGCTAGTTTAAGTGGTGATAATTATGGTTACTTGAGAATTATATTTTGGTATATTTTGTGTATAAGTTAAGCCATGTGATTTGGGTTATTTTGGTACTATGTTTTGATTGTGTATAAGTGTGCAATTATGGTATGTTTTGGGCAAGGAATTGATTGAATGAAAATGTGCAAAAGATGTATTGTTATGTAGTTGATATATGAATGGATTATGCATGATATTTCTTAGGCATTTAAGAAATAAGTTGAATTGGTATAATATATGTAATATCCGGGAGTTAGGGGTTATATGTTTTAACTCATATTTATGTAGTAGCATGCTTAGTGTCCTATTTGTGTGTGTTTGGGGGTTTTGGGAACCTTGGGGTGTAGGTAGAAGCCTTAGAAAAATGTCTAACTTTAAGCTAATAGGGGGAAGAGCTAGGAGCGCTAGGCTTTAAGAAAATTTGCGTGTGGGTTATGACACAAGAGCTCAGCTGGTAAAGTGGCAGGGGAGGCGCCACTTAGAGCACAAGAGAGTGACACCTCAGGGAGTGAGAAGGGGGGCCTAGGTTCGAGCAGCAAGGGAAGTTTTTTTGGAGGTTCCTTTGCGTCAAGGGGAGTGCAGAGTTGGACGGCACAGGGACTCTGAATGGATGAGCATTGGACTTGGTCAAGGCACTTGAAAATTCGGCTAATAATAGAGATAAGTGTTGACTCATTCAAACACATTTGAATGAGTGGAAAAGAGAATAAATAGGAGGAAAAGAAGGAATCTGATAGAGAGAAGAAGAGTTGGCTGAATGGAGGGGTCTTGGTGTGGCATTTTCGGCCAAGGGGAGGAGTGTCTATGCTAGGGGCTTTATGTACCGAAATAAGGTGAGTGAGTGGCCATTTTTCTCCCTTTTGAAAGCTTTCTTCTCATCTCTGCTTTTGCCGAAATCTTGCACCCTTTTCTTCCCTTTGACCAAAAGCCGAAAGTGAAAGAACCAATTGTGCATCTTCTCCTCTTCTTATTTTCTTTTTTTTTTCCTTCATTCACTCTCTAAAAGCCGAAACCTACCCTCTCATTCCCACTAGAACCGAAACCATACAAGACTTCCACCTCTTTTCTTCTTCTTTGCATCGAATCTTCCATCTTCAAAAGTGGAAGAAACCTTTTTCCATTTGCTAAGACCTTAACCGACTTGCTCACTTGTCACTAAAGCCGAATCCCACATCTTTTGCCACCACTCTCCATAGCCGATTTCATCTCTACCCCTTTTGGAAACCGATTCCTTTTCTATTTTCCTCTCAAAGCCGATCAATCTTCTGTTGTGGCCGAAACTCTCTGTGTTCTAGCAAAGGTGTTCGATTGATATCAATATTACGGTAAGGGTTAATTGTCATTCGGTCTCTCCTTATTTTCCCTTTGGTTAGCTAAAATCATGGACACTTATCAATTTTATTCTTTTGGCCAAAACCATGAAGGTGGGTTTCGGGATCTTTGTAGTCGACGATTAGAAGGAGATCTTTTGGGATTTGATCAAGCAAGGTAAAGAGAATGCTATTCGGCCAAAGGCCATATTATTTTGTTTTTAGTGTTGGCCGATTCTAACTATGCTGCTTTAGGAAGAGTTCGATAGAGATAAAAGGGGAGTCTTCGGGATTTGGATCTATTTCGATAAGGATATTCAGTTAAGTTATAGATGTGATTCGTTTAGATTTTTACGTATCGATTAACTGAGTTTCTAATTAAGTGATATTAGATGGATGCGAGTACTAGTGGAGGAGAGAACGGGGTAGTTCCTACCCCTAGATTCAAGAGACGTTCAGTTTCTGCGGTACGTGATTGGCCACCGGGTTGTGGGGCCATCGAGAAAGGGAAAAGCAAATCGCTGTGATCCCTGCAAGCGAAAGTGTTAGTATCGAAAGCGTGGTTCTCTATGTTTTTAGGTGTGTAACCCCACCCTAATTCCCGATTATTAATAATAATGTTAAATATGTGTTGATAAGGCTATGAATAAGTATAGCTATGGGTACCATTCAATGGTATAGTGTATTCAGGTACATTACCCCTAACACTCTGTTAAACAATGGTTACAAACATGGATATGTAAACATGTGTAATTGTTTATGGCCTTGGGGTAAGGTGTATCGCATGATATTTGTATATTTTGCATGTTGAATGGGCATGAGGGTGATAATGTAAAGGGAAGTGTTCTGGTGGTTTTACCACATTATCCGGTGACTTATGTCACAATATTATGTATCCGGTGACCTTGTCACATTATCCGGTGGCTATGCCACGTATTAAAAGCGATGTGCTTGATTGCAATGAGCGCCTTCAAGGGTGTGTAGCGGATGGAGGGTCGATTTAGTAATCCCCATGGTGTGATTGGCATGTATGGGTGGTGTGTAGAGGTTGGATATCTAGGTGGGTTCGGGTTGCATCATTGCTTTTATATATATGTGATTTAATATGCTATGATTTGGGCTTATGGCCGATAATGATTCCGGATGGGCTTTGCCCAAATTGTTATGATAAAGGCTATAATCGATTGGGAACCTGTGTTGGTTGTTACACATTGAGTCTATTGACTCACCCTTCGTGGGCTAACATTTTGTAGGTGATACATAGTGCAACGGACCGGGTCGACAGGGACTATGTGGTGGCCATGCTCAGCAAAATTTTGGGTTTTCATATAATGGAACACTTTTCGTTTTATTTAGTATGTTTTCTTTCAAGATTTATTTTGGTTTTTAAGATGTAATAAGGCCATCACTTAACTGCTTAATTTTGCGTATTAAATTTTATTTCCATACGATAATCAACAAACAAGTAATTAAATATTTTTCTCAAAGCAACACCAGTGTTTTAACATTCAATCAAACTAACATTTTTTTTAAAGGAACTCTAAAATCTGACAAACCCTTTTGAGTATTCAAGAAACGTTTTGAACAAAATACAAACTCGAATGGCAACTTGGTTTCCAACTCGGTTAAAGTTTTGACCTAGTTTTGAATTGACTTATTTTATAAGAGGACGAAACAAAATTAAGCTAAGTTTTTAAGGAACATGTTAGATTCGGTCGGGGCTTGTGGGCCTGGTTTGGGGTGTTTCAATATAGGTATGAATTGTTATGTAATGGCTGCCTATTGAGTTGTAAAAATGTTGTCATTTATGCTTGTGAAATTAGGATGGCAAAATGGCTTTGCAAATAGCCTATTTTTGTCCACAGGGGAGGGACACGAGTGTGTCTCTCCGTGTGTGACACATGGTCATGTTACATGGCCATGTATCCCCTGATGTTGAAATGGAATTGAAGTCAGTATACTCCACACGGCCTCATACACTGGCGTGTGACAAGTCGTGTAGTACAAGTCAGTATACCTTATAGTTTTGGCATGGCCTGATACTGATAAACCATAAAAGTAACATATTTTAGGCCCACATTTAGTATGCTTTTGGATGATTTAGCCCTTTATTTATGTAAAAAGGTGCTCTTAATCCTTTCTTTTCATGTTTTTACTTAGGAAAGCACCCGAAGACGAAAAGAACAAGAAACGGGCTTAAAACGAGCCAATTTGGGCCAAAGAAGAAATTGACACGGCCTCGACTTCAAGCCACACGGCCTTGCCTCGAAAATAAACTAAGACACGGCCATGCCACGATTTACACGACCGTGCCCCAATCAACAGAATCGAGACATAGCCTAAAAACGATCTACACGGACGTGTACCATGGCTGTGCCCTTGCCGCGGGAGAGAGCAATTTCACTCGGATTTGGATACTTTGAGGCAAAGAAACACATTCCAAAGCCTATTCAAACACTGAGTAAGAAGTGTACTTGAATCAGGACACTTAGAGGCCAAGTAAAGCATTCCAAAAGTCTATATAAACACCCTAAGTGTAACCTGATAGAGAGTCATTGAGCGAGGCCAAAGAGCTGAAGCCAGAGCAGTTCTATTCAGGGAATTACTCGAAGATAGCCAGCTGATCCATCTCAAGGAGTCGAAATTCTACTCAAGACGGCGGATTTCTACTCCAATTCATTCAGGGGGTTTTATGGATTTCTTATGTTTTGTTTTTTCTTTTCTCTTGAGATGTTTTCTTTATTCATTATGAACTAAACCCTTTAGATACCTGAAGGGGATGAAACCTAGGTGAATCTTGTTATTATTTTCTGAATTATATGATAAATACTTAGTTTGTTCTTAATTGTGCATGCTTAATCCAAATCTGATGTGCTTAGGTGGAGGAGGAATAGACCCTGCTTGAGAGCAGATCTAGCATAATTAAGCGGAGTTGACCGCACGCCTAGAGATAGGGTGACGAGATTTTGCCGGATTAGGGTGAGACTTAATATGGGAGCCCATAGATCGATTTACTTCTATTCTAGGGGGTTATTATAAGAGAACGAAAGTTCCACTATTTAACCTAGGGTTAGACGTTATTTGCCTCGAGAGAGGGTTTAATATACATTAGGGATCCTTACGGATCAAACTAAGTGAATAAATCGTATGGTTCAGTGTTAAATAACAAGTGATGTCTAGGTGGATTCTTCCTAAGGATATCGTCATGATCAACTGAGTTTTTCATCAAGTTATCTCCCAATTTGTTCTTTTTGTCTTTGTGATTTTAGCTTAGTAGTCATTAAATTAGATTAAATCATCCAATCACACCATATTTTAGGCTAAATAATAAAAATAAATTAAGTATTAGTACTTTTAGTTGCTTTGGGTTCAACAATCTGGTCTTGCCTAAGCTATACTACTGTTCGATAGGTACACTTGCCTATAATCGTTGTCAGAGTTAGTTTCCAAGTTTGATCATATTCTTTATAAATTTTAAATCTCGACAAAACAACGATCAAGTTTTTGGCGCCATTACCGGGGAAGTAAAATATTAAGAAAGCTCTATTTTTATTACTTTAGGCATTATTTTTATTTTTATTTTTATTCTGCAATTTATTTTATTTTACTTTATTGTTTTTACTAATTTTCTTTCTTTCTTTCTTTTCCAGTAGGTAACTAGAAGGAACCCGAGAGGACAATTTGTACACGATAGTGATATCGAAGCTACCGCACGTAGGAATCGCAGAGAAATCAGACGAGCCCTAACTTACACAGAGGAAGACCAAGAAGACAGATCCAATCCTACTGAAGGGATGGATGATAAGAACCCACTAACACCTGATGTGCAAGAAAATAATGCTCCACGCACAATGTTTGATTATGCTAGACCGCATTTGACAGGAGTGAAACCGAGTATTTTTAGGCCTACTATAGCCGCTAATAATTTTGAATTAAAGCCTAACACAATACAAATGATTCAACAGTTTTTCAATTTGATGGTTTGCAGGACAAAGATCCAAACGCTCATATAGCTAATTTCTTAGAGTTCTGTGATACCTTCAAAATAAATGACGTTTCTGATGATGCCATACGTCTTCAGTTATTTCCCTTTTCATTAAGGAATAAAGCCAAATAGTGGTTGTACTCGTTACCTCGAGGGTCAATCCTACATGGGACCAAATGATCGAAATTTTTTTTTATTAAAGTATTTCCCACCGGCCAAAATGGCCAAATTATGGAATGATATCTCTTCTTTTATGCGGATGGATTTAGAGACATTATACGACGCATGGGAGAGATACAAGGATCTCTTGAGAAGGTGTCCACACCATGGTCTACTCTTGTGGCTACAAGTCCAAACTTTCTATAATGGTGTAAACCCCTCAACAAGGCAACTAATCGATTCAGCCACTGGTGGAACCCTGAACAACAAACTCCTGAAGCAGCCTACGAGTTCATTGAAGAGATGTCACTGAATAACTATCAATGGCAAGTTATAAGGACAAAACCGACAAAACTAGCCGGAGTTTACAACCTCGATGTAGTGACCATGCTATCAACACAGGTAGAGATGATGAATTAAAAGCTTGATAGTTTTTGTTCTTTGCAGGTACATCCAATCATGCAGTGCAACACCAGTGGGACTGTGGCGAATCCTAAGTACCCATCCTACCAACCGGACACAGAGAGCGAACAGATGAACTATATAGGTAATAATTTCAGATCCAATAATAATCCTTATAGTAACAACTATAATCCAAGTTGGAGGAACCACCCAAATTTTTCATGGGGAGGCCAAGGAATTCAAGGAAATCAAAGACAACAACCTCCTCCAAATTTCCAAAATCATCCATACCCGCAAGAGAAGAAGCCAAACCTCGAAGAGATGCTAACAAAATTCATGGAAAACACAGAAAATTACTTCCAAGAAATTGAGAAAACAATTAAAAGCAACGAGAGATGAGTCGGGGAACTTACTAAGTCAGTCAAGGTAGCAACTAATGCAGTCGAACAACTCGCAAAGCTAATGTCGAGCGACGCACAAGGATGATCGCCAAGTAATCTTTGAGATTAACACGAAAGAACAAATCCAAGCCATCACTGGCGGCGACAATAAAAAGAAGATCAATCCAACTCAGTACAAGAAAACAAGGGAGACAAAGGTAAGATAGAGATAACACAAGAAAAGCCAAAACTGGTAATCAAGGAGTACCAACCTCGCATACCTTATCCCGAAGCAATGAAAAGAGACGATTCAAAGGAACAGTTCGGTAAGTTTCTTAACTCTTAAAGAAATTGCATATTAACTTGCCTCTTCTTGAAGCTCTTTTTCAGATGCCAGACTCGAGGAAATTTTTAAGATAACTCTTGACTAACAAACACAAATTAGACGAAGAGCACCACGTGGAATTGAATGCAGCATGCTAAACAATGTTACAGAATAGACTACCACGAAAGCCAAAAGATCCAAGGAGTTTTACAATTCCATGTTTAATTGGTAGTCTAACTATTGATAATGCCTTAGCTGATTTAGGGGCAAGCATAAATGTCATGCCGTATACATTATTTAAATGACTAGGTCTAGGGAAACCAAAACAAACTAGGATGAGTATATAATTAGCTGATAAAATTGTTAGAATTCCTAGGGGCATTATTGAAGATGTTCTTGTCAAAATGGTCGATAAATTTGTTTTCCTAGTAGATTTTGTTTTCTTAGATATGGATGAGGATAATACAATCCCCTTAATTTTAGGAAGACCCTTCTTAGCAACTGCCAAGACTAAAATTGATGTTGCCACAGGAGAACTCCTACTTTGTGTAGGTGACGAATCAATTAGTCTTCAAGCTCTTAACTCGGCCAGGACAACAATCGATGAAGGTAAGAAAGACAATTCAGTTGATAATCAATTTGTAAAAATTTTATCGTAGGAAACACCACATGAAGACAAACCTGAGCCAACCCATAGAACCCAAACCGACAAAGAGAAGGATCAAAACCTTAAGGTCGACAGACTAGAAGAACAGAAGACTCACGTCAAAGGAAAACCACACGAAGTAGAACCGAAAGAGCATCTAGAATAGCTCGTAGGAACATCCAATCACTACAAAATAGGAGACCAGGCACTGTTAGACAAAGCAGATCTGCACATCATCATAACAGACATGAAGCTAAAGAGAGAAATCCTTCTTAAGGTACACAATATCTTCCTATATGGAACAGTCGAGGTAAGCAACCCAACATTCGACACCTCTAAGGTAAAAGCTTCTCGACTTGAACTTTGTCAAGAAAATAAAACTATAAGCATGAGGGAAGATGTTCAAACCTTTAAACCTCCCTAATCTTGGAGAAATCCTTCTTAAGGTACACAATATCTTCCCACATGGAACAGTCGAGGTAAGCAACCCAACATTCGACACCTCTAAGGTAAAAGCTTCTCGACTTGAACTTTGTCAAGAAAATAAAACTATAAGCAAGAGGGAAGATGTTAAAACCTTTAAACCTCCCTAATCTTTTTCAAATGTCATGAAAAGTCTAGCTTAAGACTTTAAACGAGCGCTTCTCGGGTGGCAACCCGAACACTGACATAAATTTTTATTTTGTGGTTTTTATTTTCCTTTATTTTTATTTTCTCTTTTAGAATTTCAATAAATTGAAAGTGCAAATTCCCAAACCACACGACAGTGGCTGTGACTGTGTGGGTACTCTGAATCGCCATACTGACATAGTAGAGACAGTACAAATCCTGCCCCAACCAATTATTGGAGTCAAGGGCTCACCTACTCCACTATGACCGTGCGAGGCGACCGTGGGCCGATACTGCCAATTAAGGAACGAGCGTGACATTGGACAAATGGGTGTGGCAAACCAACACGCCCAGAACACGACCGCGAGATGCGGTCGAGTGAAGACACTGACTTATCGACCACGGGCATGGCAATATGACCAAGAGCGTTTAAATCCCAACACGCCTCCACGCACGATCGTGCGAGATGGTCATGTAAAATAACACGCCCATGATACACAGGCATGGGATAGCATCAGAAGCCAAAATTCTATTTAAACCCACCCTTCCCCCCATCTTAGTCACCCTCATCCCTCATTTTTTTCTCCCTATCTTCTTTCCTCCTTCTCCCCTCATTCTTCTTCCTTCTTTTTCTTTCTTTCTTTAAGTGTCCAGACTCTTGAGCTATACTAGAATCATGCCGAAGAAGCGTAAGAAAGCAAGCATTGTCTCCTTAAAGGAGACTCAACACATAAGTTCATGTCGGCCGCTTCATCCAAACACCAAGCCAAGGGTCTTTTAGACAATTGAGCTTTGAAAAGGCTTGAAACCCTATCCATGGCTTCATGAAAAATTTTGGCAGCATGGAGAAGAGAATGAACAGATTTTTGGGTTTAAATTTTGTCTTTTATGCCTTAAAACACCTAAATGACAAAAATGCCCTTTGTACTAAACTTTCAATTTTTACCCTTCCATGAGTAGTTTTGTCCACAACAAAATTTTATCGTTTATTTGCCATTTAAAGACCTCTAGTTTAAACCCCCATTTAAATTAAGTACTTATGTTCTAGAAGTCATATTTTGCAATTAATCAATTTAATCCCAACAATAAAATTGGGGGGGACTTTATCGATAAAATTACTTAACAAGATTTACACATCATCACCCAAACATATCATAGGCTCCAAAACAATCATAAATTAAATATTTTTACTTCGGGTTTGTGGTCTCAAAACCACTATTCCGACTAGGCTCTATTTTGGGCTGTCACACGCTGAGTTTATATTTCTCAGATTGTGAGATTGCACGAAGTACCCATTTCTATTGTTTCGGATAGAGATCCGAGGTTCACATCACGGTTTTGGAAGAAACTGCAAGCTGCACTAGCTACAAAACTACACTTTAGCACTACTTTCCATCCACAGCAGATGGTCAGTCCGAACGAATCATTTAAATCTTCGAGGATATGTTGAGATGTTGCACACTCGAGTTTAAAGGCATGTGGAAACGATACTTGCCACTAATTGAATTTGCGTATAATAATAGCTTTCAATCGAGTATTAAAATGGCATCTTACGAGGCTTTGTACAGTCACAAATGTCGAACACCTTTGTATTGGACTGAGCTCAGTGAGAATAAGATAACATCCCGCTTCAAGATCTAAACTAGTTCCTCTTCAAAAGTTAAATCAGGCTTTACTTCAAGTTCCTCCAACGGTATCACATGAGATGAGTCTGAACGGCAGCGTCACAACATCGAAATATGGAACATATCATGAATCTTACTTAGCTTCGAAGGTAGCTCAAGCTGATAACAACTGGTCCTACACGTTTCAACACCCGATAAGGTCCGATGAACATAGGGCTTAGCTTACCCTTCCGTCCAAACCTTAGAATTTTCTTCCACGGTGATACCTTCAAGAAAACCCGATCACCCACTACAAATTCTATGTCCCTTCGCTTCAGGTCAGCATAAGACTTCTGCTTATCCAATGCTTCCTTCAACCTAGCCCGAATCAACACAACTTTATTCTCCATTTCCAATACGAGTTCTGGACCCAAAACTATCGTTCACCCAACTCCATCCCACACGTAGGCATACGACACTTTCACACATACAACGCTTCATATGCTGCCATCCGTATACTAGACTGGTAGCTATTATTATATGCGAATTCTGCCAATGGTAGGAATTCTTCCTAGCTATCTTTGAAATCGATAATGCAACCTCTCAACATGTCTTCCAAAATCTATATCAACCTTTCTGACTGTCCATCCGTTTGTGGATGAAATGCCGTACTAAAATCCAACCTTGTACCCAACGCTTGATGTAACGTCCTCCAAAATCTTGACGTAAACCTAGGATCCCTGTCCGAGATAATGGACACAGGTACTCCACACAACCTCACAATCTCCACTATATACAACTTAGACAACCTTTGTAGAGAGTAATCAACCCGAACTGGTATAAAATGAGCAGGCTTCGTCAACTGATCTACGACTACCCATATCGAATCATTCTTAGTAGGCGTAAGAGGTAGCCCACTAACAAAATCCATAGTGATTCTCTCCCATTTCCATTGCGAAATCTTCACCGGCTACAACAACCCTGAAGGCAAGTGATGCTCCGCCTTTACCTACTGACATGTAAAACATTTACCTACAAATTCAGTTACCTCCTACTTCAGACCTGGCCACCAAAATTGTTCTCGTAAATCTCAATACATTTTACTTCCCCCCGGATGCATATCATATGGGCTACTATGTGCTTCCTGAAGAATCATCCACCTCAATTCCACATCCCTCGGCACACAAACCTTTTTTCGAAAACACAGATCCCCGTAATTATTCAGATTATAGTCCCTTACTTTTCCATGTTGCACTTGAGATAGTCGGGCACTCAAGTCATCATCCTACAACTGCTTCTCTTTAATCTGATTTATCCATGTCGGCTTTACCTAAAGCTCAGTTAATAAACTACCATTGTCATAAAGGCTCAGATGAGCAAACATCGCCCTCAGATCCGAGATTACCTTCCGGCTTAGCGCATCTGCCACCACGTTAGCTTTGCGGATGGTATTCAATCGAACAATCGTAATCCTTTAGTAGTTCAATCCACCTCCCCTGCCTCAGATTCAGCTCTTTTTGGGTGAGGAGATATTTCAAGCTCTTATGATCTGTATAAATGACGGACCTCCCCCTATACAAATAGTGTCTTCAAATCATTAAAGCAAAAACCACCGCCGCCAACTCCAAATCATGCGTGGGATAATTTAGCTCATGCGATTTTAACTGCTGAGATGCATAAGCAACCACTCTTCCGCCTTGCATCAACACACATCCTAACCCGGTGTGCGAAGCATCACAATAAACCACAAACTCCTTTCTAGCCTCCGGTTGAATTAACACTAGAGCTACCGACAACACCTTCTTCAACTTTTTCAAAACTTTCCTATTACTTGTCACCCCACACAAAAAGTACTCCCTTCCTCAACAACTTGGTTAATGGTGTCACAATCAAGGAAAATCCTTCCACGATCCTCCTGTAATAACTAGCAAGACCCAAGAAACTCTGAATTTTCGTCACAGACCTGGGTGCTTCCCAATCCATGATAGCATCAACCTTCGGAGATCAACTCTGACCCTTTCAGCCGACACAACGTGTCCTAGAAAAGTAACCTCCCTTAACCAAAATTTGCACTTACTAAATTTTGCATACAATTTCTTCTCCCTCGAGATTTGTAGTACCACTCACAGATGTGAATCATGCTCCTCCTCTGACCTTGAATACACTAGGATATCATCTATAAATACCACCACGAACCGATCCAAATAGGGTTGGAACACCCGATTCATCATATCTATAAATGCCGCTGGTGCGTTAGTCAACCCAAACGGCATTACCAAAAATTCATAATGGCCATAATGGGTCCTAAAAGCTGTCTTATGAATATCCGATTCTTTGACCTTAAGCTAATGGTATCCTGATCTCAAATCTATCTTTGAGAACACTGATGCTCCTTTCAGTTGATCGAACAAGTCATCAATCCTTGGCAACGGATACTTGTTCTTGATAGTCAACTTGTTCAGCTGACGGTAATCAATGCACATACGCGTTGATCCATCCTTCTTCTTGACAAATAGCACTGGAGCTCCCCAAGGCGATACACTTGGTCTGATGAAACCCCAATCCAACAATTCCTGAATCTGGGCTTTCAGTTCCACCAACTCCTTTGGCGCCATTCTATATGGTGCAATGGATACTGGTGCTATTCCCAGAAGAAGACCAATTTCAAATTCCACCTCACGATCCGGAGGTAGTCTAGGAAGTTCTTCTGGGAAAATGTCAGAAAACTCCCTTATCATTCTAACATTCTCCATAGTTGAATCCTGGACCTCCAAAGCACAAACAAAGGCTACGAACGCCCTACCCCCTTTTCTTATCAATCTTTCAGCCTTTAGAGCGGATACTACATTAGACAGGTAGTCCCTCCTTTCACCTATTACCACCACCTCATCCTCCTGACTAGTCTTTAGTACCATACGCTTGGCTGGACAGTCTAGATTCGCTTGATATTTCACTAACTAGTCCATACTAAAGATCAGATCGAACTCCCCAAAAGGCAGTTCCATTACCCCTCACACTTTTAAAGGTACATACCTATACAGTCTATTCACCACTACTGACTGACCTAGCGGGCTATTTGCAGTCATCTCCCTAGGAATAACCTCAGAGTCTATACTTAGGGTTCCAGATACTATACTAGCAACATAAGAATGTGTCGATCCAATATCAATTAATGCAGAAAAAGGCAACCTAAAAATCAAGAATGTACCAATTATGACATTCGGTGCATCCCCCTCCTCTCGACATCTTACTGCATAGACCAACCCCGACTGTCTTGCATCGGTGTTCCCTGCACCTCTACCTTGCGTTCCACGGCCCGACCATAATCATTACCTCCTCTGGCTGGACCATGACCTCTCTGCGGTTGTGCACCTCCTCTACCATACTGAGCATTAGTCTGTCCTACCGGCTCCGCGCCACCCCGATCTTGTGGACAGTCCCTAACCAGATGATCCGAGGACCTACACTTAAAACATTTCCTGTCACCTACCCAATATTCGCCCGAATGAAATTTATTACACCGACCACACCTCTGACGTTGACCATTACCCCCAGATCTCAAACCTTGTCTCAGCCCATGCATCTTAGGTCTTTTCTGGAAACGCCCCGTTGACCTTGATGATCCAACATTCCTCTTATTCCTATCCCTATCACTCTCATTATTCCACTTCTCGATTCGCTTAACTTTGTCACTATCTTAACCTTTTCTACTAAAACTGCAAATTCTCACTCTCATTGAGGGCTATCAACAACCGCAGATCATCTCTCAAACCATCCTTAAATCAAACACAACACTCATGCTCGGTGGCCACTATCCCTCAGGCATAATGACTCAAGCGTAGGAATTCTGCTTGAGGCGCTACTAGATCTATTACCTGGATCATATTCAGAAACCCCACATAACTCGATTCGATGTACTTACTCTGAAATGCCGGCTTGAAGAAATCCCAATTAATGCGGTCAGCCATCGCACCATCCCCGACCGTAATCCACCACTGGTACACTTCATCTCAAAGAAGAGATACCACTCCCTTCAGCTTCTCCTCCTCCGTGAAGTCAAGGTCATCCATTATATGCTCCACGACTTCCATCCAATACTCAGCTATACTAGGAGCTAGACCGGAAATTCCCCTAAACATTTTCGTTCCATTAGCCCTAAGTCGCTCTCGCACAAATTTCTGAGCTCCGTACCCATGCCTGCTCCCGCAACTCTCTCCAACACTCGGAGCATCGCCTGGGACACCACATCGTCTCTGCCCGTTTGGTCTTGATACTCTGCCTCCACAGCTGGTGGCGCTGGTATCTCATTCCCTGACTCGTGACTAGACCCTACTGGTTCCGACACAACAATCCTGCCTCTACCTCGACCACGCACACCACACCCCCTAGTGCTCATATCTAGCATTCACGATTTATCTGGTTAAAAATTTTATGGATTAATAATTTCTTCCACTAGTTAATAACGAACAATCTTATGGAAGGTTGTTTCGATAGTAGTTCTTTCGAATTCAAAATTATATCTACAAGGTTCAGTCTCAAGTCTGTATCTCCTAGTTCTAGAAACCACATACATTCAGCAACCATATGCATTCCCAAACAAATTATCACATAAATGTATCAAACACGAAAGTAACATCCATAATCTCACCTTCGTCACACAAGGGTATTTTCGTCATTTCACTAACTAGGGGTATTTTCGTAATTTCACCCTACAGGGGTATTTTTGTAATTTCACAAAATATGGTATCTTGGTGATTTTACAAAATAAGGGTATTTTAGTAATTTCGTAAATCAGGGATATTTTGGTAATTTTCTCAAACCTAGGGTATTTCGGGTATTTTACAGAACTAGGGATATAAGTAATTTTACAAAAAATAGGGTATTGGCCCCTTTTGGGTTTTAGTTATGAACTGTGGCCCGTTAACAAGTCCTCACTGCTAAGGTGAACAGACACTATGCACCAGGTAGGATTCTAGCGAATGGGAGGTGGGCCACTAGGGCCGCTTAAATACCAAGCTCTTCCTAGATCCGATCCTAGACATACGTATGCCTGTTGCCACACTCCAATCAAGCGACTTGTTCACGGACATGTTTAATTAGAGAAATTAAGTCTTATGGATTTTAAGAGTTGTTTAACTAGGCCTAAGGTCCATGAATCCTAGAATACCTATCTATGTCCCTATAACTTTTTCGCTTACTGTGGTGTCTTGAAAACAATGATGCTTAGATTACTGAAAGTTCCACTTTTTACTTTAATATTTAATCAGCCGAGGTGTCGTATTTGATATAAACAGTAAAATAATAAAATAAATCAAAGTACAACTTTGAAAGGCCTTATTACATAGCGAAAATCCCAAATATAAAAAAAACGTAAACTTATAGTATTGCCAAACTATAAAGAAAGGAAATCAAAATTTATGGCCTCCACAAGTCCACCTCGGCTCCTGCATCCACGAGCTACTGCTCACCTGAAATGTTAAGGAAAGCGGTGAGTCACCAAGACTCAGTGTGTAAAAATCTCCCACATTATACATACTGCATCCAATCCACAATCACACATTGGCCTTAGTCCACATATCATCATACAAATATGAATGCAATAAGCCGAACCCAAACCTAGGTTTTCCATCCGCTACACACCAACCCGTACCAACCAATCACACCGTTGGGATTTCTACAATCAACCCTCCATCCACTACACTCCATCACGACAGTCATACTGCCAATTAAACAAGATCACTAGGTGACCAAATAATATTTCGTGGCACATCCACCGATCACTATGTGCCCAAATAAATATATATACATCGTGGCGACCACCGATCACAATGTGACCAAAAATAATGTATGAGCATATGTATTTATATCGTGGCAAAGCCACTGATCACTACGTGACCAATTAAGAACTTCCCCTTCATATCAAACCCATACCCATGATCTCCATGCAAAACCTAACAATGCAACATGCTATTCATAACACATCAGTCTGCCACACATACATTTGACTATGCAAAGAAATGATACAGTCATATACCTGGCAATCATAGCCTTACCCCTAAGGGCATCACGACTGTTTACACAACCCTTTTTCTAACTTTTCAACCCATACAAACATTAGTACAGTTATAGTATAATGTGTTTGAAAGTTTAAACACCTGATAACACGTAAGACGACACTCTCTATGTTGACACTATCGCTAGCCAAAACTACTGCTAACTGCCTATTGTTCTGCTTAGAAGCTGGCCCATAACCCGGTGGCAAATCACGAACAGTAGACACCGAGCGTTTCTTGAACTTTGTGGCTGGGACTACAGATCCAACCCCTTCCTTTGATTTGCTGACATTCGAGTCCATGAATGATCTTGGTTAGAAGGTACTATGATAATTGGTTAACGAAACATTAGGATAAGGTACGAATAATGAAAAGAAATGATTGATCAACTTAAGGTGAATTAAAATCCTTACCATGAAATCCCGGAATAAATAATATGGTTCGAATACTACCGACTTTTGACTTAGAAACCTAGGTGATTAGATCTCCTTCAAATCTCGGAATGCCACCCAAAAAGAACACGAGGTCAGAGAGAACATCAAACTAAAGATGGCCCTAACAAGCAACTAGCCATTCAACTTTGGCCTCAAAAGCCGAAAAAGATTACAAAAATAATAACACAAGTCGACACTTACCTCTACAGAAGATTTCGGCTACCACTTGCAAGAAGATTCGACAATTAAAGAAGAAGATTAAAACGTTGAAAGAAATAAAACCAAGCCACAAATGAGATATAGGAGTTTTTGGATTTTAAGAAAGATCCGAAAAAAAAAGATAAACAGAAAAAAGGCTAGGTAAAGTCGACAATGAATAAGGTAGAAAAGAACTGGATGAAAATGCTGAAAGAAAAATAAAGATACTCCAAATAGTGACTTAGGAGTTTCGGTTTTGGCAGAAGAAGAGAAAAGGAAATCCTCTAATGTTGAAAATAGAAGGAGAAAAGAAGAAGAAAGAAAACTATGCTTTGGAAAAAGAAAAATTTCAGCACACCCTTAACCAAATGAGATTTTGGCATGCCCTTAGCCACTTCAACCGATTTCCCCCTTGCACACAGTCCCACATTCGGCTACCTCTATCCCTCATTTTTTCTTATCCTCATCTTCCTATCTTTTGACTCAATCCACACTCACTCCTTTAGAGTCCCAGCTGAAACCACCTCTCACTCCTTAGGTACATATATTAAAAAACACTCCTTTTACTTAACATGGGATTCGAACCTGCTCCCTTCAAATCCCTTGTGGCGTCACCTTCCTATGCCCTTTGTTGCGCCTCCTTACCACTTTACCAACTAGATTTTTGTGTTAACTTTCCCATTCAAGTACCCTTAAGGCCCACTTCACCTAGTTCTCCCTTGCAGAGTCTAAAAATAAAATTTCTACCAAGGCTCAAGCTTAACCTCAAGCCTTCCCAAAAGCTCTAAACACACCAGAAACACACACACAGAGCATGGCATACACACAACACATCCCAAATGTAGAGCCCTAATCTAGGATGTTACTTAATTATAAAACTATCATCAACCACATAGGTTCAAACATACCTTTGCCAACACCTAGTTAACAAACGTTCTTGCTATTTGATGCTCAATACATATCACGTTCACTGCTCAATATCTTTTCAACTCAGTCGCATACTTAGTGCCCAAATTATAGCCAAAGCTTAATTAACATTGCAAACTTAGTGCCTCGATACAAAACCAAACTTAATTTGGTATCGCACACACAGTGCCAATCACTAAAGCCGAAGCTTCCATTACTTCGTACACATAGTGCTATTCAACTCCATCTCGATTTAAATTACGCACACTTAGTGCATCATTTCTCAATCTCATACATATAGCATCTCTAATTTAATCACTATCATTCAATTCACATCACATAGATATAAATTAACAACTTGTAATATGTCCAAACTTTCCTCGAACATCGAAATACCAAAACTAGCCTATCAATCGAGTACTTTGTCTTTTCCTCGATCTCGATCTGAATCTCTCCTTTCTTGGTCTATACATATTCAAATTTAGCACATTTAATTACCAATTCATTCAATTTAGTCCAAACTCACATATTTAGGGAATTTTACTAAATACCCTTCACATTTTCACATTTCCACACTTTAGTCCCTATTTCACAAAATCACAAAATACACAAAATTTCACTATACCATGCTTAGGCTGAATTCTCCTTACACTTATACAAGCCCAAATATTTCATTTTTTTTACATTTTAGTCCCTCAATTTAGTAGTTTTGCAATTTAGTCCAAATTATTAAATTTCATCAAAAACTCAAATACAAACTATGTTAACCCAACACTAAGCTTTCATATTCCACCAAATAACAACACAAAATTCACATATTCATCAATGGTATATCTCAAAATCACCATCAATTTCTAAATTAAAGCATGGGTTTGATAATACACTAAGCAACAATCACAATAACGTAGAAATTATCAATAACCAAGTCAAAACATTCCTCAATCCAACCACAAAATGTGTCGAACCCTAACTTGTTCTTCTTCTTTTCTTTTCTTAATAATTTCGGCAAATGATGATGACAATATAACATAATTTTTATGTTGGTTTTATTTATTATCATTTATTAGCTAAATAAAAACTTTAACCTTAATGAGTATTAATAATAACACCAATTGCCATACAATTATAATCCATTAACTATCAAATGATGTAATATCAACATAAGGACCTCTTCTTTAATAAGACATGACATTTAAGCACTATAACAATCAGCACACAGCTTTTACATTCTATACGATTAAGTCCTTTTTCTTAATTCGAACGAAATTGATAAAATTTCCACGGAGAACTTTTACACATGCTCAATCACATATTACAAACACCAAAAATAATATTAAAATAATTTTTTCACCTCAAATTTTTGGTTCCAAAACTACTTTTCTGACTAGGGTCTAAATCGAGCTATTACAACCGGAGACTCGGTCAACCACACTTTTAGAAAAACATATAGAAAACATTTTGAATACCTCAAATCTCTTCAAATCCTTTGAAACAATTCTTTTAGAAATTCAATTTTAAAACCCAATCCACAGTCGAGTTTTGCAACCTGGCTCTGATACCACTAAATGTAACACTCCAGACCCGGCCTAGAAGTTAGGCTCGAATCTGGTGAGTCACATTGAAGTGTTTTTTCGAAAACCATTTTTCTTTGAAAACACTTCTTAAAGAAAAACTTGAGTCAAATCGAGTTACGTCAGTTTATTTTTTCGAGGTTTGTAAAAAAAATTCCCTTTTAAAATGTTATTTGTTGCGGAAGCTTAATTTAAGAATATTTGAGTTATGAAAACGTGATGTTTTGAAAATAATTTTGTTTAGAAAAATTGTGATCTACTTTTAACAGTTATAAAACATCATAGATAATTATCCCAAATAAAAACCAGAAATTAAAAGCGGCCTTATTACAACCCAATATGAAAGCGATTTTTGTGTAAGGTAAAATAAAAACAAAATTTAAAGTTACTCATAGTGTGGCCACCTCCAAGTCCTCCCGTACGTCAAACGGCTTACTAAGGATTACCTAAAAATTAAAAAAAAAACGGGTGAGTTTACAAAATCTCAATGTGTACAACCCTCATCGGTAAAAACATGCATCACAACAATCCGGGCCTAAGCCCATTATAATAATCAATGTGGGCCTAAGCCCAACACAGTAACAACGATAATTGGGCCTTAGCCCATAATAGCATCAGTTGGGTCTTAACCCAATACAGTAACTGTTACATTTGGACCATAGCCTATAATAGCCTCAGTTGGGTCTTAGCCCATCCCTACACTCCTTATTTAGCACCAGTTTCGGCACTAACCAATATTGCAGCAGAGCTGCCAATCAAATAATCGGCCTAAAGCCATCGGTAGATTCACAGTCATCAAGCGACCATGCGACCTTAACAATTCATATACTTCCTCCAGTTCAATAACCCCATCTCCCATATAGCATAATATCACATGAATGCAAACATATCATAAATAGCATATATTAACAATCATATAACATGTAAGGGCATTTTAGTCATTTTCCCTTTAGGGGCATAACTGTCATTTTACACTATGGGGATATTTCAGTTATTTTACCCTTTAGGGGTATTAGGTCATTTTACCCTCTAGAGGTATTTCGGTCATTTTACCCTCCAAGGGTATTTCGGTCATTTAACAACCTTCTCAAAGGTCTACAGTCGCCTCGAGCGACACAGAAAACATATAAGGTCATAACAGTGTAGATGGCCCAAGGCCCATTATTCGACCCATTTAGCCCAAAACTGCCTTTGGCTATATGATCGCCATGGCTGGCTCATTATTTCCTATCCATCCATAAAATTTACTCACGTAGGGCCCATGGCCTATTGGGCCCACTCGACCCAATCCGGTCCATTTGGCCCCACAAACCGCCTAAGCCCATGAGGACGCTCATGGTGGCCTCAACTACCTTACACCTATGTTTGTGGGCTCGGTCCACCACACGAGCGATCGGACGCTCGTGTGGCATCATTCGCCGATACTTTGTCTTTTCGACATTTTCGATCTACTTGGAGTGGTGTGTGTGTGCACACCTGATCATGTAGAGTACTAAGAATTCACGAGCGCCCTGAACCTATAATTAAATATAACATCAGTTAATCACTTATCAATAGAGTTAAAAGAACATTGGCCAAACCCCTTAGCTGAAGGATGGACGACCACTTGCCTTGACTAGATTGGTCGAATCTAATTAGCCGACTCGAACCAGAGTTTGGTGCAATCACCCTTCCGCATCCTAGCGAAAAGTCCCGAATAGCTTACACCGCACGCCTCTTGAACTTGGGAGTAGAGGCTACATGCTCAACCTCAGCCGGTACCTTTGCCGTCACATTATTATTAGCATCCTCTTCACCCATCGAAAGTTCAATTAACAGAGCCGTTATAGAATTGAAAGAAAGAAGGAAAGAAAACAGATAATTGGCCAGCACCGAACTAATCAAGCGAAAAGAGAGAGATTCGATTCTCAAGCCAATAGAAAGCCGAAAGAAAAAGGAGGGAGATGTTTTTCGGCCTAGGAGGAGAAAGGGAAAAAAAGGGAAACAAATACAAGAAAAGGAAGGGAGAGGGAAGCAGAGATTCAGTCACAAAGAGCTTGAAAGAGAAAATAAAGAATGCACACGTGGTAGTTTGAGGTTTCGACACTAGAGAGAAAAAAAAAAAGTCCCAAAATCCAAAGACAAAAACTGACCAAAAATGGGGAAACTCCCCAGCAAGGAAATTCGACACTCACCAAAAAGTGCCCAAAACCGCACAAAAGAAGTGAAAAGTACTAAAACCACCCCCTCGCCAAAATTTGCATGCTCCAGATGCCCTGTTCGGTTATAACACCTACCCATTTCAAATTCCCTGATTTTCTCGTTGAATTCAGCCACCAGCCGATTTTGAATTATAACCAAACTCCTTTATCCAATCTTCATCCCCTGAAACACTTCCTAAAACACTCACTTGACCAATTCAAACTCTCCAACATAGAGATCAAATCCAACACAAACTCTTGCCCACACATGAGTAAAAGAAATAATCCTCTTTTGCATGCAGTGAGACTTGAACCTCTACCCTCCTTGCCATATCTGCGACGCCATAACCACTCGACAACAGGCTCTCTTTGTGGCTCTTTTTAATCACAAATACTTATAAGGCATAATACCAGGAGTTAGGGTCCTCTAATGCTAAAAATAAAAATTTTCCAAATGATATGGCTTGAACCCAGGACTTCATAGAAGCCCACTAACCTTCCAAAATCACTCACCTAACAAATCCAACATGCATTTGTGCCGTTCTCTTATTCTCAAAAATTTTAAGTGCTCTGTGCCCAAGGCCCAATAGGCCCAAATTCAGGGTGTTACAAGATATCATTTAAAACTCATAGAAAGATGAATGGTTACCTTCAGTGGAAGAAAAACAAGCTTTGACATAAATCCAAAAAACTCACATTTTGGAGAAGATGATGAAGTTTTTGGGTGTTTTCTTGGTTTCAATGGAGATTTATAGTTCATGGTATGTTGCAAATCAAGACTAGTTAGGATTTAGAGATCAAAATCAAGTAGAAGAGACTTGAGAGAGTAATAAGCGACACAAGTAAAGCGGAGAGCAACTATCGTGAAAACAAGGTTGTAGCATGGGGGCTTTTAGGTTCAATTTATAATTCTGGGCAATTTGCTTCATTAAAGCTCTCAGTTTTTACTCTTTTACAGATCAGTCCTATTTTCAAAAGTAAAGGTATTTTAAACTCATTTTAGAAATTGATTTAATTTTCTAAAAACTTAGTAAAAAATTTATCGACAAACCATGTTGCAAAATTTTGAACACTCTAAGGCTAAAATTCTTAAAATACCCTTAAAACTCCTAAGCCCTATTTTGGGGTGTTACATTGAAGACCACATTGCTCACATTGGCACTACTTATCTGCAATGGTTTAATAGTAGTTGGTGAGCTTAACAAGCTTAGTGAATGTTGAGAATAACTACCATGCAAATAAGTCATTATGCATTAACAACAACTGAATGGCATAACTATAATAGTCCCAACTTTAGTGTCATATTATATTTACTCATGCATAACATATTAGCTCATATTCATGGTAATCACATTAGCTTTTTAGCATATATCACTTTACATAATAGTCATAAATAATGGTAATTTGGAACTTGAGGTTACGAAACATAAAAGTGGACATTATCACCACTCATTGGATACATGGATCTACAACACACCAAATGACTTATAGAGTCGAACATGTCCCAAAAGTGAAACATATAGCTAACACTCTCCAACACACCAAACATAATCCGGTGAATGCGCTCACATTCCCTTATCTCTCCAAAACTATTCTGAGCCTCAATGCCCAAAATCACAATAGAAAAGTGAGTACTCACAATCCTATGGCATGCCAACTATATCCAACAGTCTCACAAGGTCCTAAGGCCAAAATAACCACAATTTTATCACACATTACTTACCAATTTTTCGCACACATTCAATGCATATTCATAATATTAACACAATATAATCATTGTCACTTGGCATGAAGACAACAATCATCACAAGCTTATAACACAATTCATAGCATCCCATATACATTCATATTTCCACATTTGCACAAGCACACATATATTACAATGAATCTTGGTATAAGAGGACTTGCATTTAGAATTTAGAGTAGGGGTTTAGGCTACCTATAAATTCCTAATTTACACAATGAACATCTATAAGCAACGATTCAAAGAACTCACCAAATATGCTTTTGTCGAAAAATTAAAACCTCAAACAAGCTTTTCTTTGCCTTTCTCTCTACTCGTTGAAGGTCCTATCGACTCCAACGCTTTAACTAGACAAATCACACAAATACACAAACCAATAATCAGCCAATGACTTACCTCAAACAGTTAAAAACATAAGTCTAAGCTAAATTCTCTTCTAACTGAAACCTTTGACATAGAAAACTTATAATTGAATATCTCGGTCTAAACTTAATATTTTTGCATGAAACAAATTCCATTCATCTAAATATTCATAAAGGACTAATTCCCAACCTTTAAACTACACAAAATCTCTCAATTCATAGTATCAAATTTTTTGACATAAAATGGATATTATGACTAAAATTCATTAAAACTTGAGAAATACTTAACGAAACTTCAAAGTAAGTTTAGAAACCTTCTAATCATGTTAAAAAAAGTTGAAAATCACTTTGGAAACACATTTTTATTCAAAATCTTGGAATCCACCATTAATAACCCAATTTTTGGGTTTTATTTAAAATATGTGACTCAATGGCTATTAGCTTAGTTTTAAAGACTAAATAACATTTAAAACAAATAGAAAGATGAACAATTAATTTCGATGGGAGAAAATTTGATATTTTTATGCAAATTCGAGAAACTAACAAGTGAGGAATATTAAAATTTAATAGTATTTTGAATGTTTTTCTTGAAATTCCTATGAATATTAATGCTATGGGAATGGAGGAAATCATTTAATCATGGTTTGAAGAAAAAAATGAAAAAGAGGAGCTTGAAGAGTAGGGGGCGGCTAAAGCATGAAGATGGAGAAGACTTTCGTGAAAAACCATGTGTCGGGTAAAGAAATAGGTCTATTTTAGAAATTTGGTAAAATTGTAACATAAATGCTCACAATTTTGACTCTATCACAAATCAGTCTTTTTTCTAAGATTATAGGTTTCTAAAACACTTTTTAAAAATTGATTTGATTTCCTAAAACCCTTAGTTGAAAACATTTTCGGTTTACCATGTTACAAAATTCCAAGCACTCTAAGGCTAAAATTCCTAAAATACCTTTAAAACTCTTAGGCCCTATTTTGGTGTGTTACAACTCTTCCCCTCTAAAAAGAATTTCATCCTCAAAATTTACCTAAGCTAAACAAATAAGGATATTGTTGTCTCATCGTATCTTCAGCTTCCGAGTAGTCTCTTTTTCCTTATGGTTGTGCCACAAAACCTGAACCAACAAAACTTTTTTATTTTGCAAAACCTTTTCTTCACAAGCTAGAATCTCAATTGTTTCTTCCTCATACATAGATCAATTCAAACTTCAACCTCCTCTACTAGCATAATATGCGATGGATATGAATGATACTTCTACAACATCAACACATGGAAAACATGATGAATTCGCTCAAGCTTTAGCAACAACTTAAGCCAATAAGCTACAGGACTAATCCTCTCAACAACTTCATAAGGTCTAATATATATTGGACTAAATTATCCTTCCTTCCAAACCTCAAAACTTTCTTCCACTGTGAGACTTTCAAGAACACCTTATCTCTAACTTGAAACTTGATATCTCGATGTTTCAAATCCACATAAGATTTCTGCCTATCCCTTGCTGCTTTCAAACAATCACAAATCAACTTCACTTTCTCTTCAGTCTCTCAAACTAAATTCGATCCAACAACCCTCTTTTCATCCAATTCTGTCCAACACAAAGGAGTCCTACACTTCCTACCATACAACACCTCAAATGGTGCCATGCAAATACTCTCTTGGAAACTATCATTGTAAGTAAACCCAACTAAGGGTAGATATTGCTCCCAACTACCACAAAACTCAATAACACAGCTTTGCAACATATCTTCCAAAGCTTGAATTACCCTTTTTGACTGACCATAAATTTAGGGGTGATAAGTTGTACTAAAACTAAGCTTCAACCCCAAAACCTCTTGCAAACTCTTCTATAACCTAGATGTAAAGAGTAGATCCCTATATGAGATGTTAGGAAATGGAACTCCATGAAGACATACACTTTTAGCAATGTAAAAATCGGCCAACTTCTTCAAAAAATAATTGGTACATAATGCCAAGAAGTGCGCACTCTTTGAAAACCGATCAACAATTACCTACACCAAATCCTTCTTCATCGGGGCCAAAGGCAAACCTGAAAAGAAGTCCACGGTGATCCTTTGGCACTTCCATTCAGGAATTATAGTCAGTTGCAACAAACCTAAAGAAAATTGAAGTTTAGCTTTAAACTTTTGAAAAATCAAACGTTGAGCCACAAAATTCGTAACATCAAGCTTCAAATGAGACCACTAATAAATCTCTCAAAGACCATGAAATATTTTACCACTACCAGGATACATAGCGTAAAGGCTATTATGCACCTTAGTAAGGATCGATTGCCTCAAATCCACATCTTGTGGCACAAACATCCTACCTCAAAAATTTAGTATGTCATCATTGTCAACATCAAAATCTCCCTTAACATCTTGCTTAACTTGACGAATCCTTTTTAACAACTCTCCATCTAATGGTTGCTTCTCCTTAATTTGTTGAGACAAAGTCGCCCTTACTTAAAGTTTAGCTAACAAACCACCATCACTAGTTAAAGTCAAGTGCGTAAACATAGCTCTCAACTCCATCATCTATTTTCTACTCAAAGTGTCAATAAGAATATTTTCCTTGCTAGGATGATACTTTATCATACAATCATAATCTTTCAGAAGCTCAATTCAATGCCTTTTAGGTGAGAAGGTACTTAAGGCTTTTATGATCAATATAAATGACACACTTCTCACCAAAAAATAATGATGCCAAATATTAAGTGAAAAACCCACAACAACTAACTCCAAATCATTAGTTGGATAGTTCCATTTATGCATCTTCAACTATCTCGAAGCATATACCACAACCTTGGCTTCTTGCATCGACACACAACCAAGTCCCGAATACGAAGCATCAGTATAAACCATGAAATATTTTCCTGACTCTGGTTGAATCAATACAGGTGCCTCAGTCAACACTACCTTAAGTTGTTAAAAACTTTTCTACCTTTCGTCAGTCCATTTAGATGCCACATTCTTTTGCAGTAGTTTTGTCAAGGGTGCTACAATAAGGTAAAACCATTCAACGAATCCATGATAATAACGAGTCAAACCCAAGAAACTTTGAACTTCGGTAACACTCTTAAGTGGATTCCACTCTAACATCGCCTCAGTCTTCCATTAATCCACATGGATTCTATCTGCTGACACAACATGACCCAATCGTCGTGAACCTCCTAAGAATGAGAATACACCAAGATATCATCTATAAATACGACCACAAATTGATCTAAATACGAATGGAACACTCGATTCATCAAATCCATGAATGCGGTAAGAGCATTAGATAAACCAAACGACATCACCAAGAACTCATAATACCTATACTGAGTCCTAAAAGGTAGTTTTCAACACATCGGACTCCTTCACCTTCAATTGATAATACCAAGATCTAATATCAATCTTTAGAAACACCATTGCACCTTATAATTGATCAAACAAACCATTAATTTGAGGAAAATGATACTTATTCTTAATTGTCAACTTGTTCAACTACCTATAATCAATACACATCTGCATTAAACCATCCTTCTTTTTCATAAACAAAATCGGTGCACCCCACGGAGATACCCTTGGTCAAATAAACCGCTTATCAAGCAACTATTACAACTGAATCTTCAATTCCTTGAGCTCTTTTGGTGTTAAGCGATAGGGCACAATGGACACTAGTGTAGTATTAGGATAGAGCTTAATTCCAAACTCAACTTCCCGATCCAGTGGCAAACCAAGTAACTCTTCTAGAAACACGTCAGGAAAATCCTTAAAGTGTTAATATCTTAAACTCTTAACTCAGTTAGTAAGGAGTTGAGAGTTCAGGATACCCATACCGTCTAGGATTTTTCTGATGTATTTCCTAAAGAGTTTCCTAGTTTACTATCGAAACGTGACGTAGAGTTTGGAATTGAGGTTTATCCTTGGTATTTGATTGGTGTTTATTACGCCCTATTGCATTGCACCAAAAGAGCTTAAAGAGTTAAAGAGTCGGTTGCAAGAGTTACTTGGCAAAGGGTTCATTCGATCGGATGTGTCTCCTTGGGGTGCATCGATTTTGTTTGTGAAGAAGATGGTATGATGAGGATGTGTATTGATTATCTGTGGTTGAATAAGTTGACCATCAATAACAAGTATCCTTTGCCTCGTGATCCTTCTCAAATGAGAATACACCAAAATGTCATCTATGAAGACAATTACAAATTATTCCAAGTACAAATAAATACTCGGTTCATCAAATCCATGAATGTGGTAAGGGCATTAGTTTAACCAAACGGTATGACCAGGAACTCATAGTGCCCATACCGAGTCCTAAAAGTAGTTTTCAACACATTAGACTCCTTCACCTTCAACTATTAATACCCAAATCTTAAATCAATATTAGAAAACATTGTTGCACCTCAGAATTGATCAAACAAGTTATCAATTTGAGGCAAAAGATACTTGTTCTTGATGGTCAACTTATTCAACTACCTATAATTAATACACATCCTCATTGCACCATTATTATTCTTCACAAACAAAACGAATGCACCCCAAGCAGACACACCTAGTCGAATGAACCCTCTATTAAGAAAATCTTGCAACTGAATCTTTAACTCTTTAAGCTCTTTCGGTGCCATGAGATAGGACACAATAGACACATGTGGAATACTGGGATAAACCTCAATTCAAAATCAACCTCACATTCCGACAGTAAACCAGGAAACAAATCAGAAAAATCATTGACGATACAGATATCCTGAAATCTCAACTCCTTAATAACTAAGTTAAGGGTTCAAGATATTCACGCTGTTAGGGATTTTCCTGATGTGTTTCCAAAAGAGTTACCTAGTTTGCTATCAAATCAGGAAGTTGAGTTTGGAATTAAGCTTTATCCTGGCATTGCACCGGTGTCTATTACACCCAATCGCATGACACGAAAAGAGCTCAAGGAATTAAAGATTCAGTTGTAATAGTTGCTTGATATGGGGTTTATTTAACCGAGCGTATCTCCATAGGGTGCATCGATTTTATTTGTGAAAAAAAAGATGGTTTGATGCGGATATGTATTGATTATAAGTAGTTGAACAAGTTGACAATTAAGAATAAGTATCATTTTCCTCGAATTGATGATTTCTTTCATCAATTCTGAGGTTTAATAGTGTTTATGTAGATTGATCTTAGATCTAGGTATTATCAATTGAAGGTGAAGGAGTCTGATGTGTTGAAAACTACTTTTAGAACTCGGTATGTGCATTATGAGTTCTTGGTGATGCCGTTTGGATTAACCGATGCTCTTACCACGTTCATAGATTTGATGAATCAATTGTTCCATTCATAGTTGGATCAATTTATAGTTGCCATTATAGATTCTGTGAGATAAGAAGTTGTAAATGAAGTTAAGTAACTGTGAATTTTGGGTTAAGGAAGTGACATTATTAGGTCTTGTTGTATCCACAAAAGGATTCGAATAGATCCTAAGAAGATTGAGGCGATCTTAGAGTGGAATCCGCCTATGAGTGTTACTGAAGTTAAGAGTTTATTGGGTTTAGCTGGTTATTATTATAGGTTTGTTGATGGGTTTTCTCTTATTGTTGCACCCTTAGTAAAACTACTTTAGAAAGATGTGGTGTTTGAATGGATTAAGGCTAGGTAAAAGAGTTTTGAGTAGCTTAAGGAACTTTTGACTAAAGCACCAGTGTTGATTCAATTGGAACTTGGAATGGATTTGTGGTTTATTGTGATGCATTATTTTTGGGTCTCAGTTGTGTGTTGATGCAAGAGGGAAAAGTTGTGGCTTATGCTTCAAGGTAGTTGAAGATGCATGAGTGAAACTACCCTACTCATGATTTGGAGTTAGCTGTAGGGTTTTTGCACTCAAGATTTAGCATAATTATTTGTATGGGGAAAAGTGTGTTATCTACACAGATAAAGGAGTTGAATTTAAGGCAAAGATATTGTATTGAATTGTTAAAGGAATATGATTGTGTGATTGAGTATTATCCTGGCAAGGCAAATGTTGTTGTTGATGCTTTGAGTAGAAAGTCAATGGTAGAGTTGAGAGCTATGTTTTCACACTTAAGTTTGGGTAGTAATGGTGGTTTCTTAGCTAAACTTCAAGTGAGGCCAAGCCTTTAGATGGGGAGTTATTGAAGAGGATTCGATAGGTTGAGCAACGTCTTAAGGGAGTTTTGATGCTGATGGTGATGGTATCTTAAACTTTCGAGGTAGGTTGTGTGTGCCGCATGATGTAGAATTAAGGCAAGCGATTCTTATCGAAGCGTATAGTAGCCCTTATGCTATGCATCTCGGTAGTGGAAAGATGTATCATGATCTTAGAGGAGCTTATTGGTAGCCTAGTTTAAAGCAGGATGTTACAAATTTTTTAACTCGGTGTTTGGTTTGTCAAAAGGTGAAAGCAAAACATCAATTTCCTTCGAGTTTGTTGCAATCAATTGTGATTCCTGAATGGAAATGGGACAGGATCACTATCGATTTTGTTTCGATTTTTCCTTTGACACCATCAAAAAAGGATTCGATTTGGGTTGTAGTTTATCGGTTTTGAAGAGTGCACACTTCTTAGCTGTACATACTAGTTATTCTTTGCATAAGTTAGTTGAGTTACATATTGCTGAGATTGTTCATCTTCAAGGTGATACGATCACACTCCAGAGTGTACCTAGCTCGAGCAAGGATCCATTGGAGCTACCCCAAGGCCCTATCACATGAGCTTGAGCTAATCTATTTAAGGATGCCATTTTGGCCTTAGTCAATCAAGTATGGGGTGAAACGTTGGCTGGACAACTCAAGAGACCTTGGACCAACTCAATAAGGATTCCTTGCAACTTCTTGCAAGTTGACTTTAGCTTACATTCAGCCCCATGAGCTTTGTTCAGCTCAACTTAGCTCAATTAAGCTCATTTCTATTTTTGTTAATGCTTGCGTTTTTTTTTAATTTGCTGGAATAAAATAAGTATGTTAGTTTAATTGGTTAAGGTCTCAAATAATTAAATTGCGCTTGTGATGTGTCAAAATCTAGACATCTTAATTATGTTTTAAATGTGTTTTATTTTAATTCATGTTTTAAATATGTCCTAGTTAATACATGTTGTTAATTTGTCTTAGCTTATTACATAAATTTAATAAATTTTAGCTCCAGCCAAATTAATGTGTAGGTTTATTATGTCTTAAGCTTGCTACTGATTTTATTGTGTGTGTTTTAATTTGTCTTCAGCTAATTAAATTGTTGAATTTATTAGGTGCAGCTACATACATGAACAACATGAATGCAAGGTGTGCTTCGTGATTGAAATGCCCAAACAACCTTTCGTGCACATCAAGGGACAATTGAGCAACTGGTTTCTCTTCCCTAATTTGCCTCATTGTGTACTCCAACAGCCCCAAACATGTTCACACTTGCTCGAGGTTCCATTGACACTCATGACCATTCGGCCACTTGCTTTCACTCACAAAGGCTTCTTAATTTTGTTGGTTCACACTCCATGGCTACTGAAGTGCCCTAAACTACAATTTAAAGTCCAAGACTAATCATGTAACATCCTGAATTTGGGACTAGTAGGATTGGGCCCAATGGGCCTTGGGTGTATAGCAGTTAAAATTTTAGAGAATAAGAGAACGGCCTTAATGCAAGTTAGATCTAGTAGGTGAGTGACTTTTGAAGGTTAGGGGGGCTTCTATGAAGTCCCAGGTTCAAGTTAGGCCTTAAGAAAAAAATTGGTTTTAGGTGAATAAAATCCTAGGAGTTAGTACGTAGGCCTTAAGAATAAAATGTAGAGGAAAAAGACACAAGTGGAGTATGTGGTGTAGTGGCAAAGTGACGCCACATAAGAGGCAAGGGGGTAACACCACAAGGAAGGAGGGAGGTCCAAGGTTCAAGTATTGGCTCTTGCATTTTGGTTTTTTTTTTTAAATGGACTGTAGAATTTTGCCATAGGGTTATATTTAGTTGCGCATGGTTTTACACACAAGAGGAGCTTGTGGCCAAGTGGTTAGCAGCATGGATTATGCTACAAGGGAGCCTGGGTTTGAATCTTATGGAAAGCAATGGAGTATTTATTTTGTGGATTGGACAAGAAGAGTTTGAGTTAGATTTAAACTCTACTGACGGAGGGATCCCACATCGAAAAGATACAAAGAAGGAAGGTGAGAAGCTAGCTATATATATAGAGCTGCCTAGGAGAAGAAGGGGCATCCCTGGTTGGCGTTGGGCATAGTAGTGCTCGGAACGCGGTTTAGCAGGTTCAGATTCCTATCAGGTGTGTATTCTCTCTACTCTAGCTGTAGAGCGACATATGCCGAAATGCCGGTGACACGGCGATAGTAACCACACGAGTGTGCGAGTGCACGTGTGGGGCTTCAATGCGATAGTTGAGGCCATCAGTAGTGTTCTTGTGGGTGTGGGCTGTTAGGCCACGATGGCCCGAAATGGGCCAAGTGGGCCCACTAGGCCCGGGGCCCATATGAGTAAATTGTGTGATTGAGTAGTAGATAATGAACTAGACATGTGAATCCCATATATGTGGCTAGGTTTGGGTTGAATGGGTCACACGAGTGTGTGGGCCCACTTGGGCCGAGAATGGGCCTTAGGCCCATTCGTATCATTATATCTGTTTAGAGTACTTGAGTCGTTCGAGGCGACAATGAACCTTCTGTTGGGTCGTGAATACCTTAATTTGTAAAATTACCAAAATACCCTTGGTTTGTAAAATTACCAAAATACCCCTAGTTTGTAAAATTACCGAAATACCCTTAGTTTGTAAAATTACTGAAATACCCATGGTTTGTAAAATTGCCGAAATACCCCTGGTTTGTAAAATTCTCGAAATACCCCTGGTTTGTAAAATTATCGAAATACCTCTGGTTTGTAAAATTATCGAAATACCCCTGGTTTGTAAAATTATCGAAATACCCCTGGTTTGCAAAATTATTGAAATACCCCTAGTTTTTGAAATTACTGAAATACCCTTAGTTTGCAAAATTACTATTTTACCCCTAAACGACAAAATGGTCGTTGTACCCTCGTGGTAGTACTAGCGCTTTATGTGTTAATTGTATGATTGATTATGTTTGAGATACACTGCATACAGGAATTAGTTATGAGTAGAATTACCGAACCACCCCTGAAGGGTAGGGTTACCAGAATACCCTTACAAGGTAAAATGACTGATTTGCCCTTGTAGGTAAGTGATTGGCTTGTGCTATGATATGACTGGTTTGGCTATGGTTGTATGACTGATAGGCTTTTATTACATATTTAAATGATTGTTATTGAGCATGGCCATTCTGCATACACGTGTAATGATTGAGCATGACATACATGACATATTAGATGGGGTTGGGATGAGAATGATATGAAGGGGAAGTGTATATCGGTGACATAGTCACACTAAATGATGTCTTGGTGCCTCATTATTGTATCGGTGCTTTGATCACATGTTGGTCAGTGGCTAGACCACGTTATATTGACTTTGACCAGTGTGTCTGTCAGCATGACTGCCAAAGAGGTGTGTAGAGGATGGAGGGTTGATTTTAGAAATCCCCATAGGTGTGTTGAGGATGGACTTATAGAGCGGAGTGCAGAGGATGGGATACTAGGTTGGGTCGGGATTTGCATCGCATTGCATACATTATCTACTGTGACATATATGGGTTAAGGCTCAACCGAGGCTATTTTGGGCTAAGGCCCAATTGCCACCGTTATTGTAATGGGCTTCGGCCCGGATTGTTGTGATGCATGTTATTACATATGAGGGTTGTACACACTGAGTTTTCGTAAACTCACCCCCTCTTTCGATTAAATGTTTCAGGCAATTCCCAGCGATAGAGGATTGGGAGCCGTGGAGCACTTGGGGGTGGCTATACATCGGAGATACTACTCGTGAACTTTATTAATTTTGATTTTTACCATTGCTTTTAGATTACTTATTTTGGGTTAATATTTTGTAATAAGGCCATTGGTTTATTTTTTCTAAGTTTTCATTTATAATCATTAAACTTATAAATATGGGGTTTTCGAAAACATTAGCAATCATTTTCTAAAATATCATGTTTACATTGCGATGCAAGCTCAACTTTCATAACAAAGCAGTTTTCAAAATAATAACAACTTTTAAATGGTCATTTAGCAAATTGCGTTTTCTCAAACAAACAAAGAACTCGAAGTTTAAAAATTCGATAAAACTTTTCTAAACAATTGCTTAGCTTTTCAACTTCCTTCAATGTGACACGCCAGATTCGGACCTAACGTCTAGGCTGGGCTTGGGGTGTTACAAATCAGTTCTTCAAGGTAGCGCATTCAGTCAGTTTGACCAAACCAAATTAAGGCCATTCAGCTCATTTCAACTCGTTATTAATTGACAACAATTTTAGGTAAATAAAGACACTCTAGAAGCTTCCCATTGATGTTCTCCATGCTTAAGAAACCTTCAAGGGACGTTCTAGGAAGGTGCCAAGAAGTTTTAGCTCATTAAATTGATGCATGCTGTCTATTAGTCTACCCAAAGTGCCTATTCGGCTAGCCTAGTTTTCTAACTATAAATACTTTACTATTTCTATGTAATTAATACTTTTTTCTTATTGATTGTATTATATAATATTTGTGAGGTTTTCATCTCTCAAACATTGTCCGAGACTCAGCTTGACTTATCTCCTAGTCAGTGGCGTCAGCCTGATTCTTCTTTCGAACTTATCACTCTCGTAGTGTGGCGTTCAGCTATCCTTATGCCTTTGGTTCATACCTTGCTAAGTAACGGGTCAAGGTTCCCTTTATTCCTTCACTGAACCATCTTGAGTCATATAAGCCCGGGTCAGCACTCTTCTTAGTGTTGGTTTGTTCTTGACACTTAAGTTCATTTTTCCATTCCACCCAAGTTATTATTTAACCATTTCCATTCTTTGTTAGTCGAACCTAAACAACAATTACTTAACCATTTTTGAGCCTATTCTTAATACCTATTCCCATACTTAGCTAAATACGCACATCTCTTGTAATTAGAACGATACTTCCTCGTTTGACGATCGGCCATCTAAACAACTCAACTCAACATACCGAGGCGAGATTGTATCATTTGGTATCAGAGTTTGCAAAAATGAAAAGTACAGACGTTTAGAGCAATCCTGGAGTAGGTTCGTGAAAAAAATTCAAAAAAAAATTCAAAAACAAAATATTAAAGCATTCGCTTGTAAACATCTTTGTGTAATTGAAAAAAAGAAGATAGAAATTTGAAATTATAAAAATAAAAAAAAGTGTTGAAAAGATTGGATTTCTCTTCTTGTAATCCAGGTGAAGTAAGATCCTTCCTACTATCATCAACTACCCTACATGCCACACTCACAACCAACTTTGTTTTCTTTCAACCTACCCTACACCTAAAAAAAATCAAAACCATTGCAACCCGTTTGAAACAAACCCATAGACTATTATTAAGTCTAAAAGAGTCTCCTACGAAGTCACGAGAGAAGAAAAGAGTGGAAAAAGGCACAAGTGTGTGAGCACATTAGAGAGAAGGAAAAGCCTTTTAACGAGTGCAAACACAAGCGAAAGTGTCATCTATTCTTTCTTTTCGAGTGAACGTGAGGTTTGCGGTGAGGATTTTCTTTTTTTAAATTTTTCTCATGTCAAGGAGTCCAGATCGAAACGTGGCAGAAAGACCCAAGAGACAACCAGTTCGCAATGTATCGGATCTCAATCTTTAAGCCCTCTTGAGAGAAGTGGAGCGATTATTCGATTGGATGCTTGACCCTATCCAAGAAATGCTTGACCAAGTGGAAGGAAGAGCCCAACAAGAGAGGATGCTCCTAAGTCCACCAAGGAACCGAAGTAGGCAACGAGTCCAAGAAGATGAGTTGTCTGATCCTAGCGATGTTGAGAGCAACCAAGGGTCCAATATAAGTGATCGGTGGAGGGGTCAATGAAACCGTGGCCAAAGAGAATGAGGGCGAGTGGACAATGACTTGAAAAGCATCAAACTCTCCACCCCACCATTTGAAGGTAAATCTGATCCGGAAGCGTACTTAGAGTGGGAGAAAAAGATTGAATTGGTTTTTGAATGCCATAATTATTCAAATGCCAAAAAGGTCAAGTTGGTAGCGATTGAATTTTTTGATTGTGCAATGATTTGATGGGACCAACTCACCATAAGTCGACGAAGGAACGGAGAGCGGCCAATATCTACTTGGTTCGAGATGAAGGCGGTGATGCGAAGGCAATTTATTCCATTCTACTACCATCGGAAACTCTACCAAAAACTCTAAAACCTTACCCAAGGTACGAGGAGTGTTGAAGACTATTTCAAGGAGATGGAAATTGCAATGATTCGCGCAGATGTTCAAGAGGGTCAAGAGGCTACGATGGCGCGTTTCTTAGCTGATCTCAACCGAGACATTACCAACATCATGGAGCTTCAACACTAGGTTGAAGTCATGGACATGGTTCACATGGTCATCAAGGTGGAGAAACAACTTAAATGAAAAGGCACTGTCCGAGGCTATTCCACCACGAATACTTCTAAATGGATCCAAGGTGTTAGGAAAAACACTCCATCAAATCGAGCCAAAGAGCTAACGGTGCCAGCAAAGTTGAATAAACCCATGGCCAAATCAAGAAAAGGTAAGGCTATCGAGAATCTTCCCAACCACTCGAGGGACATCAAGTGCTTCAAATGCCTAAGGAGGGGGCATATGGCAAGTCAATGCCCAAACCAAAGCATTATGGTGGTGCACGCGAATGGTGAGATCGAGTTAGAGGAAGAGATTGAAAATGAGCCAGAATCCACATCTGATGAAGAGGACTTGGAGCATGCTATTGACGGTGAATTACTCATCGTCAAAAGAAGTTTAAATCTCCAAATTGTAGAGAACGAGCAGTAACGAGAAAATATATTACATACGCGGTGCCAAGTCCAAAGAAAATTCAGTAATGTCATCATCGATGGTGGAAGTTGCACAAACGTGGCGAGCACTATCATGGTGGAGAAACTTGTTTTGCCGACCACCAAGCATCCGAGCCCGTATAAACTTCAATGGCTCAACAATGGTGGCAAGTTAAAGGTAACGAAGCAAGTTCTTGTCTCTTTCGCTATTAGGAAATATTCCAACGAAGTACTTTGTGACGTTGTACCTATGCACGCGGGCCATTTGCTACTTGGATGCCAGTGGCAATTTGACCAAAGAGTCATCCACGATGGGTATACCAATAGGTATACATTCAAACATTTTGGAAAGGACATGACGTTAGCACCGTTGACACCAAAGCAAGTCTATGAGGATCAAACGAAATTGAAAAATTCTGTAGATAAAATGAGAGAAAAAGAAAAGAATGAAAATGCAAAAGAAAAGAAAAATGAGAAAAAAAGAGGGAAAACTACAAAAGAGAGTGAAAGGAAAGCAAGAAAAGAAAAAGATGAAAAATAAGAAGAATGTGAGAAAATAAGTGAGTTGGCCAAGCGAGTGATGTACGAAAGGCTTTGACGTTGACACAATCCCTCCTTGTGCTCATGTACAAGGAAAATTTGTTTTCTACTAACAATTTTCCCGAAAACCTACCCTCTTGTATTGTGTCTCATTTGCAGGATTTTAAAGATGTGTTCCTGGAAGAAACTCTGAGTGGGCTACCACCTCTTCGCAGAATCGAGCATCAAATTGATTTCGTGCCTGGAGTTGTTATTCTAAAATGACCAGCCTATAGGATAAATCCTGAAGAAACTAAAGAACTACAACGGCAAGTAAACGAGTTAATGGTGAAGGGCTACATTCACGAAAGCCTTAGTGCTTGTGCCGTGCCCGACTTGTTAGTCCTGAAAAAAGACAGAACGTGGTGAATGTGTGTGGACTGTCGAGCCATGAACAAGATTATCGTTAAGTACCAAAATCTGATACCTCGCTTAGAGACTTGCTAGACAAACTAGGTTGTACCACCCCTAACCCATATTCGTCACCTGATTAGAGTTAAAGGAGTTACCGGACAGATCAGAAACTTTTACAAGCATTTCATATTACAGTTCATCAATCACAATCAAAGTGTCCCTTTTATAGGTTAGCAAGACCTTAATCATGCTTTAAAATAGGGTGGGGACTAAACCGAACGCATATAAGATTTCTTAGAAATTTAAAAACTTTTCTAAGTTACAGAGGTCACACGCCCGTGTGGGCAAACCGCGTGCCTCCCACGACTACTAGAAACACCCATTTGTCTAGACCGTCCAAAGCAGAGTTTGTATACTGACTTATCCAAGAAGCCACTAGGCACGCCCGTGTGCAATGGTCGTGTAACATTCGCTAACTACTAAATTAACCATTACGGTTACGAACGCGCTTTGTGTTCCACGACCATGTAGGCAAACCATACCACTTCCAAGGTCCAAATGCCACCCACACAAGGGTCAATCCCTACAAACAAATTACCAATTCATTTCATACACACTTGATATTCAAAAACATGTCAAACAATCAACATATCTTCATATTCAAACTCATTTCCAATCATACTACTTTGCCCAAATAAAGACACATATACATTCAAACATGATTCATCCACATTTACTTCTCATATAACCATTTATTTTTTCAAACATACATTTTCATAATACATTCATATGCTTACCATAAACTTGTCCATTTCATAGTCATGAGATCATGCCAAAACCAACATCATATACCATATTCACAAATGCATAATACCAACACATAGCTAGCCATATCACATGGCTAAGTTCATATCTCAAATTATACCAAATAACTAGCCTATACATGCCATATTTAGCTATATACAAATCTTCAAAGTACCAAAATAAGTTTGAGTAGTGTGATGACGGTCCTCGATAGTTTCTGAGCCTTCAGTAGCTTTGACGATCTATAAAATATAGCAAACACACACACAGAGTATGCTTTCAAAAGCTTAGTAAGCCATATACAAATAAACTTAGCATAAAAAGCACTTAACCATAGTAATACAATAACATTAATGATTCTCAAAGCAACTTCATCACATATATTCCTTGGCTCATTTTCTTAGCCATTTCTTTTCACATATCATTCTATCATTTCATTTCTCATACCCATCTTAGTATGTTCATGTAGATACTTACCTTTCATACACACTTAGTGTACATAACAAGCGTACCTGAAACAGAAATACCAATCACATAATCGTTCGTATCTTGAATTTTCCCGTTGTATTATTTGGAATCTAATATGATACTCAGGGTGCTCGAAATAGTCGTACAATGCCAACGTCCCAGACGTGGTCTTAAATGTAATCTGATATCGATGCCACTGTCCCAGACAGGGTCTTACTCGAATAATACGATGCCAATGTCCCAGACATAGTCTTATACGTAAATCTCAAATCGATGCTAACGTCCTAGACGTGGTCTTACACGTAAATCTCATATCAATGCCAACGTCCCAGATGTGGTCTTACATGATATCACGTAACAGACACCTATGTCATGACATAGACTACCCTATCTATTCCTAGGTTTAAACAAGACTTTTTCGGACATTGTCACTATGTCGATTTTATCTCGAAATTCATGCATACATCATCTCATATACATTCATCATTATTCATATTCATAAGAACATACATAATTCAATACAAATACATTTATTTGTATATTGACTTACCTCGGATTCGGATATTCGTTCAAACTCGGTTATTCTACTACCTTCGCTTTCCCGCGATCTAAGTCCTTTTTCTTTTGTTCTTGATCTATACATATTCAAATTTAATCCATTCATTCATCAATTTATTCAATTCAATCCAAAAACATACATATAGGGTAATTTGCAAATTTGTCCTCACATTTACACATTTGGACAATTTAGTCCCTAATTCACAAAACATCAAATATTCAAAACCACTATATACCCATGCTTAGCCGAATACACATGTATCTCATACAAGTCCAAACATTTTGTCAAATTCATAATTTAATCCCTCAAATAATCATTTTTCTCAATTGAGTCCAATATACTCAAATTCAACAAAACTCCAAAGACAAAATATGATAATACATATCTTTCATATTTCACTATAAGGCATTTCAAATCACATGAGTTCATAAAAGGATCATCTCATAAACATCATCAGTACTCAAAATTAAGACATGGGTTTTGAAGTAGGCGAAGCAACGATTGCAAAAACATAGAAGTTATCAAAAACTGATTAAAAACATACCTTGAATCAAAGCTTGTAATGGACGAATATCAAAAGAACTAAACCCTTATTTTTTTTTCAAATTTTTGGTGGATGAACACTAAATTAAAGACTTATTTTGAGCTTTGTTTTATTATAATCACATTATTATACCATTTACTAAAATATCCCTTCAATTAATAAATAAAACAAATATACATTAAGGGCATTAATGTTTTTATACTTCCACTATCTAAATATTGGCATAATTATCTCATAAGGCCTCCTTATTTAAGAGAGATTCTCAAATAGGTATCTTTTCATAAAGTATGCAAAATTTTGCATTCAGTGCAATTTAATCCTTTTATCAAATTAAGAACACAAACAGACAAATTAACTTACAGAATTTTAACACTTGCTAAATCACATATCAAGGGCACAGAAAATAATATTAAAATATTTTACTGACTCAAATTTGTGGTCCTGAAACCACTATTCTGACTAGGGTCTAAACTGGACTGTTACATAAGTGGTGCCAAGTTATTCTCGAAGATCGATTTGAAGAGTGGTTACCATCAGATTCGCATGCGAGAAGGCGACGAATGGAAGACGGCCTTCAAAACTAAGCACGGTTTGTATGACTGGTTGGTCATGCCATTTGGCTTAACCAATGCTCCTAGTACGTTTATGAGGTTAATGAACTATGTCCTAAGACCTTTCATTGGTAAGTTTTGTGTTGTTTATTTCGATGATATTCTTATCTATAGGAAAACATTGGAAGAGCATGTGACGCATCTCAAGTCTTTTTCTGAAGTCCTACGTACGGAAACTCTTTATGCCAATCTTAAGAAATGCACCTTCTGTTCTGATAAAGTTATTTTTCTAAATTTTGTAGTTAGCTCGCAAGGATTGAAAGTGGATCGAGAGAAAATAAAAGCTATCTAAGAATGGATGAGACCCAAAACTATTAGCCAAGTCCGGAGTTTCCATGGCTTAAGTAGCTTTTATCGATGGTTTGTGCCTAATTTTAGCACCATAGCCGCATCTTTGACGAGTGTGATCAAGAAGAATTTTGTCTTCCATTGGGACGATGAACAAGAGAAATCTTTCATTGAACTTAAAAACTGTCTTACTAATGCACCCTTACTTGCATTGCCTGATTTCACTAAAACTTTTGAACTTGATTGTGATGCATTAGGTGTTAGGATAGGTGCTGTTTTTAACTCAAGACGGACGACTTATTGCTTACTTTGATGAGAAACTTAATGGAGCCCAACTCAATTATCCGGTCTACGACAAGGAGATGTACGCGTTAATTTGAGCTCTTGAGACGTGACAACACTACCTATGGCTAAAGGAGTTGGTGATTCATTCAGATCACAAAGCGTTGAAACACATCAAGGGCCAACATAAGTTGAATAAGCATCGTGCAAAATAGGTCGAGTACCTCGAATCCTTCCCATACGTCATTAAGTATAAAAAGGTAAAAATAATATTATGGCTGATGCACTCTCAAGGAGGTATACTTTATTATCGACTCTTGATTCTAAATTACTTGGTTTCTCTTTATTAAAAGATTTGTATGCTAATGATGATGATTTTGGTGAGATATTTGTTGCTTGTGAGAATGCTTCGGTTGAGAAGTTTTATAGGTACGAAGGCTTCTTTTTCAAGGAAGAAAAATTGTGCATCCCGTAAAGTTCCATTCGGGACTTCCTCGTGCACGAGGCACACAGCGGGGGCGTCATGGGACATTTTGATATAGGTAAGACCTTATGAATGTTCCAAGAACACTTTTATTGGCCTAGGATGAGAAGGGATATGGAACGAGTTTGTGAGCGTTGCGTGACGTGTGAGAAGGCTAAGTCCAAGATTCAACCACACGGCCTATACACTCTACTGCCCATACCCAAAACTCCTTGGATGGATATATCCATAGACTTTGTCCCCAGATTTTCGCAAACAAAAACGGGAAAGGACACTATCTTTGTTGTAGTTGATAGGTTCTCTAAGATGTCATATTTTATAGCATGTACAATGACTGATGATGCCGTTCATATAGCTAATGTTTTCTTTAGGGAAATCATTCAACTACATGGGATTCTGAGAGCAATCGTGTCCAATCGTGATGCAAAGTTTTTGAGTCACTTTTAGAGATCATTGTGGGGGAAACTCGGAACCAAGCTGTTGTTATCAGCCACTTGTCACCCCCAAATGGATGGACAAACGGTGGTGGTTAATCATGTTTTGTCTATATTGCTTCGAGCCATCATCTACAAAAACTAAAAGTCGTGGGAAGATTTTCTACCTCATATCGAGTTTGCATAATCGATCAGTCCATTTGGCTACTAAGTTTTCTCCTTTTGAAATTGTTTATGGTTTTAATCCGCTAACTCCTTTAGACTTAGTGTCATTACCTAATGACCAATTCATTTATATAGATACAAAGAAGAAGGCCGAGTATGTCAATGAGTTGTATCAAAAGGTTCGAGCCAATATCGAAGCAAAAACCAAAAGCTATGTTCAAAAAGCGAACAAAGGAAGAAAGCGAGTTGTTTTTGAACCCAGTGATTGGGTTTGGGTTCATATGCGCAAAGAACGTTGTCCAGCCCAACGTAGGTTTAAATTGTTGCCTAGAAGAGATGGACCTTTCCAAGTCCTAGAATGAAACAATGAAAACTTCTATCGACTTGACTTACCAGGTGAGTATAACATAAGTGCGAGTTTCAATGTTGCTGATTTATCTCCCTTCGATGCAAGGTCTGACTTGAGGACAAGTCACTTTGAAGAGGGGGATGATATGATCACGCCCTAAAGTGCATCTAGCTCGAGCAAGGATCCATTGGAGATGCCCCAAGGCCCTATCACAGGAGCTCGAGCCAAGTTATTTAAAGAGGACATTTTGGCCTTAGTCAATCAAGTATGGGGTGAAACGTTGGCTGGAAAAATTGAGAGAGCTTGGACCAGCTCAACAAGGATTCCTTACAACTTCTTGTAAGTCAACTTCAGCTCACATTCAGCCCCACGGGCTTTATTCAGCTCAACTTAGCTCAATTGACCTCATTTCTATTTTTTGTTAATGCTTGTGTTTTTCTTATTTGCTAGAATAAAATAAGTATGTTAGCTTAATTGGTTAAGTTCTCACATAATTAAATTGTATTTTTAATGTGTCAAAATCTGGACATCTTAATTATGTTTCAAATGTGTTTTAGTTTAATTCATTTTTTAAATATGTCCTAGTTAATACATGTTGTTAATTTGTCTTAGCTTATTACATAATTTTAATACATATTAGCTCCAGCCGAATTAATGTGCAGGTTTATTATGTGTTAAGCTTGCTGCTTATTTTAATGTGTGTGTTTTAATGTGTCTTAAACTAATTAAATTGTTGAATTTATTAGATGTAGCTACATACATGTACGGCCTGAATGGAAGGTGTGCTACTGATTGAAATGCCCAAGAAACTCTTCGTACACATCAAGGGACAATTCAGCTACTGGTTTCTCTTCCCCAAGCTGCCTCATTGTGTACTCCAACAGCCCCAAACGTGTTCACACTTACTGGAGTTTCCATTGACACTCATGACCATTTGGTCACTTGCTTTCACACACAAAGGCTTCTCAATTTCGTTGGTTCACACTCGATGGCTATTGAAGTGCCCTAAGCTACTATTTAAAGTCTAAGACTAATTAGTTCTTCAAGGTAGCTCATTCAATCACTTTGACCGAGCCTAATTAAGGCCATTGAGCTCATTTTAGCTCCTTATTAATTGACAACAATTTCAGCTGAATAAGACACTCTAGAAGTTGCCCATTGACGTTCTCCGTGCTCAAGGAACCTTCAAGGGACGTTCTAGGAAGGTGCCAAGAAGTTTCAGCACATTAAGTTACTGCATGCTGTCTATTAGGCTACCCAAAGTGCCTATTCGACTAGCCTAGTTTTCTAACTATAAATACTTTGCTAGTTCTATGTAATTAAGACTTTTTGCTTATTGAATGAATTTTATAATATTTGTGAGGTTTTCAACTCTCAAACTTCATTCGAGACTCAGCTTGACTTATCTACTAGTCAATGGCGTCTGCCTAATTCTTCTTTCAAACTTATCACTCTCATTATGTGGCGTTTACCTATCCTTATAACTTTTGTTCTTACCTTGCTAGGTAACGGGTCAAGGTTGTAACATCTGGGATTTAGGGGTCTCGCATTTTAATTTGTATCTGTGTGTTGGTATGCTTTGTATGATTATTTGAAGGTGTTTGGGGCTTCGGGAAATCTTGAGATTAAGTCTGAACCTTAGTGGAAATTTTTGGTTTTAAGTCTTTAGGGGAGAGCTAGTGGAGCCAGGCTTTAAAAGATTAAAGTTTGAGGTTGTGGTCACAAGTAAAGAGGTGGTGTGATGGCAAGGAGGCGTCACTTTAAGAGCTTGGAGGTTGCGTCAGAGGGGAGCTACAAGGGGGAAAGAGTTTGAACTGCGTGGATAGCATTTTGGAGTTTTATTTTTATCGGGAGAGGTGAGTAACGGATTCGGCAAGGGTACTTGGAAGGGGGAGGTTGGATTAGGTCAAACGTTTTTGAATGATGGGTGGAGAGGGTTTTTAGGAGTTTGAACCATTCAAACTTGTTTGGATGTGTAAAGAAGAGGGAATTAAGGAGGGAAAGAAGGGATAAAGAGGGGGTGGAGTGTTGGCCGAATGTGGGGTTCTAGGAGAAGAATCATGGTCATGAAGGGGGTGTTTTGGTTTAGGCGATTTGGGTGCCGAATTTAGATGTTTTAGTAACTGGGGTGTGTTTATCTTTTGAGTTTTTCTCTTCTTTTCTGCTCACTCTGTAAGGCCGAACCTCATCTCTTCCTTATTCTCTTTTCATTTTGATAGCCTTAAGCATCCACTTCCCTTTCAAAGCTGAACAATCCTTCTCTTCTGGAAGTCGAATAAACCTTCTATTCATTGAAACCTTAGTTGAATCTTTCAAACATCTTTACTTCTTTCTTTCTCATCTCCACTCTTTCTTTTTCTTTTCTCTAGTCGCTTATTACTCAAGTCTCATCTCATGGCCGAATCTTTCAAAGCTGAATCTCTCTTGTGTGGTGACTCTTTTCATTTGGTAATCTCTGCAGGAAGTACTGCCATTCATCTTCTACCAACTCTCTCAATCGGTTCTCAGTGGTAGTGGTAAGGGTCCTCTTTTATCTGAATCCTTCTCTTTTCTCTTTGGTTTGCCGAAACCAAAAGCTTAACTCTGTTTCTTATGTGTGGCCGTATCTAGGGAGGGCTTGATTTCGGGTCTTCTTCTTTAAGCCAATGTTAAGGGTGTTAGAGATCTCTCGGGGTTCGATCGAGGTAAATGGGTTGCAATATTCGTTCGGCCAAAGGCCACGTCTTTTGACCACAAGACATTGGGCCGAATCTAACCTGGATTTATGTAAGGATTTCGACGATCTCTTAGTTCAAGTGTAGACTCTCCATGTTCTGCTAATTTTAGTAAGGGGTATTGGATTAAAGTGTTTATTTAGCTTTATTTATATCTTATTCAAACGTTTTAACCGGGTCTTCTAACCAAGATTCATATTTTATGGAATCGAGTGCCAGTCAATTAAAGAAAGGGGTTGGACACGTAGTCCCTACCCCTAAGTTCAAGAAATGAGCAGTTTTAGCAGTTCGAGATTAGCCACTGGGCGGTGGCCCAGCGTCTGAAAAGGATAAGCAGATCGCTGTAGTCTCTTCGAGTGAGGACGTTAGAGAGATCAATAGTCTGGTTCTTTAAGTTTACAGGTGTGTAATTATTACAGTATTCCCTTAGTTTATAAACATATGTGTTATGCTTGGAAGCGGGAAATTGTGGCAGTGGTGAATGCATTACCTATGTTGTGTAATAGGTAAACAAGGTTAGTGTGTTACCTACTTTGATAATCGTGGTCAAACTGTTGTGAATGCATGTGTGTATGCTATGCAGGTACATATGTATATATATTTATGATTTATCATGTTGCTCAAATGCCATATTATGCTACATGTGCATGGGTTTTTGGGATAAATGATGATAAGGGGAAGTGTATTTATGTGGGTGACTTTGTCACCATTAATGAAGGCCTCGAGCCTCATTGTGGATATGGTGATTTAATCACGTATGGATTCAGTGGCTAGACCACTTATGTGTACTTTGAGCAGTGTGTCTATCAGCATGACTACCAAAGAGGTGTGTAGCGGATAGAGGGTCGATTGTAGAAATCCCCAGGTGTGTATGAGGATGGATGTACGGAGAGGTGTGTAGAGGATGGACATTAGGTTGGGTGGGGCTATCATTTGCATATTTGTGCTTGGCATGCTGACTTGGGGCCCAATCCCACTTGTGGAATGAGGTGGTATAATTACACACTGAGTCTGGTGACTCACCCTACTTTCTTAACACATCACAGGTAGTTCGTCACTCATTGGACTGGGTTGGAGTGGACTCGAGGTGGCCATGCAAAGGGTTAACTGAGTAAACTTTATTTTAAACTTTTATTAGCTATTTTCTTTTGAGGACATTTTTACTATGTAATAAGGCCACTATAAATTTGGACAAATTTTTGGATTTTAAAGTTGCTCTAATTATTAAAGTTTTTTCTATTATAAAAGGTATGACCTTATCATATTTAACTATGGAAAGCATAAAAAAGGGAAATTTTCAAACCATGAGTACATAAGAACAATCAATTTTCACAAGATACCAACTAGGATACCAAATAGACTTTAACCCAAATTCGGAAAGCTACTTTCAGCTACAAACCACTATTTTCAAAGCCACCCCTCAAGTTAACAGTTTTCAAAGTTTATGGTACCTTCTTAAAATTCGTTTTACACTTATTTTCCAGTAACATTCCATATCTGATCGTGGTGTTTCTGTCGGGTTTGGGGTGTTACATTTTGGTATCAAAGCCAGGTTTAAAAGCTTGGCTTTGGGTTTTGGGTTCAAAACGTCTTCTGTAAGTGGTTTTAAACATAGTAGGATGAAATGCATGGTTTTTCTTTTAGATGGCTCCTGCGTCTCCAGCCCAAGTCTGTCAGGTAAGTATTCTAACTTTTGTTCTGATATGATGTGGGGTTTGATGGGCTTTATGGGCGTGAACTAGTAGGATAGTGACAATAGGCCTCAGGGCTCGACTAAACAATTCTGCAAACTTCATAAGATTTAAGTTCCCTAATTAAACATGTCTGTGAACAAGTTGCTAAGTTAGGGTGTGGTAACATGCATATGCATGTCTAGGAAAGGATCCAGGAAGAGCTTGGTATTTAAGCGGTCCTATTGACTTACCTCCTCTTTTCTGGAATCCTACCTGGTGCGTATGTCTGTTCGCTTTAGCCGCGAGGACTTGTTGATGGGCCAAAGTTATGACTAAAACCCGAAAGGGACCAGTACCCTAATTTTTGTAAAACTACTTATATGTCCTTGATTTTGTAAAATGACCAGAATACCCTCGATTTATGAAATTATCAAAATACCCTCAATTTGTGAAATTACCAAAATAACCTCTGATTACAAAATTACCAAAATACCCCTATTTTGAAAAAAATCACCAAGAAACCTTATTTTTGAAAAAATAACAAAAATACCCTTGGGTAGTGAAATGAAAAAAATACCCCTAGGTGATGAATGTGAGTTCATGGATGTTTACGTGTGTTTGATGTATGTATGTGATGCTCTGCTTGATGCGGATTGAATGTGAACTCTGGAATTAGGAAATACGGACTTGAAAATTGAATTTTGTAAATAGAATTCGAATTTGAAAGAACTACTGTTAAAACTCTCTTCCATAAAACTATCCGTTATTAAATAGTGGAGAGAAATGCTAATGCATAAAATTTCTAAATCAGATTAAATCGTGAACGCTAGTCATGAGCACTCGAGGACGTGGGCGTAATGTGCGTGGTCGTGGTAGGGGTAGGGTGACTGTGTCAGAACCAGTAGGGTCTGGTTATGGGTCAGAGAATGAGGTACCGCTACTAGCCCTCTGCTAGAGCAGAGCTTCAAGGTCAAACGGATGGAGACGAAGTAGTATCTAAGGCAATAATGCGGGTTCTAGAGCGTGTGGCCTGGGTAGGCACGGGGACAGCAGCTCGAAAGTCCATCCCTGAGCGACTCCGAGCTAATGGAGCTGAAATGTTTTGAGGTATCTCGGGAGTAGCTCCAAATGTGGCTGACTACTGGCTGGAGGCGGTTGAGAGAATTATGGATAACTTGGACTGTACGACTGAGGAGAAGCTAAAAGGCGCAATTTCTTTACTTCAGGATGAGGCCTACTAGTGGTAGCTTACCATAAGAGAAGGTACTCCGGCAGACCGAGTGGATTGGGATTTCTTTAAGATAAAGTTTCAAGGGAAATATGTCAGAGCCAGTTATGTGGATGCGCACAGGAAGGCATTCTTGAATTTAGTTCAAGGAGGTAAGTCAATAGCCGAGTATGAGGTAGAATTTTTGAGGTTAAGCTAGTACTCCCGAGGGATTGTTACAACTGACTACGAGCGCTATGTGAGATTTGAATATGGGCTGCAAGACGAGTTGCGGGTGTTGATAGCTCCCCAACGAGAGAAAGATTTTACTGTGTTGGTGGAAAAAGCCAAGATATCTGAGGAGGTTAAGTGAACTGAGAAGCAGAATAGGGATAAGGACAAACGCAGGAATAAGAGGAGTTATAGACCGGCAGGGTCATCGGGAAGTTTTCAGAAAAGGCCTAGGGTAGATGGACCTATTCGCGTTACTACGCCGACTGGTGTTGGGAAATTTCGATAGTGTGCTCATTGTGGAAGATCACATATGGGGGAGTTTTGGGGAAGAAATAAGGAGCGCTTTAAGTGTGGGTCAAAGGATCATCTGATTAATAATTGTCCGCAAGATATGGCTAGGGCTTGGATGGTAGGTCAGGGGTATGTGCAGACAGGAAGGGGTGGTGAATAGATGTCGAGAGGTCATGGTCCGAACCGGGGAGGGAATGGCTTTGGTCGAGGTCGTGGAACACCAGGCAGAGGTACAGGAGGTACCGAGGCCAGATAGCCCGAGTTAGTTTATGCGGCCATACGTCGCAAAGAGAGGGACACACCAGACGTTATAATGAGAACGTTTCTCATTTTTAGGTTACCCTTTATTGTACTAATTGATTTCGGGTCGACTCACTCTTATATTGCTAGTAAGGTGTCTGGAACCTTGAATATGAATCCTGAAACTGTCTCTAGGAAGATGACTGTACTTGGTCCTTTAGGGCAATCGGTAGTGGTGGATAAACTCTTTAGATGTGTGCCTTTGGAAGTGCAAGGGTCAGTTTCCCCAGCTGACTTGATGGAGCTACTATTTGGGGATTTTAACTTGATCTTAGGCATGGATTGGTTAGTAAGGTACCGTGCAAATTTGGATTGTGCTACTAAGCGCATGGTGCTAAAGACTCCTGAGGATGATGAAGTTCTGGTGATAGGTGAGAGGAGAAACTACTTGTCTAATGTAGTGTCTGCTCTCAAGGCAGAAAGAATGGTGAAGAAAGGGTGCATGGCCTTCTTAACTTTTATTAGTGCCTTGGATGCAAAGGAAGCAACTGTAGACGAGGTTAGAACAGTAAATGAGTTTGCGAAAGTTTTTCCTAAAGAGCTTCCAGGGTTGCCTCCGAATCGTGAGGTGGTGTTTGGAATCGAGCTTCTACCAGGCACGGCACCAGTGTCTATCACCCCTTACAAGATGGCACCGAATGAGCTAGTTGAACTAAAAGCTCAAATTCAAGAGTTGTTAGATCGCGATTTTATTCGACCCAGTGTATCTCCATGGGGAGAACCGATGTTATTCGTCAAGAAGAAAGATAGATCTATGCGTATGTGCATAGATTACCGCCAGTTGAATAAGCTAACGATAAAAAACAAGTACCCGTTGCTGAGGATAGACGACCTGTTTGATCAGCTCAAGGGGGCTTCAGTCTTTTCGAAGATAGACTTGAGGTCTAGATATAACCAACTTAAGGTAAAGGAAGTAGATATTCATAAGACGGCTTTTCGGACTCATTACAGGCACTATGAATTTCTGGTAATGCAGTTCGGGTTGACAAATGCACCAGCCACATTCATGGATATAATAAATCAGGTTTTTCAACCCTATTTGGACCAGTTCGTGGTAGTGTTCATAAACGACATTCTAGTATATTCCAAGTCATAAGAGGAGCATGATGCACAACTTCGGGTAGTTCTACAGATTTTAAGGGAGAAGAAATTGTATGCCAAATTTAGTAAGTGCGAATTTTGGCTAAGGGAAGTTACTTTTCTGGGCCATGTGGTATCTGTCGAAGGGATAAGAGTTGATCCTCAGAAGATCGAGGCGGTGCTGGATTGGAAACCACCTAAGTCTGTGGTAGAGATTCTAAGTTTCTTGGGGTTAGCGGGTTACTACAGAAGGTTTGTCGAGGGTTTTTCCTCAATTGTTGAGAAAGGAGGTACCTTTTGTGTGGACGGACAAGCAGCAAGAGAGTTTCGAGAAGTTAAAAAGGATTTTGACAGAGACTCCGGTATTAATTCAGCCTGAGGCTGGGAAGGATTTCGTAGTGTATTGTGATGCTTCTCATACGGGGTTAGGTTGTGTGCTGATGTAGGAGGTGAAGGTGGTTGCCTATGCATCTCGGCAGTTAAGACCGCATTAGATTAACTATCCCATGCATGATCTGGAGTTGGCTGCAGTGGTTTTCACTTTAAAAGTGTGGAGACATTATTTGTATAGAGAGAAGTCTGCGATCTACACTAACCACAAGAGTTTGAAGTATCTGCTGACTCAGAAGGAGTTGAACTTGAGGCAGTGAAGGTGGGTGGAGCTATTGAAGGATTATGACTGCTCGATTGAATATCACCCGGTTAAGGTGAATGTGGTAGTAGATGCGTTAAGCTGAAAGGTGGTGTCAAATTTGAGAGCGATGTTCGCTCATCTTAGTTTATATGACGATGGGAGTTTGTTAGTTGAGCTACAAGTGAAGCCGACCTTGATAAGTCAAGTAAAAGAGAAACAATCATCGGATGATGTTCTGAGTGTTCGACTTCTGTAAGTTCAGGATGGGGGAATAGAGGATTACAGTTTGAATAACGATGGAGTTCTGTGTTTCCGTGAGAAGGTTTGCATGCCGAAGGATGTGGAGTTGAGGCAGATGATTCTTCAGGAAGCACATAGTAGCCCTTATGCTATGCATCCTGGAGGTAGTAAGATGTACCGAGATTTGTGGGAATAGTTTTGGTGGCCTGGTTTAAAGCGGGAAGTAACCAAATTTGTGGGTAGGTGTTTGACATGTCAGTAGGTGAAGGCAGAGCACCAGTTGCCTTCGGGGTTATTATAGCCGGTGAAGATTCCACAGTGGAAGTGGGAGAGAATCAAGATGGACTTTGTTAGTGAGCTACCCCTTGCGCCTACTAAGAAAGACTCAGTATGGGTGATTGTGGATCGGTTGACAAAATCCACTCATTTCATACATGTTCGTGTCGATTATGCTCTTCAAAGGTTGGCTAAGTTGTATGTGGCAGAAATTGTGAGACTGCATGGGGTACCAATGTCAATTATATTGGATAGAGACCCTAGATTTACGTCGCGATTTTGGAGAGCGTTGCATCAGGCCTTGGGTACAAGGTTGGATTTTAGCATGGCATTCCATCCGCAGACAGATGGCCAGTCTGAAAGGGTAGTTCAGGTGTTGGAAGATATGCTGAGGGGATGTGCCATTAATTTCAGAGGCAGTTGGGAAGAATTCTTACCTTTGGCAGAGTTTGCGTACAACAACAGTTACCAAGCTAGTATTCAGATGGCGCCGTATGAAGCACTGTATGGGCAAAAGTGTCGCACTCCTACCTGTTGGACAGGGTTAGGTGAACGCCATATTTTAGATCCTAAAATGGTTGCAGAGACAGAGGAAAAGGTTAATGTAATTCGAACTCGATTGAAGGAGGCATCAGACAGGCAAAAATCAAATGCAGATCTTAAGAGGAAAGAGATAGAGTTTGCAGTGGGTGATCGAGTTTTCTTAAAAGTTTTACCGTGGAAGAAGGTGATGAGATTTGGACGGAAGGGTAAGCTGAGTCCCAGGTTTATAGGACCTTATCGGGTTTTGAGGCGAGTGGGGCCAGTAGTGTACCAGTTGGAGTTGTCTACAGAACTGAAGTAGATGCATGATGTGTTTCACGTCCCGATGCTAAGATGTTACCGTTAGGATCCGTCTCATGTGGTGCCAGTAGAGGAAGTTGAGTTAAGGCCAGATTTGTCCTATGAGGAGGAACCAATTCAGATTTTGAAGCGAGACGTCAAGGTGTTACGGAAGAAATCAGTCCCTTTGGTTAAAGTTTTATGGCGGAACAATGGTTGGATGAAGCATCGTGGGAGTCATCACGACGACTATACCCTCATCTCTTTTGACCATATAATTTCGAGGCCGAAATTTCTTTAACGGGGTAGAACTGTAACATCTGGGATGTAGGGGTCTCACATTTTACTTTGTATCTGTGTGTTGGTATGCTTTGTATGATTGTTTGAAAGTGTTTGGGGCTTCGGGAAATCTTGAGATTAAGTTCGAACCTTAGTGGAAATTTTTGCTTTTAAGTCTTTAGGGGAGAGCTAATGGAGCCAGGCTTTAAAGGATTAAAGTTTGAGGTTGTGGTCACAAGTAAAAAAGTGGTGTGTTGGCAAAGAGGAGGCACCACTTTGGGAGCATGGAGGTTGCGTCAGGGGGGAGCTACAAGGGGGAAAGAGTTCGAGCTGCGTGGATAGCATTTTGGAGTTTTATTTTTGCCGGGGGAGGTGAGTGATGGATTCGGCAAGGGCAATTGGAAGGGGGAGGTTGGATTGGGTCAAGCGTTTTTGAATGATTGGTAGAGAGGGTTTTTAGGAGTTTGAACCATTCAAACTTGTTTGAATGTGTGAAGGAGAGGGAATTAAGGAGAGAAAGAAGGGATAAGTAGGGGGTGGAGTGTTGGTCGAATGTGGGGTTCTAGGAGAGGAATCTTGGTCATGAAGTGGGTGTTTCAGTTTAGGGGGGTTTGGGTGCCGAATTTAGATGTTTTAGTAACTGGGGTGTGTTCATCTTTTGAGTTTTTCTCTTCTTTTCTACTCACTCTTTAAGGCCAAACCTCATCTCTTCTTTCTTCTCTTTTCACTTTGATAGCCTTAAGCATTCGCTTCCCTTTTAAAAGCTGAACAACCTTTCTCTTCTAGAAGCCGAATGAACCTTCTATTCATTAGAACCTTAGCCGAATCTTCCAAACATCTTTACTTCTTTCTTTCTCATCTCCACTCTTTCTTTTTCTTTTCTCTAGTCGCTTATTGCTCAAGTCTCATCTATTGGCCGAATCTTTCAAAGCCAAAACTCTCTTGTGTGGTGACTCTTTTCGGTTGGTAATCTCTAGAGGAAGTGTCATCATTCATCCTGTACCAACTCTCTCAATCGATTCTCAGTGGTAGTGGTAAGGGTCCTCTTTTATCTGAATCCTTCTCTTTTCTCTTTGGTTTGCCGAAACCAAAAGCCTAACTTTGTTTCTTCTGAGTGGCTGGATCTAGGGAGGGCTTGATTTTGGGTCTTCTGCTTTAAGCCAGCGTTAAGGGTGTTAGAGATCCCTCGAGGTTCGATTGAGGTAAGTGGGTTGCAATATTCGTTTGGCCAGAGGCCATGTCTTTTGACCACAAGACATTGGGCCGAATCTAACCTGGATTTATGTAGGGATTTTGACAATCTCTTAGTTCAAGTGTTGACTCTCCAGGTTCTGCTAATTTTGGTAAGGGGTATTAGATTAAAGTGTTTATTTAGCTTCATTTATATCTTATTCAAACGTTTTAACCAATTATTCTAACCAAGATTCGTATTTTATGGAATTGAGTGCCAGTCAATTAAAGAAAGGGGTTGGACACGTAGTCCCTACCCCTAATTTCAAGAATCGAGCAGTTTCAGTGGTTCAGGATTGGCCACTGGGCTGTGGGCCAGCGTCTAAAAAGGACAAGCAGATCGCTGTAGTCTCTTCGAGTGTGGACGTTAGGGAGATCAGTAGTCTAGTTCTTCAAGTTTACAGGTGTGTAATTATCACACTATTCTCTTAGTTTATAAACATATGTGTTATGCTTGGAAGCAGGAAATAGTGGCAGTGGTGAATGCATTACCTGTGTTGTGTAATCGGTAAACAAGGTTAGTGTGTTACCTACTTTGATAATCATGGTCAAACTGTTGTGGATGCATGTGTGTATGCTATGCAGGTACATATGCATATATATTTATGATTTATCATGTTGCTCATCTGCCATATTATGCTGCGTATGCATGGGTTTTGGGGATAAATGATGATAAGGGGAAGTGTATTTATGTGGGTGAATTTGTCACGATTAATGAAGGCCTCGAGCCTCATTGTGGATATGGTGATTTAATCACGTCTGGATTCAGTGGCTAGACCACTTATGTGGACTTTGAGTAGTGTGTCTGCCAGCATGACTGCCAAAGAGGTGTATAGCGGATGGAGGGTCGATTGTAGAAATCCCCAAGTGTGTATGAGGATGGATGTACGGAGAGGTTTGTAGATGATAGACATTAGGTTGGGTGGGGCTATCATTTGCATATTTGTGCTTGGCATGTTGATTTGGGGCCCAAGCCCACTTGTGGAATGAGGTGGTATAATTGCACACTGAGTTTGATGACTCACCCTACTTTCTTAACACATCGCAGGTAGTTCGTGACTCATTAGACTGGGTTGGAGTGGACTCGAGGTGGCCTTGCAGAGGGTTAACTGTGTAAACTTTATTTTAAACTGTTAGTAGCTATTTTCTTTTAGGGGCATTTTTACTGTGTAATAAGGCCACTATAAATTTGGACAAATTTTTGGATTTTTAAGTTTCTCTTATTATTAAAGTTTTTTCTATTATAAAAGGTATGACCTTATCATATTTAACTATGGAAAGCATTAAAAAAGGGAAATTTTCAAACCATGAGTTCACAAGAACAATCGATTTTCACAAGATACCAATGAGGATATCAAATAGACTTTAACCTAAATTCCAAAAGCTACTTTCAACTACAAACCACTATTTTCAAAGCCGCCCCTCAAGCAAACAGTTTTCAAAGTTTATGGTACCTTCTTAAAATTCATTTTGCACCTATTTCACAGTAAGATTCCATATTCGATCGTGGTGTTTGGGCCGGGTTTCGGGTGTTAGAAAGGTTCCTTTCTTCTTTCACCGAACCACCTTAAGTCATATAAGCCTCGGTTAGCACTCTTCTTAGTGTTGGTTCGTTCTTGACACTTAAGTTTATTTTTCCATTCCACCCAAGTTATTATTTAACCATTTCCATTCTTTGTTAACCGAACCAAAACAAAAATTACTTAACCATTTTTGAGCCTATTCTTAATACCTATTCCCATACTTAGCCAAATACGCACATTGCTTACAATTGGAACGATACTTCCTCGTTTGGTGATCGAGCATCTAAACAACTCAACTCAACATACTGAAGCGAGATTGTATCACATGGGGTGCCAATTTTTATTATTTTAGATAGGGATCTGCGGTTCACTATAAGGTTATGGAAGAGTTTGCAAGAAGCATTGGGACTGAGGCTTAGTTACAGTATGACTTACCATCCCTAAATAGATGGCCAGTCTGAAAGGGTAATTCATGTTCTAAATGTTGCGAAGCAACATGATCAATTTTAGTGGTAGTTAGGCCAGTATTTTTCATTTGTAGAATTCGCTTACAATAACTGTTTTCAAGCGAGTATTCGTATGGCACCTTTTGAGTCATTGTATGGAAGGAAGTCTAAAAATCCTTTGTGTTGGATAGAATTAGGTGAGAAACGAGTTGTTGGACCATATTTTGTTTACGAAACTGAAGAAAAGGTAAAGTTGATTTGTGATCATTTAAAAGAAGCATTTGATAGGAAGAAGTGAAAAGGTATTGAGTTTCAAGTTGATGATAAGGTGTTCTTGAAAGTGTCATATTGGAAGAAAGTTTTGAAGTTTGGTAGGAAGGGTAAGTTAAGTCCAAGATATATTGGACCTTATGAAGTTTTGAGAGAGTTGGTTTGGTAGCTTATCATCTCAAGTTGCTACCTAAAATTGAGAGAATTCACGATGTTTTTCATGTGTTAATGCTGCGGAAGTATCGTTTAGATACTTGTATATTGTGCCAATTGAAGAAGTTTAAATTATGGATGATCTTACCTATGAGGAAGAACAAGTAGATATTTTAGCTCATTAGGAAAAGGTCGAGTAACAAAAGAGTTTTGTTGGTTATGGTTTTATGCCGCAACTGTAAGACTGAAAAGGGTACTTTAGAAGCTAAAATAGTAATGAGGCAGGAATATCCTTATTCGTTTGGTTCAAGTAATTTTGAGGACAGAATTATTTTTAGATGGGGAGAATTGTAACACTCCAAAATAAGACCTAGGATTTTTAGGGGGACTTTTGAAATTTTAGCTCTAGAGTGCTGAAAATTTTGTAGCATTATATTCGACTATAGCATCCTGTTAGATCAATTTTTGAAAAGGTGCTCTAGAAATCTTTAATTTTAGGAAAAGGATTGAATTGAAATAGAGTCAAAACTGTGAGTATTTAAGAGAGAATTAGCCCAGATTTTAAATTCCAACCTATTTCTTCCCCCACCAACATGATTTCACGATAGGTTTTTCCCCAACACAAGCTCTGTCGTCCCTTGCTATGCCCTTGTCGCTTCCACTCGTTTTTTCTTCCCAAATTATTGAACTTTGATTTCCTAAATTCCCAAGCCAATTACCTTCATAAATTCCCAAGAAACACACTCAAACTATCTATAGATTTCATCATCTTCTCCAAACATGGGTTTTCCGAAATTATGTCAAAACTCGTCTAATCTTCCCTCAAAGGTAATGTTTCGAATTCTTATGAGTTTTTCATGATATCTAGTCATTAAAATTGATGTATTAGCCATTGTTTTAATAAAACAAAAAATGGAGTCATTAATGGTGGATTCTGAGATTTTGGGTAAAAATGTGATTTCAAAGTGTTATTATATTAGTTTCAATGTAATTAAGAGGTTTTTAAACTTGCATTGAAGTTTTGTTAATGATTTTTCATATTTTAATGAATTTTGTGAACACTACCTTAAAGATGTCGAAAAATGTCGATACCATGAACTGGGCATTTTAGTGTAATTTAAAGGTTGGAAACTAAGTGTAGATCGGCATTCGTTTTAAGCAAAAAGATTAAGCGTAGATCGAGTATGAGCATTTCAAGTTTTTTAGGTTAATGGTGAGCTACTTGAGAACTCAACTTAGGCTTGTGTTTTGGTTGGTTTGAATGAATCCTTGGCCGTTATTTGACTGTTTTTATTGTATGATCGTTGTGTGTGAAGCCTTGGATTTATTAAAGCCTTCAACCAGTTAAAGAAAGAGCTAAATTGAGCTTTTGGCTTCTTGGTGAAAGCATTAGTGGTGAATGTTTAGAATTGTGACTAGTAGACACGAGTCATACGTATGTAGCCTAAACCCCTACTCTGAATTCCATGTGTAAGTTTTCTTGTATCTATATTGTGTGTGGTTTATGTGCTTGCACGATTATGAACTTGTGCATAGTGATGAGAAACTCAAATATACGGTATGTGGATATGATAATTGTCGTGAGAAGTGCAAATGTATACATGACTTATATATGCTATGTGAAATTGATATTGTGTTGCAAAAGATGCTAACATGCACTGATAGTGATCGGATGATCAGTAAGTAATATGTTTGTTAAATTGGATATTTTGGCCTTGTGATTCTTGAAACTGTGGATGTAGTTGGCATGCTATAGGATTGTGAGTTCTCCCTTATATGTTTAGTGATTTTGGGTGTTGAGGCCTTGGGACATGTTTTGATGGATAAGGAAATGTGAGCTAAGCTCCATTCAACCAGACATGTGAAGGGAAATAAGGAGAGTCTTAGTTATACACTTCACTTCTGGGACATGTTTGACTCTATGAGTCTATGTTTGGTGTGTTGGAGATTCGTGTATCCTATTAGTGATGATAGAGCTCACTATAAGTTTCATAACTCAAGTGCCAAATTATCTTGTATTATATATGTGTGTTGTGTGATGAGTGCCTTAATAAATATGTGGTTGTTATGCAAACTATCCTTATAAATGTTATGCAAATGAACTATTAGACGATGCATGTTGAAGTGTTACGCGTTACTAAACATAATAATCTAGAATCGTATATGTGTATGTGGTTATTGTGGATGCATGATAGAATGTTTGCGTTGTGGTTATTTCACTCATTCACCGAGCTTGTTTAAGCTCACCCACTCTTTTCAACAATTTCATATTAGTAACGGTTCAATGTGGGAGGTGTGGCTGTCTTAGGAAGTGATCCAAGGAAGACTCATTTATTCTCGTAGGTGTTCTTTTAGTTATTTTTGTATTGGGAAATAAGGCGATGTGGAAAACTTGTTTAGTACCATGATATGTTTGGATTGTTTACCAACTTTGTTTTATTTCAGTTTTGGAAGTTTGTGAGTTTATGTGTTTGCTTATGTTCATGAACTTTAATAATAGTTTGATGTATCTTGCTTGGTCACGTTATGATGATTTGAGCTGTTAATTTTTTTGGACGATTATTGTAACACCCCTCACTAGTATTTAGTGCCGGAGTAGGGTTACAGAACATTACCAGACTTACTATACAATTAAACACACATTTCACATACATTTTGATAAACTGTAGAAGTAACATATTTTAATCCCACATTTAGCATACTTTTGGATGATTTATTCCCTGAATTGTGTAAAAAGGTGCTCTTAATCCTTTCTTTTCATCTTTTATACTCAGGAAGGCAAGGGATGAAAAGAACGAGAAATGGGCCTAAAACATACCAAATTGGGCCAAAGATGAAATCGACACGGCCTGGGCCCAAGACCATACGCCTTGCCTCCCTAATTTAATCTAACACAACCTAGACCCCGAAACACACGGGCGTGTCCCTTCAGTAGACTCGACCACGGCCTGAACTTGATTAACACGGGTGTGTGCCATGACCATGTCCCTACCGCGGCCCAGAGGAGTTTTACTTGAATTTGGATATTTAGAGGCAAAGAAACACATTCCAAAGCCTATTCAAACAATAGTAGGAATTCCATTTAGATTAGGATACTTAGGTGCCAAGTAAAGCATTCCAAGAGCCTATATAAACACCTTAAGCATAACCTTCAATGGGGCGGTTAGCTAGGCCAAGGAGCCGAGCCAAAAAGGTCAGATTTGTGGGAACCACTCGAAGATAGCCAATTGATCCATCTCAAGAAGCCAGAATTCTACTCAAGACAGGGGATTTCTCTTTCAATTCCTTCAGGGAGTTCTAGGGATTTCTTATGTTTTGTTTTATCTTTTCTTCTGAGATATTTTCTTTTATCGTTATGAACTAAGCCCTTCAGATACTGAAGGTGGTGAAATCTAAGACGAATCTTGTTATTGTTTTCTGAACTATATGATAAATACTTGATTTGTTCTTAATTATGCGAGCTTAATTCTTGTGTTAATATTTTTGGGATATTGATTCAAGTTGAATGTGCTTAGGTGGTGAAGCAAAAGTCCCTGTCTAATAGTAGATCTAGCATAATTAAGCGGAGTTGATCGCGTGCCTAAAGATAGGGTGATGAGATTTTCTCAGATTAGGGTGAAACCTAATATGGGAGTCCATAGATCGAGTTAATACGATTCTAGGGGTTTCAATTAGAAAGAGATTTCAATTAATCAACCTAGGGCTAGACGTTATTCGCCTCGAGAGAGGGTTTAATATAAATTAGGGAATCCTACGGATCAAGTCAAGTGAATAAATTGTCCGGTTCAGTGTTAGATAACAAGTGAAGTCTAGGTGGATTCTTCCTAAGGGTATCGTCTTAATCAACTGAGTTTTCCCAACAGTATTTCCCCAATCCATTCGTTTTGTCTTTGCTTCTTTAGCTTAGTAGTTAGTTAAATTTAGATTAAACAAACAACTTCTGTAACAGCCCGAATTTGACCCTAATCGGAACAGTGGTTTTGGGACCACGAATCTGAGTCTAAAAAATTTTTAGATATTATTTTTGGTGTTTATTATATGTGAATTAATGTGTGTGAAAGTTTCGTAAGAAAATTTTATCGTTTGAGTGTTTAATTTGACAAAAAGGATTAAATCGCGTAAAGTGTAAAAGTTGCTTACTATAGTGAAAAGTGCTAAAGTGATAGTGGCTTTTTACTATGAGGTACTAATAGGCAATGAGCCCATTTTCAATGATAGTGGTGACAAAGGCCTAATAAGACCTTAAGCTATATGTTATGTTTATTATTTATTAAAAGGTTAAAATAGTAATTTAATAAATGATTAATATATGTTAAAATTGCATGAAAAGAAACCATTATCATTTTTGCTTCTCTCTTAGCCAAATTTTAGCTAAAGAAAAGAGCTTAGAAAAGCTTCAAATTTCGGCAACAAATTACCTTGATTAAGGTATGTGTAGTTTTCGATTTTGATAATTTTACGTTTTGAAATCGTTGCTTGAATACTTCAAGACCCATGCTTGAATTTTGATTTTGATCAATATTTTGAAATGTACCATTGATGATTTCATGATTTTTATGATGTTAGTTGATGGATTATGAAAGATATATGTTAGATTGATATGTTTTGTCTTTGGATTTTTGGTGATTTTGAGAGATTAGGGCTTAATTATAAAAATAAAATTTTAGAGGACTTAAATGTGAAATAAACAAAATATATGGATTTGTATAAATGCTATAGATATTAGACCCTTAATGTATTTATACAAATTGTGTGTATTTTGTGTTTTAAGCAAATAGGACTAAATTGTAAAATGTGAAATAATAGGGGCAAAATGGTAATTTGCCCATTTATGTATTTTGGGACTAAATTGAGATGAAATGTACTTGAATGAGCTTATTTTAAATATGTTTAGATCAAGAACAAAGAAAAATGGATTTGGATCGGGAAAAGCGAATGTTATCGAATAAGCGGGTCTTCGTCATCCATCGATATTTGAGGTAAGTCCTTGTGAAATATGTCAAAGAATTATTTATGAACATATTAAATGATGATGTTCGATAAATTTGAGTACATGTTTATGTGATAGCCGAATGTATATAAGTAAATTAGATTGAATGCATCATTTAATAATATGATATGAATGAGTATCTCAATATGAATTGTGGGTTTTACAATGACGTAATGATCTATTTGTGTAATGTGAATAAGCTTAGTTGAATTGGATATGTGATAAATTATGAAATGTGTGTGGAATGATTGACTACATTGATACTCGGGCTTTATGCCTAGCAGGCCTCATGCCATTGATATATTTCGGGACTTATTGCCTAATGAGCTTAGTCTTGGTGACATATTAGAGCTTATTGCCTAGTAGGCTTAGTCTTGGGTGACATATTCAGAGCTTCGTGCTTCAGCGAGCTTAGTGCCGATGACATATTCGGGCTTCGTGCCTAGCGTGCTCGAAGGGTGACATATTCGAGCTTCGTGCCTAGCGAGCTTAGTGTCGGTGACATATTGAGACTTCGTGCCTAGCAGGCTTAGTCTTGGTGATATATTCGGGCTTATTGCCTAGCGGCTAAATGCCGATGTTTGAACTACTGAGACCTTGAGTCTAGCAAGTCTAATGCCGGTATGTGAGATTCGGCAAATGCCTAGCGAGGTTTTAAACCGGTGAGTTGAAATTCCAAGCTTAGATTGTGTGCTAGTAAAGTCGTGAAATGAATCAAGTGAGCCTTAGCATTTGAAAATGAATTTGTTAATTCGGCTACAAGGTATGTGCTATTCATATTCATGTATTATACATATATATATGTGATGATGGTAAGTAAATGAATTGATGAAAGAAATGTGATATACAATCGGTAGATACAAATTGTGTATAAACTATGCCATGAGGAAATTGGTATATGAAAGCATCATGTGGTTAAAGGTAATCGTATAAGTATATTGATATGAATGATACAAATTGATCCTATATATTTGGCCTTATGCTTATGTTTATGTGACATCTTGGGATTACTTTGATACCATGTATACGAATGTATGAAATGTCAAATGGATATACATATATATATATATATGTGTGTGTGTGAATGTATTTCCTTTCATGTGAAATTTACTAAGTGTAAAGTATATACTTATTGTATATACATATATATATGTGATCCTATGGAAATATGTGTATCGAAAATATGAGTAGTTGGAAGCGAGTATTTAATCTATAAGTGAATTATATGATGAGATTATAAATGGAGGTTTAAAGGTAAAATAGTGATGATGGTTAAGCTAAACGAACTTGTGTTTATGTAATTAAAGAGGCGATTTAGATGTCGTGGCCCTTTATTTGTTCGAATAATTATGTGAACCTATTGAGTTTCATATGTGCATGTTATGAATAGATCATAAAGAGAGGATGCTTTATATTTTGGTTAAAATTTGAGTTGGTAAGTTGGATGTTAATGGTAAGGAAATGATAAACGTTATGTTAAGTGAGGTAAAGGCATTCGGTTTTGGAGGACCTTCGAGTTAAGCTAATTTATTCAACGTTATTACTTGATTGTTTTTTTTTTTTAATGCTTGAATGTACAATTGGTATATCATGACTGGTTAAGACTTACTAAGCTAAATTAGCTTACTCCGTGTGTTCATCGTTCTATTTTATAGATTTTGATCAAGCTACGAGCTCAGGGGGGATCGTCAACGAAGTCATTCACACTATCTACTCTTTTTGGTACCTAAAATGCTTAGACTTTTGGTTTTTAAGGCATGTATAGGCTAGCTAAGTTTTTGAATGATATTTTGATAATGTATAAAAGCGATGCGAAAGTGGCTAGTTCTCAATGTTAATGTTCGATGATATAATCTATCTTTGATGTGAGATACGTGTATGTTTGGTTTGGGAAATGAATGAGTATGTGTTATATATATGTACATACTCATATTCATATGTGTTTCATGCCGAACAGGTAGACTTTATGACTTATATACTTGAAATGATTGGGTTAAAAGTAAGTTTTAAGTAGTAAATAGTAATATGGTGGTTCGGTTATGAAATGAACTTATTTGGAAGTGTATTGTATGATAAAACTTGGGTGTAAAGATGAACAAATGTCTTAGTTTGCATGATATGATATTGAATGGTCGAGTCTTAGATTTATGTTCCATGAATCTATGAGTTATGAGATATCCTTATTATAATAGGGAAAGTTGGCATATATATATGTGTGTGCATGCATTGTATGTTCGGCTACACCATTTGAATAGTCAGGTTCGGGTTAGAAATGCCTGAAAATATATGTTTTAAATGTTATAAATGAAAATGAAAGAAGTTGGTTATGTTATATGCGAACCTAGACTGAATCTTTCACAGATGAATGGATACACCATAGAGTGCTGTGAGAGTTTATGTTTAAATAGGTATATGGGTATAATATGTGAAATGATAAGTTGATAAGCTGAATAAGTAATAAGCGTATTTATATTTACTTTATATGTATAAAGTGAAAAGTGCATACTCAAACTTGTAACGAACATTTGAATAACATATATTCGATGATTCTATGGTTTGAATTGTACAAGCATGAATTAAGTCTCTTTTGGGTTTGATAAATGTATGATTTGTGATAAATGATTGTGATGATCTGAGTCGAGTTCGGTAATGCCTCATAACCCTAATCCAGTGACGGGTATGGGGTAGAGATGTTACATTTGATTAGTATCAGAGCTTACAGTTTAGTCGATTCTAGGACTACCGTAGCACGTGTGGGTCTAGCTATACATGCCTTAAATTACAATACGATAGTGTGGTGACTTATGACATCTGAATTGTGATTTTATATTGTAAATGGATCCCGATAGAGCTGTAGCTGATGATGTTGAGAGCGTAGCGCCTGATTCCGCATATAGGTCATCGCCGATAGACTCTCGACCTATCTCGAGTAGTCATGAGGGGGAAGGCTAAGAAAGCCTTCTACCAGATGATAAACGAATGGTTTACTCAATATATCTGGACTAACCTGACTGTGCAACATCCTCCACCCCCAAGTAATCCATCTCCGATACCTATGGTACCTCCGATAGTGGATCTGATAAGATTTGGCAGGCCTTCTATAGATAAAAATTGAGAGACACAGGTAGAAGAATTTAAAACTAATGATGATGATAATGATGCGGAGCGAAATTTGAGTTGTGGTTTGACAATACTATTTGTGTGTTCAACGAGCTATCTTATATTAGGATCATTGTTTAAAGTGTACCATATCTTCATTAGAAGACAATATTAACATATTTGAAGCGAGTTCCATCGAGTGTATGCTATTCGAGTTCTAGAGGATGCCTCATCACTTGATGTCATAAGCGGTACATTTACTCTTTATGATACTTCTATGATTGTTTTGATAAACCTTGGTTCTACATATCCGTATGTATGCATGAATTTAGTATTCACAAGACTTTGATTGCAGAATCTTACGAGTTTGTTTGTAAAAGTATTGAACCCCTAGATAAAAGTGTCATGGTTGATAAAGTATGCGAGAACTATCCATTAATGTTTTGAGATACTGTTTCCCACCGATTTGATGCTTTTACCATTTGATGAGTTTAATATTATTTTGGGAAGGATTGGTTGTTATGCATGATGTTGTTGTGAGCGCAAAGAAAGACTATAAATTTGAGATGTCGAAAGATAAGAAAGTATGAATTGAGTCTAATGGTTTGAGTAGATTGACTCTTGTAATATCTTTTTGAAAGCTCGGAATTATATGAAAAAAAGGGTTATGAGGCATATTTTGCCTCGTGATTGATTTGAAAGTATCTGGGAAGAAAATTTAATCAATGCCTATTGTTTGTGAGTTTTTGATATGTTTCTGAAGAGTTACGGGGTTGCCTCGATTCGTGAAGTTAAATCATTATTGAGTTGTTGTGGAAATTGTGGATGATCCCTTTATTTATTCACTTGATGAAAATGAGCATATTGAACATTGAGAATTTTCTTGTGAACTTTGAGAGAAGAACAATTATATATATGATATTAGAGAATGTGAATTCGATTGTCTGAAGTTAGTCTTCTGGGACATATTGTGTCAGCTTTTGGAATCGGATTAGATCTGATGATAGTTACTCCGTTGATTAGACTGCTTTGGAAAGATGTCAGGTTTGAATGGTCAGAAAAGTGTTAGAAAAGTTTTGATCAGTTGAAAGCCCTTTTGATTGAAGCTCCAGTGTTAGTTTAGCCTGAATCGGGTAATGAATTTGTTGTTTTTAGTGATACTTCTTTGTGGATTGTGTTTTGATGCAAGAAGGCAAAGTCGTAGCCTACGCTTCGAGACAATTGAAGCCACATGAAAGAAATTCCCCAACATGTGATTTGGAACTAGCAGCTATTATATTCGCGATGAAGATATGGCGTTATTACTTGTTCGGGGAGAAATGTCATGTCTATTCAGATCATAAAGTTTAAAATAATTGATGACTTAAAAAGATTTGAACCTGCATCAGAGAAGATGGCTTGAGATATTGAAAAATTATGAGCTATTGTTAGATTATCATTCGGGTAAAACAAATGTTGTGACTAATGGTGCGAATAGAAAGTCATCGTTGCATTACGAGCTTTGAATACTCAGTTGGACTTGTCTTATTATAGTTTTGTAATAGAGAAATTGAGAGCAAAACTGATGTTTTTACAACAGATATATATATATATATATATAAAGCTCGAAAATTGATAATAAATTGTTAGTGAATCGAGCTCGATGTGAAGTGAATCCGAGTCCGAATTTCACAATTTTGATGATTATGCGAGATTCGAGGATCATGATTGTATTAGAAATTGAGTTAATTCCATCGATTTGAATGAAGAACATAATAGTCATTTAACTTCATCTGGGAAGTACTAATATGTATCATAATTTGTAGCAACACTGCGGGTGGTTTGGTATGGAGCGAGACATTTCGATTTGGATTTAAAATGTTTAGTCATCGACAAATGAAAGTCGAACATCAAGTTTTATCTAGATTATTACGACCAATTTTGATTCTTGAGTGGAAATGGGATAAAGTAACAATGGACTTTGTCTACGATTGGCCCGACTCAGAAAGAAAGATGTGATATGGGTCGTAATTGACCGATTAACTAAATCTACCCATTTCATTAGGTTAGGTCGATTTCTCGCTAGAGATTGACCGAGTTTTATATTAATGAGATTGTGAGATTGCACGGGTACCACTATCTATTGTGTCGATAGAGGCACGAGATTCCCATCACGATTCTAGAGAAATTTGCAAGAAGCTTTGGGCACGAAATTGCATTTGATCTGACCTTTCATTTGCAAACAGATGATCAATCTGAACAAACTATCCAGATTCTTAAAGATATACTAAGGTGTTGCGTATTAGAGTTTTAGGGCTCATGGGAATAGTATCTACCATTGATTAAAAATTTACGTATAATAGTGGTTTTTAGGTGAATATCAAAATGGCACCATATGAAGATTTGTATGGGCGTAAAAATCGTATAACTCTGTATTAGACTGAACTCAGTGAGAATAAGTTACACGGGTTGATTTGATAAAGGATCTGAGTGAAGTGAAATTGATCGAGATTGTTTGAAAGCGATATTTGATCGTCGGAAATCCTTTATAGACTTGAAACGAAAAAAATATAGAATTTGAGATCGACGATAAAGTATTTCATGTTTCAATATTTCGTAAATATCGGCCTGATCCGTCACGTGTGATTGTCCCATCTGAAACAAAGATCCGATCTTATATGACATAAGAAGAGAGCTGGTCCATATCTTAGCTGTGAGATAAAGGAGTTGAGAAATAAGAAATGGCAGCCTGAAGATTCAATAAGATAACAATATCTAAAATTGTTCAGCGGAAAGATTTTCGGGGACGAAAATCCCTAGAGGAGAGTTATAATGACCGAATTTGACCCTAATCGGAACGATGGCTTCGGGACCACGAATCTGAGTTCGAAAATTTTTTAGATATTATTTTCGGTGTTTATTATATGTGAATTAATGTGTGTGAAAGTTTTGTAAGAAAATTTTATCGTTTGAGTGTTTAATTTGACAAAAAAGATTAAATCGCGTAAAGTGTAAAAGTTGCTTCGAATACTTCAAGACCCATGCTTGAATTTTTGATTTTGATCAATATTTTGAAATGTACCATTGATGATTTCATGAGTTTTATGATGTTAGTTGATGGATTATGAAAGATATATGTTAGATTGATATGTTTTGTCTTTGGATTTTTGGTGATTTTGAGAGATTAGAGCTTAATTGTGAAAATAAAATTTTAGAGGGACTTAAATGTGAAATAAATGAAATATATGGATTTGTATGAATGCTATAGATATTCGCCCCTTATGGTATTTATACAAATTGTGTGTATTTTGTGTTTTAAGCAAATAGGACTAAATTGTAAAAATATAAAATAATAGGGGCAAAATGGTAATTTGCCCATTTATGTATTTTGGGACTAAATTGAGATGAAATGTACTTGAATGAGCTTATTTTAAATATGTTTGGATCAAGTACAAAGACAAACGGATTTGGATTGGGGAAAGGCGAAGGTTATCGAATAGCCGGTCTTCGTCGTCCATCGATATTTGAGGTAAGTCCTTAAGCTGAAATATATCAAAGAATTATTTATGAACATATTAAATGATGATGTTCGATAAATTTGAGTACATGTTTATGTCATAGCCGAATGTATATAAGTAAATTAGATTGAATGCATAATTTAATAATGTGATATGAATGAGTATCTCGATATGAATTGTGGGTTTTACAATGACGTAATGATTCTATTTGTGTAATGTGAATAAGCTTAGTTGAATTGGATATGTGATAAATTATGAAATGTGTGTGGAATGATTGACTACATTGATACTCGGGCTTTGTGCCTACTTGAGCCTCTGCATTGATATATTTCAGCTTATTGTCTAGCGAGCTTAGTCTTGGGTGACATATTCGACTTATTGCCTAGAAAGTTAATACTGGGTGACATATTCGGGCTTCGTGCCTAGCGTGCTCGATGTCGATAACATATTCGGGCTTCGTGCCTAGCGTGCTCGATCTTGGTGACATATTCGAGCTTCGTGCCTAGCGACTTAGTGCCACCGACATATTCGGGCCGTGCCTAGCAGGCTTAGTGCTGGTGATATATTTGGGCTTATTGCCTAGCAGGCTAAATGCCGGTGTTTGAACTAAGGACCTTGAGTCTAGCAAGTCTAATCCCAGTATGTGAGATTCGGGCAAATGCCTAGCAGGTTTTTATACCGGTGAGTTGAAATTCCAAGCTTAGATTGTGTACTAGTAAAGTCGTGAAATGAATCAAGTGAGCCTAAGCATTTGAAAATGAATTTGTTAATTCGGCTACATGGTATGTGCTATTCATATTCATGTATTATACATATATATATATGATGAAGATAAGTAAATGAATTGGTGAAGGAAATGTGATATACAATCGGTAGATACAAATTGTGTATAAACTATGCCATGAGGAAATTTGTATATGAAAGCATAATGTGGTTAAAGGTAATCGTATAAGTATATTGATATGAATGATACAAATTGATCCTATATATTTGGCCTTATGCTTATGTTTACGTGACATACTGGATTACTTTGATGCCATGTATACGAATGTATGAAATGTCAAATGGATATACATATATATATGTGTGTGTGTGTGTGTGTGAATATATTTCCTTTTATGTGAAATTTACTAAGTGTAAAGTATATACTTATTGTATATACATATATATATGTGATCCTATGGAAATATGTGTGAAAATATGAGTAGTTGGAAATGAGTATTTAATCTATATGTGAATTATATGATGAGATTATAAATAGAGGTTTAAAGGTAAAATAGTGATGATGTTAAGCTAAACGAACTTGTGCTTATGTAATTAAAGAGGCGATTTAGATGTAGTGGCCCTTTATTTGTTCGAATAATTATGTGAACCTATTGAGTTTCATATGTGCATGTTATGAATAGATCATAAAGAGAGGATGCTTTATATTTTGGTTAAAATGCTGAGTTGGTAAGTTGGATGTTAATGGTAAGGAAATGATAAACGTTATGTTAAGTGAGGTAAAGGCATTCGGTTTTGGAGGACCTTCGAGTTAAGCTAATTTATTCAACGTTATTACTTGATTGTTTTTTTTTAATGCTTCAATGTACAATTGGTATATCATGACTGCTTAAGACTTACTAAGCTAAATTAGCTTACTCCGTGTGTTCATCGTTCTGTTTTATAGATTTTGATCAAGCTATGAGCTCAGGAGGGATTGTCAACGAAGTCATTCACACTACCTACTCTTTTTGGTACCTAAAATGCTTAGACTTATGGTTCTTAAGGCATGTATAAGCTAGCTAAGTTTTTGAATGATATTTTGATAATGTATAAAAGCCATGCGAAAGTGGCTAGTTCTTAATGTTAATTTCGATGATATAATCTATCTTTGATGTTAGATGCGTGTATGTTTGGTTTGGGAAATGAATGAGTATGTGTTATATATATGTACATACTCATATTCATATGTGTTTCATCTTGAACAAGTAGACTTTATGACTTATATACTTGAAATGATTGGGTTATAAGTAAGTTTTAAGCGGTAAATAGTAATATGGTGGTTCGATTATGAAATGAACTTATTTGGAAGTGTATTGTATGATAAAACTTGGGTGTAAAGATGAACAAATGTCTCAGTTTGCATGATATGATATTGAATGGTCGAGTCTTAGATTTATGTTCCATGAATCTATGAGTTATGAGATATCCTTATTATAATAGGGAAAGTTGGTATATATATATTTGTGTGCATGCATTGTATGTTCGGGTACACCATTTGAATAGTCGGTTAGGGTTAGAAATGCCTAAAATATATGTTTTAAATGTTATAGATAAAAATGAAAGAAGTTGGTTATGTTATATGCGAACCTAGATTGAATCATTCATAGATTAATGGATACACCATAGAGTCTTTGTGAGAGTTTATGTTTAAATAGGTATATGGGTATAATATGTGAAATGATAAGTTGATAACGAATAAGTAATAAACGATTTATATTTACTTTATATGTATAAAGTGAAAAGTGCATACTCAAACTTGTAACGAACATTTGAATAGCATATATTCGATGATTCTATGGTTTGAATTGTACAAGCATGAATTAAGTCTCTTTTGGGTTTGATAAATGTATGATTTGTGATAAATGATTGTGATGATCTGAGTCGAGTTCGGTAATGCCTCATAACCCTAATTCGGCGACGGGTATGGGGTAGAGGTGTTACAACTTCCCTTATTTTAGGCTAGATAATAAAAATAAAGTTAGTATTAGTACTTTTAGTTCCTTTGGGCTCAACAATCCGGTCTTGCCTAAGCTATACTACTATTCGATACGTGCACTTGCCTTAAGTCATTGTCAAAGTTAGTTTCCAGGTTCGATCATTCTCTTTATAAATTTTAAAACTCAACAAAACAGCGATCAAGTTGGAACACCCCAAACCTGGCCCACGAGCCTCGACCAGATCTGGTATGTTCCTCAGGAAAAACTGATTCAAATTCATTTGTTTTTTTTTTTTTGGAAAAGCTAGAGTGATTTTAAGAAAACCCGAATTGTGTTGGGCTTAAGTTGAAAAGCGGTTTAATTTTGAAATCGGGGTTTATTTAAAATTTTACTTTCAAAATTAGAAGACATGTCGATTCCTTTGTCTTAGGTTTTATCTTTAAAATTGGAATTCATATTGTTTTAGGTGTCAAAACATTTATAGATTTATTTTGAAATAAAATTTACTTGACTTTAAATTTGGTAAAATTTGTATCGTACTGAAATAAAAGGCATGCATGCATGAAATAGTTCGTACTAGGGCCTACATCAAACAATCCCAAAATAAATTAAAGTACTTAATAAAATAAAAATCCAAATTAAATAAATTCCTTGCTGTGCATGGCCACCTTTAAGCTCTTGCCGACCCGGTCCATTACTGATCGTCACCTGAAAAAGGTTCCCACAACGGGGTGAGTCAAACAGACTCAATGTGTACATAAACACTAAGTCTTAACAAATTCGGCATAACAAATCATATTCATACATATCATAATTTACATTTAATGATGCATTCCCGAACCCAAGCCTATATGCCACCCGCTACACATCACCCGTACCATCCTGCACACCGTGGGGACTACTAAGTCAACCCTCCATCCGCTACACACCATCGAAGGCGTCAAGCAATCGGCGTGCTCATCGCCCTTATAAAATTCGTGGCATAGCCACCGGATACATACTTTGTGTCATGAGACACCATATTGAGATATCGTGGTCTTAGGTCACCACATTCGAGATATCGTGGTCTTAGGTCACCACATTCACTTCCCTTTTCATAACATCCCATATGCCCATGTCATACAAAATCATGCAACATAATGCCTTAGGTCCGATTTCGCATTCTTATCATATTCATATTCATGGCATAACAAGTCTTATCATACTCATAGTAGGAGTAGGAAAATGTACCTTAATCTGTGTACCATAACATGGTACTTATCCATATTTTCCACATTCAGTATAACATACATGCATATTAAAATACTTAAACTTATTAAGAAATAGTGTGGGTACACACGATATTAATGCCTTCCTAAAACCCAAAAATCTAATCTAACACTTTAGATCCTTAACTCTTACATTCGCCAATATTAAAAATTTAATGAAAACCCATTCGCCACGAATCCAAATCCCAATAGGACTATTACACTTAAAACCTACCTTGTTGCCGATTGACTTAAGAATCAAGTCCCACAATCTTTTCTATACTCCTCCTTGTATTCGCCAATCACTAGATCTCTACGAGGTTAGTTTTTGACTTCCAAGATAATAAGGAATAGATCTAAGTATCAAAATAGGGCTATAGCCGATTGTCCATAAGCGCTTACCTTGTGGTTTTGAAATCCAAATCAGCCCCCAACCAAGGAGATGTCGAATTACCTATAGTCATAGGTTAGATTTAAATCTAATCTTTAAATCACATAATTATGGCCTATGGCTGAATATCACTTTATTGCTTACCTTAAAACTTGAGATCCCGAAAAGATCCTCTTCCAAAGTCGACAATACTTAACTCTCAAGCACCCTTCATAGATTCACCAAAGAACAACATGAGGGATTAGATCTTTAGTTTCGACAAGCCTAAGAGTAGAAGAATGAAAACCGAATTTGATCTTACCCTTATTGAAGAAATCGACAAAGAACTATATGGGTCACCTCTGAGTTATTAGGCTTTGAAACTTGAAGAAAAATTAAATGCGAAGTCCCTTATATAATCGGCTCTTGAAAAGGGTAGCAAAGGTTATGGATTTGGCTTCCACAAGGGTCACAAAAGAAAAGGTATGAGTTAGTAATGGCAATGGTGAAAATCTTTGAAGAAGAAAAGATGGATAAGTCCGCTAAGCTTTCTTGAGTATTCAACTTTGGCAAAATAAAAGAGAAAGGAGAGAGCTTGCTAGAGACTTTCGGCAAAGACTTAGAAAAGAATGAATAATGGCCTTATTTTCTCCTCTTTGCCGAAATTATCACCAAAGGAATCCCCTATTCAGCCAACACTAGCCAATTCCTAGCTTTTCTCTTATCCCTTTATCCAATAATAGAATTAATCCCTCAATTATCTCTTATCACTTAAAAAAATATACCAATAATTATCCATCACTTATCCATCTATCTGCCGAATTTTAACAAAAATAAAACACCTCCCTTTTAGTGCCTTAATGCCATCCACTTCTCCCTCTTAATGCTGAAAAATAAAAACTCCTTTTGTTTACCTTGTGGCTCGAACCTAGGCCCATTTGCATAGCTTGTGTCGTCACTTACCTGGGCTTTAAGTGGCGTCCTATAGCCACTTTACCAAGCCTATTTGTATGTCATATTTCACATACATTTTCTCTTAAGGCCCTATTCACTTAGCTCCCTTAGTAAGACTTAAAATCTAAAAATTTTCTAAGGTATTTCCCTACATTTCAAAGTTCACGATATTCATAGATCACATTTAGAACATTCATGATATTTCATATAACTAAGCATGAATGCACAAGCCCATTTCCAGGATATTACAGTTCTACCCCCTTAAAATAATTTCGTCCTCGAAATTACCTGACTGAAATAAGTGAGGGTATTGCTATCGCATTGCCTCTTCTGGTTCCCACGAAGCTTCTTCCGATCCATGATTTCTCCATAACACTTTGACTAAAGGCACTGATTTTCGTCGTAACACCTTCACATCTCGTTCTAGAATCTAAATCGGCTCTTCCTCGTAGGACAAGTCTGGCCTTAGCTCCACCTCTTCGATTGGTACCACATGAGATGGATCCGATCGATAGCGACGTAGCATGGACACATGGAATACGTCATGCATCTGCTTTAACTCGGGTGGCAATTCCAACTGATATGCCACTGGTCCAACTCGCTTCAACACTCGATAGGGTCCTATAAACCTTGGGCTTAGCTTCCCTTTTTGACCAAATCTCATCACCTTCTTCCAAGGCAAAACCTTAAGGAATACTTTGTCTTCCACATCAAACTCGATTTCCTTCCGTTTAAGATCTGCGTACGACTTCTGTCTATTAGATGCTTCCTTCAACCGTGCACGAATTATCTCAACCTTCTCTTTAGATTCTACCACTAATTCGGGCTTCAAAACTCGACGTTCTCCTAATTCTATCCAACACGTAGGAGTTCGACACCTCCGACCATACAACGCTTCATATGGTGCCATCCAAATACTGGCCTGATAGCTGTTGTTGTAGGCAAACTCTGCTAAAGGCAAATACTCCTCCCAACTTCCTCTGAAATCCATCACACAGCCCCTCAACATGTCCTCTAAAACTTGGATTACCCGTTCAGACTGCCCGTCAAACTGTGGATGAAAAGCCGTAGTAGAATCCAACTTAGTGCCTAGAGCCTGATGTAACGCTTTCCAGAACCGAGAAGTAAACCTTGGGTCCCTATTTGAGATAATCGACACCGGCACTCCATACAACCTTACAACTTCCGCCACATATAACTTTGCCAACCTCTGCAAAGAATAGTCGACTCTTACCGGAATAAAGTGCGCGGACTTGGTCAAACGATCCACTAGTGCCCATACTGAGTCCTTAGTAGGCGTAAGGGGAAACCCACTAACGAAGTCCATGGTAATTCGCTCCCACTTCCACTGCGGAATCATGATTGGCTGAAGCAATCCCGACAGAACCTGGTGTTCAGCCTTCACTTGCTGACACGTCAAACACTTACCAACCAATTCTGTAACTTCCTTTTTCAGACCAGGCCACCAAAACTGCTCCCTCAAGTCTCTATACAACTTAGTGCCTCCAGGATGCATAGCATAAGGGCTACTATGTGATTCCTGAAGAATCCTTCATCTAAGTTCCTTATCCTTGGGCATACAGACCTTGTTCCTAAAACATAACACTCCTTCGCCATTAATGCCATAATCTTCCAACTCTTCATTTTGTACTTGCTGTAGCTTAGCACCTAGGTCCTCATCAGCCAACTGTCTCTCTTTCACTTCATTCAACCAAAACGGCTTAACTTGCAACTCTGCCAATAGACTTCCATCATCATACAAACTCAGATGTGCAAACATCGCCCTCAGATCCGACACAACTTTTCTACTTAGGGAATCAGCCACTATATTTGCCTTGCTCGGATGATACTCTATGGAACAATCATAGTCCTTCAGTAATTCCACCCACCTTCACTGTCTCAAGTTTAACTCCTTCTGAGTCAACAAATATTTAAGACTCTTGTGGTCTGTGCAAATTACTGACTTTTCTCCATAGAGATAGTGTCTCCACATCTTAAGAGCAAAGACCACTGCTGCTAATTCCAAGTCGTTAGTCGGGTAGTTAACCTCATGAGGCCTTAGTTGTCAAGATGCATACGCGACTACTTTCCCGTCTTGCATCAATAGACATCATAATCCCGTGTGTGAAGCATCACAGTACACCACAAAATACTTTCCTCCATCAGGCTGAATCAAACCGAGCCTCGGTCAAGACCTCTTAAGCTTCTCAAAGCTTTCTGTTGCTTATCTCCCATACGAAAGGTACTTCCTTCCTCAACAACCTTGTCAAAGGTGCAACAATCGACGGAACCCTTCCACAAACCTTACAGAGTAGCCTGCCAATCCCAAGAAGCTACGAATTTCAGCCATCGACCTAGGTGGTTTCCAATCTAACACCAGTTCAATCTTCCTAGGATCCACCCTTATTCCTTCTGCAGACACCACATGTCCTAAAAACGCAACCTCCTTCAGCCAAAATTCACACTTCCTAAATTTGGCATAGAGCTTTTTCTCCCTTAGCACTTGCAGCACAACTCAGAGATGCTCATCATGCTCCTCTTCGGACTTGGAGTACACCAAGATGTCGTCGATAAACACAACGACGAACCGATCCAAGTAGGGATGAAAAACCCAGTTCATCATATCCATGAACGCAGCTGGGGCGTTCGTCAATCCAAACGGCATTACAACAAACTCATAGTGGCCGTACCTTGTCCTAAAGGCTGTCTTATGGATATCCACTTCCTTCACCTTCAACTGATGGTATCCAGACCTTAAATCGATCTTGGAGAAAATCACTGCTCCCTTAAGTTGATCGAACAGGTCGTCTATCCTTGGTAAGGGGTACTTGTTCTTGATGGTCAACTTGTTCAACTGACGATAGTCTATGCACATACGCATAGTTCCGTCCTTCTTCTTCACAAATAGGACTGGTGCTCCCCATGGAGACACACTGGGTTAGATAAACCCACGATCAAGCAGTTCTTGGATTTGAGCCTTGAGCTCCACCAACTCCTTTGGTGCCATCCTATAAGGGGTAATTGACATAGGAGCTGTTCCCGGTAGCAAGTCAATTCCAAACTCCACCTCCCTATCTGGGGGTATTCCTGGTAATTCATCTGGAAACACATCCTCAAAGTCCCTTACAGTTCTAACTCCACTGACACCTCCTTCCTTTCCATCTAACGCACTTACAAAGGCTAAGAACGCCCTGCACCCTTTACGAACCATCTTTTCAGCCTTTAGCGCCGAAACTACATTAGACAAGTAGTTTCTTCTTTCTCCTATCATAATGACCACCTCATCCTCCGGGGTCCTTAATTCCATTCGCTTAGTTGCTGATCCAACACACCCGATGGTTCACTAGATCCATTCCAAGTATGAGATCGAACTCTCCAAAGGGAAGTTCCATCAGTGCCTGTGAAAATACCACGCCTTGAATTTCTAAAGGTACACTTGAAGACCTTATTCACCACTACAGTTTGACCTAGTGGGCTTACTATAGTCATCTCCCTACTAGAAGGTTCAGAGGCTATGCCTAGTGTTTCAACTACACTACAGGCAACATAAGAATGGGTCGAGCCCACATCGATCAAAGCATAATAAGGTTTTCCACATACAAGAAACGTACCGGTTATGACGTCCGGTGCCTCTCTATCCTCCCTACGATGAACCGCATAAACCAAACCCAGCTGTCTTGCCTCAGTATTAACAGCACCTCGACCCGGTGTTCCATGTCCTCTACCCGCACCATTTCCTCTATTATTCGAACCACGACCCCACTAAGGCTACTGTCCACCTCTACCAGCCTAATTAACATTCTGAGCTACTGGTCGATTCCCATCTGGTCTCATCGGGCAGTCCTTAATCATATGGTCCTTTAACCCACATTTGAAACATCCACCTGTCTTCTTCCAGCATTCGCCTAAGTGTTTCTTCCCACACTGCTCACAAGTATGATATTACCCTCTAGTACCTTTTAGCGACCTCTCGGCCCATCAACTCTAGGCCTTTTCTAAGCATTCCCGGATGATCCAGACGACCTAAATCCTCTCTTACGCTTATTAGGTCCGTGTTCTGCCTCACAGAGTCCTTAATTCCTTCCGCTATCTTAGCTTTCTCTGCTAAAGCAGAAAACTCCCGCTCTTGATGTGGAGCGACAACCAACCTCAGGTCATCCCTTAGTCCGTCCTCAATCTGGACACACCGCTCATGCTCTGTTGCCATCACTCCTCGAGCATACCGGCTTAACCTCAAATATTCACTTCATACTGCACTCGACTTGTTCCCTCAAACTAGCCCCAAAAATGCCTTCCTTTGCTCATCAATATAACGTGTGCCGACATACTTCTTCTGATATGCCGCCTTAACATATTTCCAGGTCGGATCCTCGGTGTGGCACCATCCCGAACTATTAACCACCATTGATACGCTTCATCGCGTAGCAGTGCCACCATTCCTTTCAACTTCTCCTCAGGGGTCAGATCGAGCTCATCCATAATTCGCTCGGTCGCCTCGAACTAGTATTCAACATCTTTGGGTGCCACACCAGATACTCCACGGAACACCTCATCTCCGTTGGCTTGGAGTCACTCATGCTGATTTACGAGCTCCCATATTCCTCCAAGACCACCACCATTTCAAGAACTCATGACCTGACTGCGATACGGCATCTACTCCCGTCTAATCTTACTGCTCAACACCAACAGCTGGTGGTGGTGGTGGCGGTGGTACCTTATTCTCAGATCCTTGTCTCGATCTAACGGGTTCTGACATGGTCATTCTACCTCGACCGCGTCCTCGTACATTGCGACCACGTCCCCTAGAGCTCATTTCTACAATCGCGCTTTAATCTGGTTTAAGAAATTTTATGCACTAGCCATTGTTTTACTGAATATTCACGAAGAAGTTTTATGAAAAGTGTTTCATTTCTGTCCGTTCCTATCTCAGGGGCATTTTTTTAATTTGTCCTACAGGGGTATTTTCATAATTTGTCTTACAGGGGTATATTTCGTAATTTGTCAAAATAAGGTTCCTTGGGAATTTTTTCAATAAGGGTATTTTGGTAATTTTGCATTCCCGAGGGTATTTTGGGAAATTTGGAAATCTGAGGGTATTTTAGTAATTAACCCAGGTGAATTTGTAAATCTTAATAAATTAAGGATATTTCAAAATTTACAAAACATGGGGGTTTTTTTTTTTGAGAATTTTGCTTTCCAAATCGGTGATGTTGTATAAATTTTGGGTTTCAGGGGTTTTTTGATAATTTTGTAAGTTAGGGGCAATCTCGTAAATTTTCAAATTAGGTTATTTTGAATTTTCACAAGTTAGGATTTTATGGATACCTTTGCAAAATAGGGAAATTTTATAAAGTAAAGAAGTTTTGATAAAGCATGGGTAATATGAGTATTTTATAAACCAAGGCATTTTGGTAATCTTACCACTAGGGGCATTTTAGTAATTTTGAAAAAATATTTGAAAAAATTTTATAAAGTAGCTTTTACAAATCAAAAGGGTAATTTAGTAATTTTTTAAACTAGGGTTTCCATAAAATACTGGCTAGTCCCTTTCGGGTTTTAGTTAGGGGTTTAGCAGTGATTAAGTTTTTGGTTAGGGTGAATAGAGGCTACACACCAGGTAGGATTCAAGTGGAGAGGAGGTGAGTCACTAGGACTGCTTAAGTACCAAGCTCCCACCAAAACCAATCCTAGACATGCGTACCATGGTTGCCACACCCTAACTCGGCGACTTAATCATGCGTTTGTTTAGTTAGGCATTTAAGTCTTATGTTTTTGTTGGGGTACACTAGTCCTAGGGTTCAAGTACTTAATCTCTATTCTCGTTCCATTTCTACCCTTCTATAAATCATAATGTAAATCACACAAGAGATGAGTACTTACCGGTGGACTTGGCCGGAGACTTAGTGTGCCATGCCCAAAAACACCTTAATTCACAAAAATTCCTTTTGGGCTTAACTTTGAAAACGTTTTGGGCCTTAAACCCAAGGCCGAGAGTTTAAAACTGGGCTTTGATACCAAACTGAAACACCCCAAACCCGGCCCACGAGCCTCGACCAAATCTGGTATGTTCCTCAAGAAAAACCGGTTCAAATTCATATGTTTTTTTTTTGGAAAAGCTTGAGTGATTTTGGCAGAAAACCCGAATTGTGTTGGGCTTAAGTTGAAAACTGGTTTAATTTTGAAATCAGGGTTTATTTAAAATTTTACTTTCAAACTTAGAAGACATGTCGATTCCTTTGTCTTAGGTTTTATCTTTAAAATTGGAATTCATATTGTTTTAGGTGTCAAAACATTTATAGATTTATTTTGAAATAAAATTTACTTGACTTTAAATTTGGTAAAATTTGTATCGTCTTTGAAATAGATGGCATGCATGCATGAAATAGTTCGTACTATGGCCTTATTACATCAAACAATCCCAAAATAAATTAAAGTACTTAATAAAATAAAAATCCAAATTAAATAAATTCCTTCTTTGTGCATGGCCACCTTTAAGCTCCTGCAGGCCGATCCATTCTTGATCGTCACCGAAAAAGGTTCCCTACAACAGGTGAGTCAAACAGACTCAATGTGTACACAAACACTAAGTCTTAACAAATTTAAGCATAACAAATCATATTCATACATATCATAATTTACATTTAATGATGCATTCCCGAACCCAAGCCTATATGCCACACGCTACACATCACCCGCACACCGTGGGGACTACTAAGTCAACCCTCCATCCGCTACACACCATCGAAGGCGTCATTGCAATCGGCGTGCTCATCGCCTTATAAAATTCGTGGCATAGCCACCAGATACATACATATTCAGATATCGTGGTCTTAGGTCACCGCATTCAGATATCGTGGTCTTAGGTCACCACATTCACTTCCTCTTTTCATAATATCCCATATGCCCATGTCATACAAAATCATGCAACATACTGCCTTAAGCCCGATTTCACATTCTTATCATATTCATATTCATGGCATAACAAGTCTTATCATACTCATAGTAGGAGTAGGAAAACGTACCTTAGTACTGTGTACCATAACATGGTACTTAGCCATATTTTCCACATTCGTATAACATACATACATATTAAAGAGTTTCTTAAACTTATTAAGAAATAGTGTGGGGTACACACTTGATATTAATGCCTTCCGAAACCCAAGAATTGATCTAGCACTTTATATCCTTAACTCCTACATTTGGCCAATATTAAAATTTAATGAAAACCCATTCGCCACAAATCCAAATCCCAATAGGATTATTACACTTAAAACCTACCTTGTTGCCGATTGACTTAAGAATCAAGTCCATAATCTTTGCTATACTCCTCCTTGTATTCGCCAAGCACTAGATCTCTACATAGGTTAGTTTTTCGCTTCGGTATAATAAGGAATAGATCTAAGTATCAAAATAGGGCTATAGCTGATTGTCTATAGCGCTTACCTTGTGGTTTTGAAATCCCAAAATCAGCCTCCTAACCAAGGAGATGTCGAATTACCTATAGTCATAGGTTAGATTTAAATCTAATCTTTAAATCACATAATAATGGCCTATGGCCGAATATCACTTTATTGCTTACCTTAAAACTTGAGATCTCGAAAAGATCCTCTTCCAAAGTCGACAATACTTAACTCCCAAAGCACCTCTTCATAGATTCAGCCAAAGAACAACATGAGGGATTAGATCTTTAGTTTTTGACAAGCCTAAGAGTAGAAGAATGAAAACCGAATTTGATCTTACCCTTATTGAAGAAATCGACAACAACTATGTCAGTCACCTCTGAGTTATTCGGCTTTGAAACTTGAAGAAAAAATCGTCTGGAAGTCCCTTATATAACCGGCTCTTGAAAAGGGTAGCAAGGGTTATGTATTCGGCTACCACAAGGGTCACAAAAGAAAAGGTATGAGGTAGTAACGGCAATGGTGAAAATCTTTGAAGAAGAAACGATGGAGAAGTCGGCTAAGCTTTCTTGAGTATTCGGCTTTGGCAAAATAAAAGAGAAAGGAGAGAGTTTGCTAGAGACTTTTACAGAGATTTAGAAAAGAATGAATAATGGCCTTATTTTCTCCTCTTTCCGAAATTATCACCAAAGGAATCCCTATTCGCCAACACTAGCCAATTCCTAGCTTTCTCTTATCCCTTTATTCAATAATAGAATTAATCCTCAATTATCTCTTATCACTTAAAAAAATACCAATAATTATCCATCACTTATCCATCTATTTGCCAAATTTTAACAAAATAAAACACCTCCTTTCGGTGCCTTAATGCCATCTACTTCTCCTCTTAATGCCGAAAAATAAAACTCCTTTTGTTTACCTTGTGGCTCGAACCTAGGCCCATTTCCATAGCTTGTGGCGTCACTTACAGGCTTTAAGTGGCGTCCTATAGCCACTTTGCCAAGCCTATTTGTATGTCATATTTCACATACATTTTCTCTTAAGGCCTTATTCACTTAGCTCCCTTAGTAAGACTTAAAATCTAAAAATTTTCTAAGGTATTTCCCTACGTTTCAAAGTTCACGATATTCATAGATCACATTCAGAACATTCATGATATTTCATATAACTAAGCATGAATGCACAAGCCCATTTCCAGGATATTACACAAGTTTTTGGCACCGCTGCTGGGGAACTAAATTAATAACAAAACTTAATTTTTATTACTTTAGCCATTATTTTTATTTTTTCGTAATTTATTGTTATTTTTTTTTTATTTTTAGCCTTGCTAATTTTCTTTCTTTCCTTTCCAACACAGGTGCCTCTAGTTGATGACTAGAAGGAGCCTGAAAGGACCACTAGTATACGACAATGATATTGAAGCTACCACTCACAGGAATCACAGAGAAATTAGGCAAGCCCAAAATTACACAGAAGAAGAGCGAGAAGGCAGAACCAATCCTACTGAAGGGATGGACGAGAATAATCCACCACCACAAGATGTGGCAGAAAACAATGCTCCGCGTACTATGTATGATTATGCTAAACCTCATTTAATAGGAGGAGAATCAAGTATTGTTAGGCCTGCTATAGCTACTATTAATTTTGAAATAAAGCCTAACACTATACAAATGATTCAACTATTTGTTCAATTTGATGATTTGCAGGACGAAGACCCAAATATCCATATAGCTAATTTTTTAGAATCTGTGATACCTTCAAAATAAATGGCGTTTCTGATGATGCCATACTTCTTCTGTTATTTCCCATTTTATTTAGGAATATAGCCAAATAGTGGTTAAACTCATTACCACGACGGTCAATCAACACATGGGATCAAATGACCAAAATTTTTTTATTAAAATATTTCCCACCAGCCAAAATGACCAAATTACGGAATGATATCTCTTCTTTTGTGCAGATGGATTTAGAGATATTAAACGATGCATGGGAGAGATACAAGGATCTCTTGAGAAGGTGTCCGCACCATGGTTTACCCTTATCGCTCCAAGTACAATCTTTCTATAAAGGTGTAAACCCCTCAACGAGGCAACTAATTGATTCAGCCACCGGTGGAACCCTAAACAACAGAACTCCTGAGGTAGCCTACGAGTTTATTGAAGAGATGTCACTGAATAACTATCAGTGGAAGGTTACAAGGACAAAACCAATAAAATCAGCCAGAGTTTTCAACCTCGACGCAAAGAACCATGCTATCAACATAGGTAGACATGATGAATAAAAACCTTGATAGTTTGTGTTCTTCACAGGTACATCTAGTAATGCAGTGCGATGCAAGTGGAACTGTGGCGAATCCTGAGTACCCACCCTACCAACTAGGCACAGAAAGCGAACAGATGAACTATATAGGTAATAATTTAAGATCTAATAATAACCTTTATAGTAATACTTATAATCCAGGTTGGAGGAACCACCCAAATTTTTCGTACGGAGGTCAAGGAAATCATGGAAATCAGAGACAACAACCTCCTCCAAATTTCCAAAATCAGCCCTATCCACAGGAAAATAAGATGAACCTTGAAGAGATGCTGACAAAATTCATGGCAGCCACAGATACCTATCTCCAAAATACCGAAACAACGCTCGATAATCAACAAGCATCGATCAAAACGATTGAGAACCAAGTTGGGGAACTTACTAAGTCAGTTGGGGAAATTAATGTAGAAAACAAAGTAATTTTCTGTACTTTTCTGTATTTTATTAACTAAAGGACTGAATTTAAATAGAGAAAAGAGTCATAACCAAATTAGGAAAATAATTCCCTTATTCTAATAAACTCTTGAAAGATAAGATAAAATAATCCTAGAATATCTCAAACAATTTATCCTAAGATTTATCTACCTAAATCGATTTATCTATTTGTAGAAACATTTAATATATTTCCATAATTCCTACAATCCCCTCAAGTTGGAGAATATACATTGTATAATCCCGGCTTGAATAGGAATTTATTGAAAATGTGCTTTAGCGAGCCTTAGTGAGAATGTCGCAATTTGTCCTTTTGAATGAATGTAGGAAAGAGTGGTCATCCTTTTATTGACTTGGTCGACAATAAAATGCTGTCAATCTCCACATGCTTTGTTTGGTCATGTTGGACTAGATTCTTGGCAATCTGAATAGCGATTGATTATCACACAAGACTTCAAAGTGATCCTCCTGATTAATGCCAATTTCTTTTAGTAATTTAAGTAGCCAAATTCCTTCACATATTCCCAACGCTAGTGCTCTAAATTCAGCTTTAGCACTACTTCTTGAAACAGCAGATTGTTTTTTACTTCTCCAAGTTGTAAGGTTGCCCCAAACAAACGTGCAGCAGCCACTAGTGGATCTTCATTCAGTGAGGTCTCCTGCCCAACTAGAGTCTGTAAAAATCTTAACAGTTCTATCTTGTGTTTTCTTGAACATTAAGCCATGTCCGGAGTTTTCTTTAAGTACTTGAGAATTACATTTCTTCTTTGCCATATGCTCTTCATTAGGATTAGTCATGTGTTGACTTATCACATTTACAAGAAAGGCTATATCTAGCCTCATTAGGGATAAATAAATAAGTTTCCCAACTAATCTTTGAAATTTCTCTCTGTCTACTAAAGACCCATCTTTTTTGTTGAATCTCAAATTTGCCACTATTGGTGTATCAACTGGCTTACAACTAAGAAAACCAGTTTCATTGAGTAAATCAAGTACATACTTTCTTTGATTGATCACAGGTCCTTTTTTTTTATCTTTCCACCTCCATTCCTAGGAAATATCTTAACTTTCCCAAGTCATTGATTTTGAATTCCCTGTTTAACAGCTTCTTCAAATTGCTAATTTCTTCCTCATCATCACCAGTAAGAAATATGTTCCCAACATACACAATTAGGATAGCTTTCTTATTTGTAGAAGTTACCTTGATGAAAAGTGTATGATCAGCAAGGGACTGCGTGTAGCCGTTTTTTAGAATGACTTTAGTGAACCTCTCGAACCAAGCTCTGGGTGATTGTTTTAGCCCGTATAGAGACCTGTTGAGCTTGCACACCTTGTTGCTTCCTTCAACAGACTTTAAGCCAGGTGACAATTTCATGTAAACTTCTTCCTCTAGCATGCCATTAAGAAATGCAATTTTTACATCAAGTTGATGTAATTGTCAATCGCAATTTACAACCAAACTTAGGAGTACTCGAACAGTGTTAAGCTTTGCCACGGGTGCAAACATTTCTGTGAAATCTATCCCATACGTTTATGTAAAGCCTCTAGCCACAGTCTAGATTTGTATCGTTGGACACTTCCATTGGAGTTGTACTTTACAAAAGATCCATTTACGACCAACAACCCTTTTCCTTGAGGAAGGTGCAGAATCGTCCAAGTAGCATTTTTCTCTAGTGCACCAATTTCCTCCATTTAAGATCCTTTAGAGCTTCAGCTATGCTTGTAGGAATCTGTTCTTTATCCAAGGTTACTGTAAATGCTTGAAAAAAAGGCAACAAAGAATTATAGCCAACAAAGTTTTCAATAGGATGCTTGGTGCATTGTCTAACCCCTTTTCTAATAGCAATATGAAAGTCATCTAGAGTAGGGGACTTACTGATTTCTTCTTCCATTTTGATAGCTGGGCCCAAATCCAATTCTCAAGAAGAATCAGATTGCAAAACATTCTCAGGGATATTTTTCTTTTTTCTTGTGTAGACACAAAAGTTGTTTGGGTGGTGGTGTTTGTGAAGATTTTCAATAAGTAGGTGTATTTTCGGGAGGGATGTTTAAAGTAGGTGTGGATGAAGTAGTGATAGGTATAACAGAGAATTAGCGGAGTAATCATAGGTGACAAAGCGTAGGTAAAGGTAAAATTGGTGGCAATTTTGAAGGTTGAGAATGGAAATTAGGAGAAGATACGATTTTCTTGAAAATCACTCCATGTCTCCTCTCAATTTCAAATTGTTTGAAATAGGGACCTGTTCATAAAAAGTGATATCCATAGTGGTAAAAATCATTTAGAAGGGGATGAAAGCATTTGTATCCCTTCTTAAGTGAAGAATATCCAACCAGTACACATTTTAAGGACTTAGGGTCTAGCTTGGACTTATGAGGAGGAATATTTTGGATAAAAATTGTGCAGCCAAAGATTTTAAGAGGCAAAATTGAGGAGATAGGCTTAAAATAAGGAAAGTGCTGTGAAAATATAGATTGAGGTGTTTGAAACTTTAAAACCTTACTATGCATTCGGTTGATTAAATAGGTAGCCATTAATAAGGTTTCCCCCCACAGATATTTAGGAACATTGGTAGTAAATAAAAGGAACGAGTAACTTCTAGGAAATGCCTATTTTTCCTTTCGGCAATGTCGTTCTGTTGTGGGGTTCCAACACAAGAACTAAGTTGAACTATGCCTTTGTCCCTGAAAAAATTATCCAAAGACCTAGCAAAAAATTCACTGCCATTATTAGGTTTAAAGAGCTGGATTTTAGCCCTAAACTGAGTGAAAACCATGTTATAAAATTGGGAAAAAATAGTAGCAGTTTCAAATTTGTCTTTTAGCAAATAAGTCCAAGTTATCCAACTGTGATCGTCAATGAAAGTGATAAACCACTTACTATGATCAGCATTCTTCACCCGAGAAGGGCCCCAAATATCACTATGGATCAAAGCAAAAGGGTGAGAAGGCTTGTATGGAGAAGGAAAATATGAAGATCTTGTATGTTTAGCAAGAGAACAAACTTTGCAAGAAAAAAGTTTGGCCTTTTATTAATAAATAGATCAGGAAACAATTTAGCAAGATATTGGAAACTAGGATGTCCTAAACGACGATTGCCATAACATAACAAGATCAATCAGTATTTAAAGTTGTAAAAGATTTGGAGATCTCGGGTTTAGTTGAGGAAGGGAGGATGTAGAGACCATTCGAAGCTAGCCTTACCAATCATCTTCATCGAGTTCGATTACGCAAAGTACAATCAGACCGTTAAAGGTTGCTGAAGCGATTCAAATCGAGGAAATTTTACTTACGGAAATGAGATTGCAAGCGAGTTGGTACAAAGAGAACATTATGAAGTGCAATCGATCATTGAGAATAATAGTTCCATGACCTTCTATTTTGCATAAGGAACCATCAATTTTTTTGTGACTTTACCAAAGGTTTGGAAAAAATTGTGAAATAAGGCCTTATTACTAGTCATATAATCCAGTAGCACCGAATCAAGGATGCAATTAGGAGTGAACCGAGAGGAAAACAATGTCTTTGTAGAAGAAGGGTTACCTTCGGTTCTTTGGTGACCGGTTTACCGCACTAGACCCTGAAACTTTCCAAACAATTTTTGAAGTTCAGCAATCGCTCTTTGGAGAAGCTTGTGATAGATGTGTCAGTGTAAGACTGGATTTATTATCTCTGGAGTTCTTTGACTTCCACTACGAGGCTTACTATAAAGCTTCCAACACTTTTCCTTGGAGTGGCGGGCTTTTGCAATGATCACACCAAGGTCTCCCCTTGGAAGAAGGAGATGTAGGAGAATAAGTTCCTGACATGGTCTACGGTGGAAGAGAACCAAAACCTAAACCGATACCATGTAGAAAAGCAGAGTAATTCTCTATATTTTTCGTATTTTATTAACTAAATAACTGAATTTAAATAGAGAAAAGAGTCATAACCTAATTAGGAAAATAATTCCTTGTTCTAATAAACTACTAAAAGATAAGATAAAATAATCCTAGAATATCTCAAACGATTTATTCTAAAACTTATCTACCTAAACCAGATTTATCTATCTGTAGAAAACATTTAATATATTTCTATAATTTTGACAATTACTAAGTCAGTTGGACGACTTGCAAAGTTAATTTCCGAATGACCGCAAGGGCGTCTACCAAGCAACACTGAGATTAACCTAAAGGAGCAAATCCAAGCCATAACAGCTCAGGAGACTGTAGGGTTAGGTGAACCCAATTCAGTACAAGAAAGTGAGGTAGAAGAAGGTAAAGTTGAGGTAACACAAGAAAAGCCAAAATCGATAATCAAAGAGTACCAACCTTGCATACCTTATCCCGAAGCGTTGAAGAGAGACAATACAGAGGAACAGTTTTGTAAGTTTCTTAAACTTTTAAAGAAATTACACATTAACTTACCCCTTCTTAAAGCTCTTTCACCGATGCCAGGAAATTTTTAAAACAACTCTTGACGAACAAGTGTAAGTTAGACGAGGAGCCACATGTAGAATTAAACGCAATGTGCTCAGCAATTCTAAAAAATAGACTACCACGGAAGCTAAAAGATCCAGGGAGTTTTACAATTCTATATTTAATTGGTAGACTAACAGTTGATAATGCTTTGGCTGATTTAGGGGCAAGTACAAATGTCATGCCTTATAAAATGTTTAAGTAGCTAGGACTAGGGAAACCCAAACAAACTAGGATGAGTATTCAATTAGCTGATAAAACTATTAGAATTCCTAGGGGTATTATCAAAGATGTTCTCGTAAAAATTGATAAATTTTTTCCAGTAGATTTTGTTGTCTTAGACATGGATGAAGATAATTCGATTCCTTTAATTTTAGGAAGACCTTTTTAGCAACTACCAGGACTAAAATTGATGTTGGCACAGGAGAACTCATTCTTCGTGTAGGTGACTAATCAATCAATGTACAAGCTCTTGACTCGACCAAGACATCAATTGATGAAGGTGAGAAAGTAAATTCAGTTCATAACAAAGTTGTTCAACTTTCACCACAGGATCCACCATAAAGCCGCAGACCTAAGCCGGATCATAGACCTCGTGTAAATAAAGAAGAACTATATAAGGAACGAAGCCTTAAGGTTGACAAATTAGAAGCGTGGAAAACACGTTGTAAAGAGGAACCAGATCTGCACGAAGCAAAACCAAAGGAGCCCCCAGAAAAGATCATAGGAACATCGAACCACTTCAAAATAGGAGATCAGGTATTGTTAAAGAAGAAAGATCCACGAATTACCACATCAGACCTAAATATAAACGAAGAAATCCCTCTTGAGGTATGCAATATCTTTCTATACAGAGTAGTCGAGGTAAGCAATCCCATATTCGATACGTTTAAGGTAAACTCTTCTCGACTTAACATTTATCATAAAAATAGAATTTACAGCATGATGGAAGATATTCAAACTTTTAAACCACCCTGATTTTTGCAAATACAAGAAAAGTCTAGCTTAAGACTTTAAATGAGCACTTCTGGGAGGCAACCCGAGCACTAGCCCTATTTATTTACACAATTGTTTTCATTTTAGTTTCTTTTCTTCTCTTCATCTTAAACACCTAGTTTTAAACTAACCAAAAGTGCAGATTTCCAAGACCACACGGTCTTGCACATGGCCGTGTGGGAGTATAGAATCTTTGTACTAACAATGGCAGAAGAGGTACAAGTCAGAGAGAATCAAATATTTGAGCCATGGACTCCAACCACCACCCCACGGGCACCGACGAAATGCCATGGCCATGCGAAGTGGCCGTGGACGACACTGACTTATCACCATCGGGTGTGGCAATCTGTAAAACAGATGTGGTGAACCAACACACCTAGACACATGGCCGTGTGACACGGCCGTGTAAATCGACATGCCTACGGTCCATGGGTGTGGGGAGCGTTAAACCCCAAAACTCTATTTAAATCCAACCTCACTTTCCCCTTCTTCTCACCAACTCCTCATCTTCTTCCTTCATTCTTTTTCTCAAATTTCTCTCTTCTTCATAACAAGTCTCTAAACTCTTGGGCCTACACATATCCATGTCAAAGAAGCGAAAAATCCAAGCATAACCTCCCAGAGGGAGATCGATCTATATAAGTTCATGCCGCCCGCTTCATCCACTCTACAAGCCAAGGGTTTTAAGGCCATTTAACTTTTATTCTACTTTTCTCTTTTGCTTCAATTTCCTTCCATTTGACTCTCTTATGCTTAATTTAGTTTATTTTATTCTAGTTTCTTGGTTTTAGGTTCTTCAAGCTGCTAGGGAATCACACCAGAACCACGACCACCGGCTCAACACAGCCTTAGTTATCACACCCACCTCACGAACCATCCAACAATAAGGACTCCTCAATCCATTCATCTTTTATGTTAATTTTATCTTACTTTCTATTTTCTTTCCCTTTAGTTTTCTTGTCCTTAAATACATAATTAGTTTATTTTATATGTGTCTAAATAATTCTTAGCTAATCCGTCACGAGTTTTCCAATTTCTTCATCTAGCACAGTGACTATTGGCATCCACCACAGCACCACCGCCTCCTCTTCCAAATCAGGCCGGGAATAGTAATCCCATAAAAAATTTAGGAAGTGTCACTTCTCCCCTTCTCTTTTGATTTCAATATCACATGATTATTTATCTATCTTTGTACATTGAGGGCAATGTACATCTTAAGTCTGGGGGTAAAAGTGCCTAAATTTTTGCATTATTCTCAAATCCTTGAATTATATCTAGTTCTTAAGTAATTTCCTCATATTACTAATTAGGATGAAATTTTTGATGATTTATGATTCCTATTGATATATTTTTTGAGAAAGTCATATTTAATTGTGCATTGATTATTTAAATTTTAAGATACTATAGTCTATTTTTCAAGAATAAAAAATTTTCTAGGTTGTCGAATTGAATTTGAATATTACCTTGAAGTTTGAAATTTACAGGGATTGATGTCAAATACCCATAATTTTTGTGAGATTTGAGCCTTATAGAGCATATATTCTTTTTCATGCTCACTTTATTGATTATGAGTGTGTCAACACTGAATTGTTATTCTAGAACTTGCCTCGATTATACATGTCAAGACCACATAATTAATTTGATATACTGAGATGATAAAGGCACCTAGGTTTTAACCCACTCACTCCACTAAAAAGCCTACCTATATAATTAACCCCTATTGAACCTCTTTGATCCTAACAATCCTTTTTATTGATTCACCCACTAATATTAACCCAAAACCCGCTCAGATTTGTTATCGCCATTCCTTTGACTACCCTTCTATCTAGAATTGATTTGATCAGTTGCCTAATTACTTTATTTTAGTTGATAAAGTTCTTTCTTATATTATGTAAATATTTGATTTGTTCTTAAAAAAATTGAAGTATATTCATTATTAGTTCTATAATTACGTGAGCTTATATGTTTAATTTCAATATCTTGAAGAAGAAGTCCGTATTATTAGTATTTTCATGTGATGTAATTCTTCAGATTATTAGTTCAAATCTTTTTCTAAAGTTAGGTAATTTGTCAGGTCAATCTCGATTCTAACCTTCCAATTCAGCCTTTATCCATACCTTTAACCTAAGCCCCATTACAACCATGTTAAAGACCTTTTGATTTGTGTATCATCTCATATTACAGTGGTGGAGATTTTATTTTCAGGCAAGTTTATGGGATTAACTTTTCAAGTTCGACTTATGAGTGCTTTTTCCTAAACCTTAAACACTTCGAGTGCTTTGAGTGAATCTTTAGTGAGGATGTCAATCCTTGTTGGTTTTGAACCAAATGTAATTATTTAGATAAAGGGAGACACCTATGTTTTCATGCGACAAATATATGACTTAGAATTGTTTGAATTTTTTGGAGTCTTTGAGTTAAATTATCCATGTATAAATTATCTATAAATTATTATGAGGCATTGATAATGAGAATTATGAATTGTGGAAAGTTTGTTTTAATTGTAAGTTGAGAATTTTGTTTGAGGACAAGCAAAAGCTTAAGTGTGGGGGTATTTGATAAACCGTAAAAGTAACATATTTTAATCCCACATTTAGCATACTTTTGGATGATTTATTCCCTGAGTTGTGTAAAAAGATGCTGTTAATCGTTTCTTTTCATGTTTTATACTTAGGAAAGCACCTAGGGATGAAAAGAACGAGAAACAAGCCTAAAACGAACCAAATTGGGCCAAAGAAATAAATGACACGGCCTAGGCCCAAGACCACACCGCCGTGCCTCCTTAATTTAATCTAACACGGCCTAGACCCTAAAACACACGGGTGTGTCTCTTCAGCTAACTCGACCACGGCCTAAAATTGATTCACATGGGTGTGTGCCATAACCGTGTCCATGTCGTAGCCAAGAGGAGTTTTACTCGGATTTGGATGCTCAGAGGCAAAGAAACACATTCCAAAGCCTATTCAAACACCCTAGTAGGAATTCTATTTAGATTAGGATACTTAGGGGCCAAGTAAAGTATTCCAAGAGGTTTTATAAATAGCTTAAGCATAACCGTCAAAGGGGCGGTTAGCTAGGCAAAGGAGCCGAGTGAAAAAGGTCAGATTTATGAGAATCACTCGAAGATAGCCAGTTGATCCATCTCAAGAAGCCGGAATTCTACTCAAGATGACAGATTTCTCCTTCAATTTCTTCAAGGAGTTCTAGGGATTTCTTATGTTTTGTTTTATCTTTTCTTCTGAGATGTTTTCTTTTATTATTATGAACTAAGCCATTCAGATACTTGAAATGGATGAAACCTAAGAAGGATCTTGTTATTATTTTCTGAACTATATGATAAATACTTGATTTATTCTTAATTATGCGAGCTTAATTCTTGTGTTAATATTTTTGGGATATTGATTCAAGTTGAATGTGCTTAGGTGGTGGAGCAAAAGTCTCTGTCTAAGAGTAGATCTAGCATAATTAAGCGGAGTTGATCGCGCACCTAGAGATAAGGTGACGAGATTTTGCCGGATTAGGGTGAAACCTAATATAGGAGTCCATAGATCGAGTTAATGTGATTCTAGGGGTTTTAATTAAAAAGAGATTTCAATTAATCAACCTAGGGCTAGATGTTATTCGCCTCGAGAGAGGGTTTAATATAAATTAGGGAATCCTACTGATCACGTCAAGTGAATAAATCATCTGGTTAAATGTTAGATAACAAGTGAAGTCTAGTTGGATTCTTCCTAAGGGTATCGTCTTAATCAATTGAGTTTTGCCAATAGTATTTCCCCAATTCATTCTTTTTGTCTTTGCGTCTTTAGCTTAGTAGTTAGTTAAATTTAGATTAAACAAACAACTTCCCTTATTTTATGCCAGATAATAAAAATAAAGTTAGTATTAGTACTTTTAGTTCCTTTGGGTTCGACAATCCGGTCTTGCCTAAGCTATACTACTGTTCGATAGGTGCACTTGCCTTAAGTCGTTGCCAAATTTAGTTTCCAGGTTCGATCATTCTCTTTATAAATTTTAAAAATCAATAAAACAATGATCACATTTTCAAATTACATGTAATCATCATTCAGCAACATACATGTCATCCCTAGTATAAGCCTATGAGGCATAAACATGTGTTCGAGATGGTTGAGGACTAAACCGATAACTTAGGAAACCTTTGGAACACTTAGAATTTTTTACAAAATACAGGGGACACACGCCCGTATGGCCCGGCCGTGTGGACATTTGGAATGGGATCACATGGCCGTGTCCCAGCCCATGTCTGACCCCGTGTAACTCTCTGACTTGGGTCACACGGCTAGCATATATGCCCGTGTGGCTAGCCCGTGTGCCCTAAAAATGGCCACACATGCCCGTGTGCCAAGTCGTGTTCTAGGCCATGCCAAACCTGTAGTGTATACTGACTTAGGCCACACGACCAATCACACACCCGTGTGTTGGGCCATGTGGAGCATACTGACTTGATTTTTAATTCAACACCAGGGGACACACACAGTGTAACCTGACTGTGTGTCACACACAGCTGAGACACACTCCCATATCTCTACCTGTGTGGACAAAAATTGGATATTTACCAAGCCAATTTGCCCCCCAAATTTGCATATACCTACATTAGTCCAAATGGCATAAAACATGGCATAACTAGGCAGCTCTATTTATTCCATTTCAATACCAACCCTTTCAAGTCACACAATTACCACAACACACCAGTCAAATTCATACCAAAAATTCATTTTTACAAAACATCAAAATGACCAATTCCAAATATGCTTTATTTTCACAAATTCACTAACATACCAATATTACAACTCAACCATTTGCTATCCATATTACCTATTATCAACAAGCATCACATATCCATCATCAAACTCACACACAAACCATATATACACATATATATACATGATCAATTATATCAAAATAAGCCAACTCCATGGCTATATACAAACCAAACTTTAGACATTTACAAGCCAATTCAAATGGCTAAATTCATTATCAATCCATAACCAAAATGACCCAAAATCCCTATACATGCCATATACTTAAAATACTTAAATTCAAAAGTACCAAAGTGATAGTTGGATAGTGTGATGAAGTATTCGACGTTCCTCGAATCCGAGCTAGCTTGATTTCACTATAAAACACAAAAAGCTTAGTATGCTCGTATGAAAATAATAAGCAAAACTCACCATTTAATTACCATTCAAAATATGAATATAACATACTACAATATATGTAACCATAATGTTAACATATTTAACCATGAACTCAATTATTTCATATGTTCAATGCATATTCAGTTTTCATACATATCTGTAATGATAAGTATCTATTTCTCACCATTTCATATCCTCGATATACTCGTTGAACCATTTGGAATAATACAAGATACTCGGGAATCTCACACCCTAAGTGCCAATATATATAGCCTAACCTATCTCAATAAAATCTTGCACCGAAGTGTCAATACATAGCCAAAGCTATCTCAATATCATATCTCAATAATGCTCTCTCTAGAGCTATGAATGGGTCTGCTCACACAAGCTGACGGCCATGACATAGCTACATGGTGTTGCTCACACAACCTGATGAGAATCTGCAATACATGCTAGATAGCTCAGCCACCAGTAGGACGTATGGACCAACACCCAAAATAATAATAACCCCTAATGACATGTCATTCATATACTAATCTATTCCTAAGGTTCAACCGAGATTTCACACTTGCCAAATTGTCATCAAATATGTCCGTAGGATTGTATTCACAGTTTATGCAATATCAAAGCATTTAAAATACAATTATAACAAAGATTATTACATACGAACTTACCTTGAATGCAAAAACGATGAATTAAGTTGATTAATCTAAAACCTTGTTCTTTCCTCGATCTAAATCCGTATTTAACTTTTCTAGATCTAAATGTAATCAAAATTAACTTATTTAATAATCTCTCTATTCTATTTAGTCCTAAAACACACATTAAGGCACTTTTACATTTTTACCCCCAAATTTTCACATTTTTACAATCTAGTCCTTATTTCATAAAATCACAAATTCATGCAATTCAACCAAAACCCAAGCCAGTAGAATTTCAATTAGGTCCATAGAAACCCATATTTTTCATTCATTTCACAATTTAAACACAAAATTTTCACATTTCGCAATTTAAACCCTAATTGGACATTTTACTAAAAATCACTTAACAAATGTTGTTTATCTAACAACAAGCATGCATTTTCTACCATAAAACATTAAAATACATCAACATTCATCAATGGAAAAACCTTAAACCTTTAACATTTGCAAAATAGTTCCTGGGCTAGCTAGATTAAGCTGCAACAATCTCAAAAACATAGAAATCATTAAAAACGGGAAAAAAATCACTCACCAATTGCACAAATGAGCTTGGCCTTATGGAAACCCTAAGAATGGATCTTTTTCTTGTTACAATTGGTTAAAAGTAGAAGATGAATGGATAAAATGGCTTTTGTTTTAATTAAATTATCATTTAACTATCTATTTACCAAATTAACCTTAAAAACTAATTCAAATTACAATATTACGAAACCATTATCATCCACTAACACTTTAATCGGTTAATTATCACACAAGGACCTCCATTTTAAGATTCTATAGCTATTAGGCACCTTTAACTAATAGAACACAAGTTTTACACTTTACGCGACTTAGTTCTTTTTATCAAATTGAGCATTCAAACGATAAAATTTCTTAACAAAATGTTCACACAATCACACTATCATGCTAAAGACATTAAAATAATAATTAAATAATTATTTTGACCTAAAATTTGTGGTCCCGAAACCATTATTCCAATTTGACTAAAAATGGGCTATTACAATTATTTATCGACATAAGTGATGCATGATGCTTAGAATCTATTTTGGAATGAGTTAATTACATTTGTGTGCTGCATATTTATGTAAAGGGGAAGTGGTATCTATATTCAGGATTTAAAATCGATATCTATGTGTTTTAGAATGCGCAGGGAGTCAATATAGGGATTGGGTATCGATACCTTTGCTCAGGTATTGATACTCGGGGTTAAAGTACCAATATTTCATGACAGGTACCGATAATTTTTGAGACTTTGGGATTTAGTTGAGAAACAAAATGTAAGTTTGGTTTCATTTCCCAAGTGCTATCGATGCAACATAGAGAAGATATCAATACCCTAATGTCAGTATCGATACCTAAGGACATAATTTGAGAATTTTGCTAAAGGGACCTTATGCATGTTAACGCTCGTTTTTAGGATTATTTATGGCATGAATTGCACGCAACATTGATAACTAACAAGTATAATTGACTTAAAACCTATGTGAATTCTAAAATAAAAGGCGTTTCGTTTAGAATGAACTTTTACTTTTTGCATATGACATGATATGATGGTGTGGCATATCATATTCAGGCTTGACGACAAGGCCAAGTATAGGGTGTTACATGCAGCATTCACCTCATCAAATGGACACCAAAAAGTCCAAAATATCCATCCAAAACATCATAATAATGACTAAGCAAGAAACCAACAAAACATACTTTAAGTTTATAGGTTCCAAGTAAGATAAACATGTAATCAACTTAATAATCATAGCACATAGTCTACAACATTACCTTTATTCCCAAAACAAAAATAATCAAATAAACACCAACAAATAGCTACTAAAGTTTTTGCTTGGATCACCCCTCGAAGACCACACCACTCACACTGGCACTACTTATCTGCAATGGTTTAAAAGGAGTGAGCGAGCTTAACAAGCTCAATGAATGTTCAAAATAAGTACCATGCAAAAAAGTCATCATGCATTAACAATAATTAAATGGCATAATTATAATTGTCCCAACCTTAGTGTCATATGATATTTACTCATGAATAACATATTAGTTGATTTTCATGGTAACCACATTAGCTTTTAAGCATATATCACTTTACATAGTAATCATAAACAATGATAATTTGACACTTGAGGTTATGAAACATAAAAGTGGGCATTATACTGATCGTTGTTTTGTTGAGTCTTAAAATTTATATAAAGAATGATCAAACCCGGAAACTAACTAAGGCAATGATGATGGCAAGTGAACCTATCGAACAGTAGTATAGTTTAGGCAAGATCGAAATGTCGAATCCCAAAGAAATCAAAAATACTAATACTAACTCTCTTTTTATTATCTAGCCTAAAATTAAGGGAATTTGTTGTTTAATCTAATTTAACTAACTACAAACCTAAAGACTCTAAGAAAAAGAAGAATGAAATTTAGAAAATAACTTGAGGAAAAACCAATTGATTGAGACAACACCCAAAAAAGAATCCACTTAGACTTCACTTGTTATCTAACTCTGAACCAGACAATTTATTCATTTGACTTGATCCGTAAGATTCCCTAACATATATTAATCTTTCTCTCGAGGCGACTAACGCCTAACCCTAGGTTGATTAATTGAAATCTCTTTCTAATTAAAACCCTTAGAATTGCATTAACTCAATCTATCGACTCTTATATTAGGTTTCACCCTAATCCGGCAAAATCTAGTCACACAATCTCTAGGCGCGCGATCAACTCCGCTTAATTATGCTAGATCCACTCTTAGGCAGGGACTTTTTCTCCTCAACCTAAGCACATCATACTTTAATTAAAATCCCAGAAATATCAACACAAGAATTAAGAACACATAATTAAGAACAAGTCAAATATTTATCATATAGTTCAGCAAACGATAACAAGATTCATCTTAGGTTTCATCCCCCTCAGGTATCTGAGGGTTTAGTTCATAACAATAAAAAAATGCATCTCAGAAGAAAAGATAAAACAAAACATAAGAAACCCCCAAAACCCTCTAAAGGAATTGAAGGAGAGATCCTCCATCTTGAGTATAATTTCGGCTTCTTGAGATGAATCAACTCGCTATCTTCTCGTAAATCTCCACAAATCTACCCTTTTTGGCCTAGCTGGATGCCCCCTGATCAAAACACTGGGTTCCCCTTTTTTGGTTATACTTAGGGTGTTTATATAGGCTTCAGAATATGTTTCTTCACCCATAAATATCCTAATCCGAGTGAAACTTCTCTTTGTCACGACAGGGATATGCCCATGGCACATGCCCGTGTGAATCGATTTCAAGTCGTAGTCAAGTCTGCTGAAGAAACGCCCGTGTGTTTCGACGTCAAGGCTGTGTTAGAGTAAATTAGGGAGGCACGGACGTGTAGTCTGGGCCCAGGCTGTGTCGATTTCTATTTTGACCTAATTTGTTCGGTTTAGGCTCGTTTCTCATTCTTTTCATCCTCTGGTGCTCTCTTGAGTATAAAACATGAAAAAAAAAAGGATTAAGAGCACCAAATTACACAATTCAAAGCTTAAATCATCCAAAAGCATGCTAAATGTTGGCCTAAAATATGTTACTTTTACGGTTTATCAAATACCCCCACACTTAAGCTTTTCTTGTCCTCAAGTAAAATTCTCAACTTACAATTAAAACAAACTTTCCAAAATTCATAATTCTCATCAACAATGTCACATCATAATTCATAGACAATTCATACATGGATAATTTAACTCAAAGACTCCCTAAGATTCAAGCAATTCTAAGTCATATATTTGTAGCACGAAAACATAGGTGTCTCCCTTATCTAAATAATTACATTTGATTCAAAACTGACAAGGATTGACATCCTTACTAAAGATTCACTCAGAGCACTCGAAGTGTTTAAGGTTCAAGAATAAGCACTCATAAGTCAAACATGAAAAGTTATCCATAGGCTTGCCTGAAAATCAAATCTCCATCACTATAATATAAGATGATACACAAATCAAAAGGTCTTTAACAGGGTTGTAACAGGGCTTGTGTTAAAGGTGTGGATAAAGGCTAAATTAGAAGGGTTAGAATTGAGATTGAATTGACAAATTACCTAACTAGAAAAATGAACTAATAACCTGAATATTTACATCACATAAAAATTTAAAACACTAATAATATGAGCTTCTTCTTCAAGATGTTGAAGTTTAACTGTACAAGCTCTAAGAACATTGAACTAATAATGAATATACTTCATTTTTTTTTCAACAAGTCAAATATTGAATTTACTAATAAAATAATTAGGCAATCGATCAAATTGAACCTCGAATAAGGGTAGTCAAAAAGAGTGGGGATAATAAATACAAAGGGTTTTTGGGGAATATTAGTGGCTAAGTAAATGAAAAGGATTGTTAAGATCAACGGGGTTCACTATGGGTTAATTATGAAGGTAGGCTTTTTAGTGGAGTGACATGTATCAAATAAAAAATGTGGCTAAGTAAACCTAGGTGCCTTTATCATCTCAGTATATCAAATCAAAAATGTGGTCTTGACATGTATAATCACGGCAAGTTCTACAATAACAATTCAGTGTTGACACGCTCATAATCAATAAAGTGAGCATAAAAAGGAATATATGCTCTATAAGGCTCAAAATCTCACAAAAATTATGGGTTTTTGATATCAATCCCTATAAATTTCAAACTTCAAGATAATATTCAAATTTAGTTCAACAATCGAGAAAATTTTTGATTCTTGTAAAATGGACTTATCATGATTGATTCTCTAGCATCTTAAAGTTTAAATCATAAATGTACAATTAACTATGACTTAATCTAATACATATCAATAAAAATCATAAATCAATAGAAATTTCATCATAATTAGTAATATGAGAAAATTACTTAAGATAAGATATCATTTAGGGATTTGAGAATAATGCAAAAAGTTGGTATAAACTTTCACCCCCACACTTAAGATGTACATTGTCCTCAATGTACAAAGACATATACTAGTATATAATAAGAAAATCTAAAGAGATGGGGAGAAGTGAAACTTCCTAAATTTTTGGATGAGATCCTTGGATCGGAGGTGAAAGATGAAGACTCGTGTGTGGGTGGATGTAGTAGTGAATTACTCCTAGTGATGTGTTCGTTGTTTAGAGTAGCCAATTGAAATTGTGAAGTCATCAGTTAGATGTTATATGGGTATTGTTAAACAAGTATTTGTTAGCAATACGCGAAGGTTAGATAGCAGTGAGAACATAATTAAAATAAAGGTTTGAAATATAAAAGGAAACAAGTTTAAATTAAGACAAAATTTAAAAAATTAAAATTAAAATGAAAACTAAAAACAGAAAAGAAAAGGGACTCAAAGGTCCTTATTGTCTGTTGGGTTGCAATGTGGTGCTGATGAAGAGATGTGAAAATGATGACAGATCTGTTGAAGGGTGGCCTCGATGTCGCCATATCGTCGAGCGGTGCCATTGAATTGCTAAGTACAATAATGTTTGAACTAGGTGAGGCATGCAGAAATGTCTGATAGTGAAGCTGCTGCTTGGGAGGGACGATGGCTCGGTAGTACTGCCTCCTGTAGTGGTGGGACATCATCAGTAATGTCCTCGGGGTCCTCCTCATTGGTGGAAAGGACTAGTCGGTATTGAGGAGGGTCAGTTCTACATTGATATTTGATCATCCTCATATGCAGCATAGTCTGGATGCCTTAAGGTACCATCTGCCCAATCAATGTGAGGGAGGAGATCTGGGTTTCGGTGTTGAGGAGGCTGAAGTACCAAGCCAAACGTGTGATGTACGGACCCATTGATATGATCCCCCTCTATGTGGCTCTGTCTGGTGCTGAATTGCACGGATTATGAAATAGGCTAGGTCGAAAATGTATCTGTTGGAATACACCACGGGTAGTAGACGTCGTGAGTATTTATGACGTTGGTGATTTCACGTTGACCTGTAAGAGTATGAGATGGCATGTACGTACCTCAGGGATGGGACAAGGGCCGTTGCCTTAGAGCGACTAGGGTCGTAATTGCCCTTGTTGGGGGTTAAGTTGTACCAACAGCTTACGGGGTACAGTGAATGTGGTAGTGTAGCTCGGAGAGATTATTTTCTGCTACGAAGACTTCCGTATAAAGTCTTAGTGCGACCCCAATTGTGGTACATTTAGCTGTCGTATGGCGCCTCCTAGATGGAATTGTATCGTTCCTGGATCATCATGTTGTGTCATCACTGTCTGGAGTTTGAAAGTAGAGCAGAGTTATAAAGTAAGCTCCAAGTACGTCGGTTCGATAATGGTAAAAAATTGATCCCACGGATCGGTTATAAGCAGAGCTCGAACATCATCTGCGAGATGGACCTACTCCAAAATGGCCCAATCAATGCATCTACCGATGCCGAGAGGTCGCTCCCGTAGTGCCTTATAATGGTCCACTTGGGCCTCTTGAGGTAATTGGAGGAATCAGTGGTGCACTTCGGTGGATGCGCTAGCAGAGATGAGCCAAGTCTCTTTCGTTTTTTAGACGTAGTGGCTGCGTTTCGCTTTCCTCGTGACGATGACATTGTACCTAAAAATAATTAATATTCAAGTATCAAGTACTTTTATCAATATCTAGAATTTTCAAAGGCTAAATAAGAACATTTCAACCAAGAGCAACCATTTCGATAGTGATTAGTTCTATCTAGTTCTAATTAACTACTTAAACATTGACTAAAATACTCAAGATAGCAATCAAGTTAGTTCTAAAATTCTAAAGATTAACATAATGATAAATAAGAATAATAGTAAAAAGAGACTAAACAAAATGAAATCTTAATCGTATAATAGGTAAATAGATGGGAATGAAATAGTGAAGGGTGACCAGTAGTGCTTTCGAGCGTGGCGACGAGTGGAGCACGGTTGGTAGGCACTGATGCACTGATCATGTCTTGTATAAATTTTGACTAGTATGGCCATGGAGTGGGTGTGGACTTCTGTTAACATGGGTGTGGCTTCGTCTTTTGATGGTTGTTTGAAAGGCAGAGAGGTGAGGGAGTTGTGGGAGTCAAATGGGGTGATTTTTTGTCGATGGTGGCCAGATTGGGGGTAGGGACTTGATGGAAACAATTTAGGGTTGGGGTTTTGGGGAAGATGGGGTGTTATGTTCTTTAAATAGGGGTGAGAGCACGGGCTGGGGCCACGTCCATGCCTCATTTATTTTGCCCGTGTTTTTTGTGATTTTTAAATTTGGGCGCATTCGCAACGTTGCCCACGCCCGTGCTCCTTGGCCGTGTCCTATTATGTTCGATTCTCCCATACCCATGCTAGGATTTCCATGCCATGCTCAAATGGTTAGTATCTTGCATGGCTATGTAACATGGGCGTGTCTCACGCCCATGTTGATTACGCAGGATAGTCCACGGCTACATTGCACAGTCATGGTCCCGTTATCGTAGCCCGTGTTGGGGAAAATTTTCTTCTCCTTCTTCTTCTCGCACATCTACCTATGCACCCATTTCTCATCCCATGTAGTCCACACAGCCACGGGCACGCCGTGTGTAAGGTCGTGTGGTAGGAAACTTGGGCTTTACTGAATCTGTTAGTTTGGAGTTGGATGCTGAAAATCATAATTAAATGTTAGTGAAGTCAGTGCTCGGGTTGCCCTTGAGAAGTGCTTGTTTATAGTCTTAAGCTAGACTTACCCTATTTTCATTCCTAAAAGAAGGTTCACAAAGCTGAAGCTCCTCTCTCAATTCCTTAAAATCTTCACCATTATAAAGTTTCAGTGGATGGCCATTTACCTTCAATGTTCATTGAGTTTGATGGGTTACCTCGACTGTGCCGTAAGGAAAAATAGATTTTATCATGAATGGGCCTGACCACCTTGATTTCAGCTTTTTAGGAAATAGTTTGAGCATTGAATTATACACTAGAACTAAGTCTCCTACTTCGAATTGGTTTGATTGTTTTAAATGAGCATCATAGCGTCGTTTTGTTGCCTCCTTATATAGTCATGAATTCTCATAGGCCTCAGCTCGCCATTCATCTGGTTTATTTAACTGCATCATCCTCTTCTCACCGTAGTTTTAAGATCGTAATTCAAGAATTTTATAGCCTAGTAAGCTTTGTGCTCTAACTTAAATGGTAGATGACAACTTTTTTTTGTAACAAGTTTGTACGGGGATTTCCCTAAAGGGGTTTTAAATGTTGTTCTATAGGACCATAAAGCATCATCTACTTTTACTGCCCAATATTTCCTATTTGATTCAACTATTTTCTTTAGGATTTGCTTAAGCTCTCGATTTGCCACATCCACTTGCTCGCTAGTTTGAGGATGATAAGGGGTAGTTGTTCTGTGGTGTACTCCATATTTTCTTAATAATTTTTTAAATTAGGTATTGCAAACGTTAGTGCCCCTATCATTGATGATTGCTATTGGTGTTCCAAAACGAGAGAAAAGTTTCTTAAGAAACTGTACTACAGCTCTAGCATCGTTAGTAGGTAAAGCTTGGGCTTCCACCCATTTTGACATGTAACCTACTGCTACTAAGATGTATTTATTTCTAAATGAACTAGGAGACGAACCCATAAAGTCAATACCCTATACATCAAATATCTCACATGATAACATATATGTTTGAGGCATTTCATCGCATTTAGAAATATTACCTGTTCTTTGGCATTTATCACACAGAGCGACATACATGTTGGCATCTTTGAAAATAGTTGGCTAATAAAATCCTGATTTGAGTGTTTTGTGTGCTATCTTAATCCCATTGTAATGTCCTCCTGAAGGTCCTGACTGGCAATGTTCTAGTATTTTCTTGATTTCATCTTTGTAATGCATCTTCGAATTACTTGATCTGCACATATGTGGAAAAGAAAGGGATCCTCCCAAAAATAGCTTTTGCATCAGCAAAGAATCGCTTCTTTTGATGATGTGTTAGCCTTTTTGGTAAGATGTTAGCAGCTAAATAATTCACAATATCTGTAAACCAGCCTTTTTGGTAAGATGTTAGCAGCTAAATAATTCACAATATCTGTAAACCACGGTACCTCAGAGTTGGTTATAGAAAAGAGTTGTTCCTCGGGGAATGAATTGTTTATCTCACTTTCATCGAGCTCTTCGATATGTGGGTTCTCAAAGCTAGAGAGGTGATCTGCTACAAGGTTTTCAGCTACCTTCTTATCCTATATTTCCAAATCAAATTCCTGTAAGAGTAAGATTCATCGTATGAGTTGATGTTTTGCATCAGGTTTAGTCATCGTATGAGTTGATGTTTTGCATCAGGTTTAGTTAAGAGGTAACGAAGAGCTGAATGATCAGTGTAAATGACAACTTAAGATAATATCAGATACTATCTAAATTTATCAAATGGAAAAACTATGGCTAGCAATTCTTTTTCTGTGGTGGTGTAATTTTCTTGTGTAGGTGTCATTGTTGTGGTAGCATAATAAATTGGCTGAAAATGCTTGTTTCTTCGCTCTCCTAAAACTGCACCTACTTCAAAATCACTCGTATCACACATTAATTCAAAAGGTAGATTTCAATCAGGTGCAATTATAATCGGAGCATTTATTAGTTTGCCTTTGATGATTTTAAATGCATCTAAACATTCCTGATCAAAATTGAAAGGAACATCTTTTTCTAGTAATATCGTTAAAGGCTTAGTTATTTTAGAGAAATCTTTGATGAATCTTCTGTAAAATCCAGCATGTCATAAAAAGCTTCTAATAGCCTTAACTGAACTAGGGGGAGGTAATTTTTCCATGGTTTCAATTTTTGCTTTATCTACCTCAATTTCTTTACTAGAAATCTTATGTCCTAACACAATCCCCTCTCTAACCATAAAGTGACATTTTTCCCAGTTCAAGACAAGATTCGTTTCCTCGGATCTTAGTAGAAGTCATTCTAAATTTTTAAGGCAAAGGTGGAAAGAGTTACCAAATACCGAGAAGTCATCCATAAATACCTTCATAATGTCTTCCACAAGTTCATCAAAGATAGCCAACATGTAGCATTGAAAAGTGGCAGAAGCATTACATAATCTAAAAGCATTCTATGATAAGCAAACATACCGTATGGGCATGTAAATGTTTTCTTCTCTTGATCTTCAGAAGCTATTGGGATTTGGAAGTAGCCGGAGAGTCTGCCTAGGAAGCAGTAGTACATATGCCCAGACAATCTTTCTAACATCTGATCAATAAAGGGCAAAGGGAAGTGATCTTTTTTAGTGGCGTCATTTAGCTTCTTATAGTAAATACAAACTCTCCAACCTGTGACTATTCTTGTGGGAATCAATTCATTCTTTTCGTTGGTTACCACAGTCATGCCCCCTTTCTTTGGAACTACTTGCATAGGACTTACCCAAGTGCTGTCAGAAATAGGTTAAATTATTCATAAATTATTCCTGCATCTAGAAGTTTACTTCCCTCAGCTTTAACAACTTCTTTCATATTGGGGTTCAAACGTCTCTAAGGTTACACACATGGTTTATACTCATCATCCATTAAAATTTTATGGGTGCAAAATAATGGGCTTATTCCTTTAATGTCTGACATTTTCCACGCTATGCCCTTTTTGTGTTTCCTTAGTACTTTTAGCAAATCTTCTTTCTCCTTGGGTCCTGGTTCCAAAGAGATGATTACTGGTAGCATATAATTGTCCCCCAGGAATGCATATTCTAGATGTTTTGGTAATTGTTTTAGTTTTAACTTGGGTGGCTCATCAATAAAGGGTTTCTATTTTGGTTCGTCATTGATCTCAATGTCCTCTACTTTTTTCTATCTAGCGGATGATGTATTGGGATTCACTTTATCTGTATCATCATCTTTCCTCTCACCTTGTGAAAAACACGGTTCCATCGTGTCACTGTGCATGATTTCCTGCAAAGATTCTTGAAAATTGTGATCAGTGGTATCAACAAAGTAACAAGAATCATCTTGTTCTCTAGAATATCGCATGGCATCATAAATTTGGAAAACAATTTCCTCATCTCCTACCCTTAGTGTAAGTTTACTATCACCAACATTAATGACAGCCCTAG